>CM040837.1:34887597-34895097 GCA_022828995.1 Vimba vimba | reverse complement strand
CACACACACCACAGTGTTCGCCAGTGTGTACTCGATGAGCGCCATCGCCTTAGACAGGTGAGACACACACACACACACACACACCGCAGTGTTCGCCAGTGTGTACTCGATGAGCGCCATCGCCTTAGACAGGTGAGACACACACACACACACACACACACACACACACCGCAGTGTTCGCCAGTGTGTACTCGATGAGCGCCATCGCCTTAGACAGGTGAGACACACACACACACACACACACACACACCACAGTGTTCGCCAGTGTGTACTCGATGAGCGCCATCGCCTTAGACAGGTGAGACACACACACACACACACACACACACACCCGCAGTGTTCGCCAGTGTGTACTCGATGAGCGCCATCGCCTTAGACAGGTGAGACACACACACACACACACACACCACAGTGTTCGCCAGTGTGTACTCGATGAGCGCCATCGCCTTAGACAGGTGAGACACACACACACACACACACACACACACACACACACACACACACACACACACACCACAGTGTTCGCCAGTGTGTACTCGATGAGCGCCATCGCCTTAGACAGGTGAGACACACACACACACACACACACACACACACACACACACACACACACCGCAGTGTTCGCCAGTGTGTACTCGATGAGCGCCATCGCCTTAGACAGGTGAGACACACACACACACACACACACACACACCACAGTGTTCGCCAGTGTGTACTCGATGAGCGCCATCGCCTTAGACAGGTGAGACACACACACACACACACACACACACACACACACACCGCAGTGTTCGCCAGTGTGTACTCGATGAGCGCCATCGCCTTAGACAGGTGAGACACACACACACACACACACACACATACACACACACACACCGCAGTGTTCGCCAGTGTGTACTCGATGAGCGCCATCGCCTTAGACAGGTGAGACACACACACACACACACACACACACACCACAGTGTTCGCCAGTGTGTACTCGATGAGCGCCATCGCCTTAGACAGGTGAGACACACACACACACACACACCCCGCAGTGTTCGCCAGTGTGTACTCGATGAGCGCCATCGCCTTAGACAGGTGAGACACACACACACACACACACACCGCAGTGTTCGCCAGTGTGTACTCGATGAGCGCCATCGCCTTAGACAGGTGAGACACACACACACACACACACACACCACAGTGTTCGCCAGTGTGTACTCGATGAGCGCCATCGCCTTAGACAGGTGAGACACACACACACACACACACACACACCCCGCAGTGTTCGCCAGTGTGTACTCGATGAGCGCCATCGCCTTAGACAGGTGAGACACACACACACACACACACACACACACCACAGTGTTCGCCAGTGTGTACTCGATGAGCGCCATCGCCTTAGACAGGTGAGACACACACACACACACACACACACACCCCGCAGTGTTCGCCAGTGTGTACTCGATGAGCGCCATCGCCTTAGACAGGTGAGACACACACACACACACACACACACACACACACACACACACCCCGCAGTGTTCGCCAGTGTGTACTCGATGAGCGCCATCGCCTTAGACAGGTGAGACACACACACACACACACACACACACACACACACCCCGCAGTGTTCGCCAGTGTGTACTCGATGAGCGCCATCGCCTTAGACAGGTGAGACACACACACACACACACACACACACACACACACCGCAGTGTTCGCCAGTGTGTACTCGATGAGCGCCATCACCTTAGACAGGTGAGACACACACACACACACACACACACACACCACAGTGTTCGCCAGTGTGTACTCGATGAGCGCCATCGCCTTAGACAGGTGAGACACACACACACACACACACACACATACACACACACACACACACACCGCAGTGTTCGCCAGTGTGTACTCGATGAGCGCCATCGCCTTAGACAGGTGAGACACACACACACACACACACACACACACACACCACAGTGTTCGCCAGTGTGTACTCGATGAGCGCCATCGCCTTAGACAGGTGAGACACACACACACACACACACACACACACCACAGTGTTCGCCAGTGTGTACTCGATGAGCGCCATCGCCTTAGACAGGTGAGACACACACACACACACACACACACATACACACACACACACACACACCGCAGTGTTCGCCAGTGTGTACTCGATGAGCGCCATCGCCTTAGACAGGTGAGACACACACACACACACACACACACCACAGTGTTCGCCAGTGTGTACTCGATGAGCGCCATCGCCTTAGACAGGTGAGACACACACACACACACACACACACACCGCAGTGTTCGCCAGTGTGTACTCGATGAGCGCCATCGCCTTAGACAGGTGAGACACACACACACACACACACACACACACCACAGTGTTCGCCAGTGTGTACTCGATGAGCGCCATCGCCTTAGACAGGTGAGACACACACACACACACACACACACACACGCAGTGTTCGCCAGTGTGTACTCGATGAGCGCCATCGCCTTAGACAGGTGAGACACACACACACACACACACACACACACACACCGCAGTGTTCGCCAGTGTGTACTCGATGAGCGCCATCGCCTTAGACAGGTGAGACACACACACACACACACACACACACACACACCACAGTGTTCGCCAGTGTGTACTCGATGAGCGCCATCGCCTTAGACAGGTGAGACACACACACACACACACACACACACCCCGCAGTGTTCGCCAGTGTGTACTCGATGAGCGCCATCGCCTTAGACAGGTGAGACACACACACACACACACACACACCACCAGTGTTCGCCAGTGTGTACTCGATGAGCGCCATCGCCTTAGACAGGTGAGACACACACACACACACACACACACACACACACCCCGCAGTGTTCGCCAGTGTGTACTCGATGAGCGCCATCGCCTTAGACAGGTGAGACACACACACACACACACACACACACACCGCAGTGTTCGCCAGTGTGTACTCGATGAGCGCCATCGCCTTAGACAGGTGAGACACACACACACACACACACACACACACACACACCCCGCAGTGTTCGCCAGTGTGTACTCGATGAGCGCCATCGCCTTAGACAGGTGAGACACACACACACACACACACACACACACACACACCGCAGTGTTCGCCAGTGTGTACTCGATGAGCGCCATCGCCTTAGACAGGTGAGACACACACACACACACACACACACACACACACCGCAGTGTTCGCCAGTGTGTACTCGATGAGCGCCATCGCCTTAGACAGGTGAGACACACACACACACACACACACACACACACACACACCGCAGTGTTCGCCAGTGTGTACTCGATGAGTGCCATCGCCTTAGACAGGTGAGACACACACACACACACACACACACACACACACCGCAGTGTTCGCCAGTGTGTACTCGATGAGCGCCATCGCCTTAGACAGGTGAGACACACACACACACACACACACACACACACCACAGTGTTCGCCAGTGTGTACTCGATGAGCGCCATCGCCTTAGACAGGTGAGACACACACACACACACACACACACACCGCAGTGTTCGCCAGTGTGTACTCGATGAGTGCCATCGCCTTAGACAGGTGAGACACACACACACACACCACAGTGTTCGCCAGTGTGTACTCGATGAGCGCCATCGCCTTAGACAGGTGAGACACACACACACACACACACACACACACCCCGCAGTGTTCGCCAGTGTGTACTCGATGAGCGCCATCGCCTTAGACAGGTGAGACACACACACACACACACACACACACACCACAGTGTTCGCCAGTGTGTACTCGATGAGCGCCATCGCCTTAGACAGGTGAGACACACACACACACACACACACACACACACACACACCCGCAGTGTTCGCCAGTGTGTACTCGATGAGTGCCATCGCCTTAGACAGGTGAGACATACACACACACACACACACCCCGCAGTGTTCGCCAGTGTGTACTCGATGAGCGCCATCGCCTTAGACAGGTGAGACACACACACACACACACACACACACACACACCCCGCAGTGTTCGCCAGTGTGTACTTGATGAGCGCCATCGCCTTAGACAGGTGAGACACACACACACACACACACACACACACCACAGTGTTCGCCAGTGTGTACTCGATGAGCGCCATCGCCTTAGACAGGTGAGACACACACACACACACACACACACCACAGTGTTCGCCAGTGTGTACTCGATGAGTGCCATCGCCTTAGACAGGTGAGACACACACACACACACACACACACACCGCAGTGTTCGCCAGTGTGTACTCGATGAGTGCCATCGCCTTAGACAGGTGAGACACACACACACACACACACACACACCCCGCAGTGTTCGCCAGTGTGTACTTGATGAGCGCCATCGCCTTAGACAGGTGAGACACACACACACACACACACACACACACCACAGTGTTCGCCAGTGTGTACTCGATGAGCGCCATCGCCTTAGACAGGTGAGACACACACACACACACACACACACACACCACAGTGTTCGCCAGTGTGTACTCGATGAGTGCCATCGCCTTAGACAGGTGAGACCACACACACACACACACACACACACACCCCGCAGTGTTCGCCAGTGTGTACTTGATGAGCGCCATCGCCTTAGACAGGTGAGACACACACACACACACCGCAGTGTTCGCCAGTGTGTACTCGATGAGCGCCATCGCCTTAGACAGGTGAGACACACACACACACACCGCAGTGTTCGCCAGTGTGTACTCGATGAGTGCCATCGCCTTAGACAGGTGAGACACACACACACACACACACACACACACACACCCCGCAGTGTTCGCCAGTGTGTACTTGATGAGCGCCATCGCCTTAGACAGGTGAGACACACACACACACACACACACACACACACCACAGTGTTCGCCAGTGTGTACTCGATGAGCGCCATCGCCTTAGACAGGTGAGACACACACACACACACACACACACACACACACACACCCCGCAGTGTTCGCCAGTGTGTACTTGATGAGCGCCATCGCCTTAGACAGGTGAGACACACACACACACACACACACACACACACCCCGCAGTGTTCGCCAGTGTGTACTTGATGAGCGCCATCGCCTTAGACAGGTGAGACACACACACACACACACACACACACACACACACACACACACCCCGCAGTGTTCGTCAGTGTGTACTTGATGAGCGCCATCGCCTTAGACAGGTGAGACACACACACACACACACACACACACACACACCCCGCAGTGTTCGCCAGTGTGTACTCGATGAGCGCCATCGCCTTAGACAGGTGAGACACACACACACACACACACACACACACACACACACACACACCCCGCAGTGTTCGCCAGTGTGTACTCGATGAGCGCCATCGCCTTAGACAGGTGAGACACACACACACACACACACACACCACAGTGTTCGCCAGTGTGTACTCGATGAGCGCCATCGCCTTAGACAGGTGAGACACACACACACACACACACACACACCGCAGTGTTCGCCAGTGTGCACTCGATGAGTGCCATCGCCTTAGACAGGTGAGACACACACACACACACACACACACACACACACACACACACACACACCCCGCAGTGTTCGCCAGTGTGTACTCGATGAGCGCCATCGCCTTAGACAGGTGAGACACACACACACACACACACACACCCCGCAGTGTTCGCCAGTGTGTACTCGATGAGCGCCATCGCCTTAGACAGGTGAGACACACACACACACACACACACACACACCCCGCAGTGTTCGCCAGTGTGTACTCGATGAGCGCCATCGCCTTAGACAGGTGAGACACACACACACACACACCACAGTGTTCGCCAGTGTGCACTCGATGAGTGCCATCGCCTTAGACAGGTGAGACACACACACACACACACACACACACCACAGTGTTCGCCAGTGTGCACTCGATGAGTGCCATCGCCTTAGACAGGTGAGACACACACACACACACACACACACACACACACACACACACACACACACACCCCGCAGTGTTCGCCAGTGTGTACTCGATGAGCGCCATCGCCTTAGACAGGTGAGACACACACACACACACACACACACACACCCCGCAGTGTTCGCCAGTGTGTACTCGATGAGCGCCATCGCCTTAGACAGGTGAGACACACACACACACACACACACACACACCCCGCAGTGTTCGCCAGTGTGTACTCGATGAGCGCCATCGCCTTAGACAGGTGAGACACACACACACACACACACCACAGTGTTCGCCAGTGTGTACTCGATGAGTGCCATCGCCTTAGACAGGTGAGACACACACACACACACACACACACACACACACACACACACCCCGCAGTGTTCGCCAGTGTGTACTCGATGAGCGCCATCGCCTTAGACAGGTGAGACACACACACACACACACACACACACACACACACACACCCCGCAGTGTTCGCCAGTGTGTACTCGATGAGCGCCATCGCCTTAGACAGGTGAGACACACACACACACACACACACACACACCCCGCAGTGTTCGCCAGTGTGTACTCGATGAGCGCCATCGCCTTAGACAGGTGAGACACACACACACACACACACACACCACAGTGTTCGCCAGTGTGTACTCGATGAGCGCCATCGCCTTAGACAGGTGAGACACACACACACACACACACACACACCGCAGTGTTCGCCAGTGTGTACTCGATGAGCGCCATCGCCTTAGACAGGTGAGACACACACACACACACACACACACACACACCGCAGTGTTCGCCAGTGTGTACTCGATGAGCGCCATCGCCTTAGACAGGTGAGACACACACACACACACACACACACACACACACCCCGCAGTGTTCGCCAGTGTGTACTCGATGAGCGCCATCGCCTTAGACAGGTGAGACACACACACACACACACACACACACACACACACACACCGCAGTGTTCGCCAGTGTGTACTCGATGAGCGCCATCGCCTTAGACAGGTGAGACACACACACACACACACACACACACACACACCCGCAGTGTTCGCCAGTGTGTATTCGATGAGCGCCATCGCCTTAGACAGGTGAGACACACACACACACACACACACCACACACACACAGCCCGCAGTGTTCGCCAGTGTGTACTTCGATGAGCGCCATCGCCTTAGACAGGTGAGACACACACACACACACACACACACACACACCGCAGTGTTCGCCAGTGTGTATTCGATGAGCGCCATCGCCTTAGACAGGTGAGACACACACACACACACACACACACACACACCGCAGTGTTCGCCAGTGTGTATTCGATGAGCGCCATCGCCTTAGACAGGTGAGACACACACACACACACACACACACACACACACACCGCAGTGTTCGCCAGTGTGTATTCGATGAGCGCCATCGCCTTAGACAGGTGAGACACACACACACACACACACACACACACACACACACACCGCAGTGT
>CM040837.1:34868248-34883248 GCA_022828995.1 Vimba vimba | reverse complement strand
ATCATAAAAGTGCATCTATCCATCATAAAAGTGCATCTATCCATCATTAAAGTGCATCTATCCGTCATTAAAGTGCATCTATCCGTCATTAAAGTGCATCTATCCGTCATTAAAGTGAATCTGTCCATCATAAAAGTGCATCTATCCATCATAAAAGTGCATCTATCCGTCATTAAAGTGCATCTATCCGTCATTAAAGTGCATCTGTCCATCATAAAAGTGCATCTATCCATCATAAAAGTGCATCTATCCGTCATTAAAGTGCATCTATCCGTCATTAAAGTGCATCTATCCGTCATTAAAGTGCATCTGTCCATCATAAAAGTGCATCTGTCCATCATAAAAGTGCATCTATCCGTCATTAAAGTGCATCTATCCATCATAAAAGTGAATCTGTCCATCATAAAAGTGCATCTATCCGTCATTAAAGTGCATCTGTCCATCATAAAAGTGCATCTGTCCATCATAAAAGTGCATCTATCCGTCATTAAAGTGCATCTGTCCATCATTAAAGTGCATCTATCCGTCATTAAAGTGCATCTGTCCATCATAAAAGTGCATCTATCTGTCATTAAAGTGCATCTGTCCGTCATTGAAGTGCATCTATCCGTCATAAAAGTGCATCTATCCATCATAAAAGTGCATCTATCCGTCATTAAAGTGCATCTATCCGTCATAAAAGTGCATCTGTCCGTCGTTAAAGTGCATCTATCCGTCATAAAAGTGCATCTGTCCGTCATTGAAGTGCATCTGTCCATCATAAAAGTGCATCTGTCCGTCATAAAAGTGCATCTATCCGTCATAAAAGTGCATCTATCCGTCATAAAAGTGCATCTATCCATCATAAAAGTGCATCTAAGTGCATCTATCCGTCATTAAAGTGCATCTATCCGTCATTAAAGTGCATCTATCCATCATAAAAGTGCATCTGTCCATCATAAAAGTGCATCTATCCATCATAAAAGTGCATCTGTCCATCATAAAAGTGCATCTATCCATCATAAAAGTGCATCTATCCGTCATTAAAGTGCATCTATCCGTCATAAAAGTGCATCTATCCGTCATAAAAGTGCATCTGTCCGTCATTGAAGTGCATCTGTCCATCATAAAAGTGCATCTGTCCGTCATAAAAGTGCATCTATCCGTCATAAAAGTGCATCTATCCGTCATAAAAGTGCATCTATCCATCATAAAAGTGCATCTGTCCATCATAAAAGTGCATCTGTCCATCATAAAAGTGCATCTATCCGTCATAAAAGTGCATCTATCCGTCATAAAAGTGCATCTATCCATCATAAAAGTGCATCTAAGTGCATCTATCCGTCATTAAAGTGCATCTATCCGTCATTAAAGTGCATCTATCCATCATAAAAGTGCATCTGTCCATCATAAAAGTGCATCTATCCATCATAAAAGTGCATCTAAGTGCATCTATCCGTCATTAAAGTGCATCTATCCGTCATTAAAGTGCATCTATCCATCATAAAAGTGCATCTGTCCATCATAAAAGTGCATCTATCCATCATAAAAGTGCATCTAAGTGCATCTATCCGTCATTAAAGTGCATCTGTCCATCATAAAAGTGCATCTATCCGTCATAAAAGTGCATCTGTCCGTCATAAAAGTGCATCTATCCATCATAAAAGTGCATCTAAGTGCATCTATCCGTCATTAAAGTGCATCTATCCGTCATAAAAGTGCATCTATCTGTCATAAAAGTGCATCTGTCCGTCATTGAAGTGCATCTATCCATCATAAAAGTGCATCTGTCCATCATAAAAGTGCATCTATCCATCATAAAAGTGCATCTATCCGTCATAAAAGTGCATCTATCCATCATAAAAGTGCATCTAAGTGCATCTATCCGTCATAAAAGTGCATCTATCCGTCATAAAAGTGCATCTATCCGTCATAAAAGTGCATCTATCCGTCATAAAAGTGCATCTGTCCGTCATAAAAGTGCATCTATCCATCATAAAAGTGCATCTAAGTGCATCTATCCGTCATTAAAGTGCATCTATCCGTCATAAAAGTGCATCTATCTGTCATAAAAGTGCATCTGTCCGTCATTGAAGTGCATCTATCCATCATAAAAGTGCATCTGTCCATCATAAAAGTGCATCTATCCATCATAAAAGTGCATCTATCCGTCATAAAAGTGCATCTATCCATCATAAAAGTGCATCTAAGTGCATCTATCCGTCATAAAAGTGCATCTATCCGTCATAAAAGTGCATCTATCCGTCATAAAAGTGCATCTATCCGTCATAAAAGTGCATCTATCCATCATAAAAGTGCATCTATCCATCATAAAAGTGCATCTATCCGTCATAAAAGTGCATCTATCCATCATAAAAGTGCATCTGTCCGTCATAAAAGTGCATCTATCCGTCATAAAAGTGCATCTATCCGTCATAAAAGTGCATCTATCCGTCATTAAAGTGCATCTATCCGTCATTAAAGTGCATCTATCCGTCATTAAAGTGCATCTATCCGTCATTAAAGTGCATCTATCCATCATTAAAGTGCATCTGTCCATCATAAAAGTGCATCTATCCGTCATAAAAGTGCATCTATCCATCATAAAAGTTCATCTGTCCATCATAAAAGTGCATCTATAACTTCTGGAATCACAAAACGAATTGTGGATAATTAATTTAATATACTCAAGGCCCGTTCACCCCGAGAACGATAACTATATCAGCGGACAATAACGTTTGCTGCAGTTTTACCGTCTGTCGCTTTAAATGCTTGAGCGCTTTAAAGCAGGATGGATTCTGATTGGCTGTCAATGTTTTTATCATTCATCAGCTGGAAAAAAAAATTCTGAAAGTGATTGCAAAGATATTGTTCCTTTGTGTCGTTATAGGGGCTGTTTACACCACACCGTTTTCAACTAAAATCGTAAAACTTTTTATGCGTTTTGGCCATTCATTCGTTTACTCGACAATGGCGTTTTGGGCGCCTGAAAGTGCAAGTTTTTGAAAACGGTCTCCGTGTAAAAAAACAAAAACGTGAATCTCTGAAGACAATGACATCATGCACATGCGTATTACGTGTTCAGTCTACAGTGATCTGTTTCATTCCTACTGACCGCCAGAGGCAGCGCAAAGCACTAGTGGATAATCGCTGCGCCAGCTAGATAGATCGAGAAGAGTATAACAACAAAGTCAAGTCATGACGCAGACCGAGACGCGGGGATATAAACTACTGGAACTCGGGGGCCAGCCTCTTTCGCTTTCTCGGTTTTGCTAGGTCGTTTGTTTTCACGCTGTCCCGTGCAGCCTTCCTGAGTTGCGAGGATTTGCCCTCCCAAGCTGTGACAGCGCACTCTACACTATCATCAGGACGGATATCTTGGATTATTTTTCTTCCTTACATGAGTGCATACGATTATATTTGTTGTCAGCGATACCCTGTGCTTCACAGTACTATCCAGTGGCTGGTTTCGACCACGCTTAGGTAGCGTTCACCGCAAACCTATAACGTTATATCTCTTTTATATAAATATATATATTTATATTATCATATCTTAGATTCATTACACACCCGCTGTTGTGCTAGTTATTGAATGCCATGCAGTTCTGTCCGAAGGCAGACTTGACTTTACTTGTGAGAGCGTTTCATGTTATAGAATTTTTGGTTCTGAAGATTTTTTTAACTGCTGAGTGGGTGTTATTACAGTTTTAAATGCTTACGGTGATAACCGAGGACGTGTTATTGACGGAGTCATGGATCATAGCTCTCTCATATCCGTTTCAAGTTGCAAATTGTGTCCGAATACACTTCTACCCGACGACGGACACGATCGGTGCCCATCATGTTTAGGCGCTCAACATCTGAAGGAGGCCCTGACTGATCCGTGTTTGCATTGTAGTATGCTACCGATGTCAGAGAGACCGCTTCACCTTGCTGAGTTAGACATTAACTCGCCTGTTAGCCTTGCACAGGACACTTCAGAACACTTGTTATCGAAGACTGTAGCTTCTCTCTCTTCAGAAATGATGGAGATGAAACGTCTTCTTCAGTCTCTACAACCCCCAGTGTCAGCCCCACATACTGAGAACACACCAGTGGATGAGAGTGATTTCCAACCCCCACATGCTATAGATCCAATTCTCATTATTCTTGATGAAGAATTGGTGGAACCTGCCATACAACCCACCCTCCCAAACAATGTTTTTTCTAACCTATCTGCTCAAGCGGTGGGTCTGTACATTCATGTAAAGGCCCATCTTCTCCAGATGATGTGTTATCTGTTCTGCAGATGGCGGTGGCTCGTTTGAGTCTTGACAAATCACCTGTCCAGCCCATTCAAACCAATGTGTTCTTCAGACAAGCTGCTGATAGTAATGTGTTCACAATGCCATTGTGTAAGGATTTTGTGACAGAATTCGCCAGTGCACTTACCAGTCTCAATGTGCCTAGAAGGAGGTCAAAGACAGCCCGCACTCTTGCCCCAATGGCTGAGGCTGACTCCATTGGGGTAGGATGGGCGCCTGAAATTGAACAGCCGGTTTGCAGCTTTGGTGGTGTCACCAGATGAGGCTCTAAGAGGCAATGTACGCTGCCCGAGTGCACAATGTGAACGTACTGACACTTTCTTGATGAAGGCATACGAGTCGGTAGCCTATATACAGTAACTCGAGCAGAGAATACTATCTGCCAGCTGCTTCTTGCCTGCAATAACACATTAGAGTCAGCGAGCATTGACGCTTCTACATCTCAGTTCTTACCGATGGCTCTGTTGACTATGGGTCATGTGACTCGGGAACTTGAGACACTTTCAGCGACCCTTCTAACAGCCCGGCGCCAGGTATGGCTTACTCAGGCAAGGTTACCTGAAGATTGTAAGAAGACACTGAGAGAACTGCCAATTGTACCAGGACTTCTTTTTGGCCCCAATATTTCTGAGGTATTGGAGAAGAGAATGAAGTTGTCAGAAGCCACATGACAACTGACTCAGGTTCCAGTTCCAGCACAACCTTTTAGAATGCCACTGGCTCCGGCTCACCCACGCTATCCGGGCTCAGAGCATCGAGTGCGACAGCAGAACACCTCAGCTTTAGGCCCCACAGCGACATAGAGGGACTGAGGAGGCCCAGGGATGCCGCCCTTTTCACCGTCACCAGCAGGGGAGACCACGTCAGCACCCCATCCCCCCCCCCAAAGGTCCTAAAGTCAGAGGCCAAAAACCCTGAAGCTATGGGGCCGGCTTTCGGTCGTTTCACTGTGCAGCATCTACATTACTGGGGAAATTCAGTGTCCGACCCCTGGGTTCTGGCGATTTTGAGCAGGGGATACACTCTGCAATTCCAACGCCGGCCTCTTGACAGTTGTCAAAGATGTACCCAGTTCAGTTGCCCTTTCCTTAGAAATTCATTCACCGTTACTGAAATGAGCCATAGAAAAAGTTCTTCCCCCCAGTCAGAGGGACAGGTTTTACTCCACATACTTCCTTGTTCCAAAGAAAGATGGTGGTTTTCGACCCAGTCCTGGAACTGAGACGCCTAATCGTGTTCTTAAAGTCTCTTCCTTTCCGAACGTTACGCACAGTCGACGTTCTTCGATCTGTGACGAAAGGAGACTGGTTCGTGAGTGTGGACTTGAAGGACGCTTACTTCCATGTTCCCATTGCTCCCCACCACAGGAAGTTCCTAAGATTCAGCTTTCAGAATCAAGCATATCAGTTAAGAGTCCTACCATTCTGGCTAATATGCATGAGTCTGGCCCTGTCTCCTCTTTGGTCCAAGGGCATGAGGATTCTGCCCTACTTAGACAATTGGCTGCTTTGTGCCCCAACAAGACGACATGCATTACACAACACCAGGTTGGGTCTTCCTGTGAACAACACAAAGAGTCATCTAGTCCCAGAACAGACCATAACCTTCATAGGAATAACACTCAATTCAATCACAATGTCTGCCACATTGTCTCATGCACGGACAGACAATATTTGTCAGTTACTGACTCGTTTCAGTCAGAGGACAAAACTTCCATATGGTGTCCTTCTGCAACTAATGGGGATGTTAGCCGCTGCCACATCTGTGATCCACTTGGGCTTGCTTCACCTCAGGCCTCTTCAGAGGTGGAGCAGCAGCTTAGGGGTAGATTCAGCGAGACATCGTCACTGCCTGATTGTCGTTTCGCCTGCCTGTGTCCGTGCATTGAAACCCTGGAAAAGGGTAACATTTCTGAAAGCCGGAGTGCCACTAGGGGTGGTGTCCTCCCATCGGGAAGTGATCACAACCGATGCTTCACTAACAGGATGGGAGGCAACGTGGAACCAGAGGGGAATTGGTGGTCACTGGTCACCCAGGGAGGCCTTAGAACATATCAAGTCCTGGAGTTGAAGGCAGTGTACTTAGTTCTACAACACTTCTTCTAACCTGATAGGTCGTCATGTGCTTGTCCAGTCCGACAACACGTCGGCGGTCTTTCATTTGAATTCACAGGGCGACACCTGGTCTCTTGCGTCTTTACAGCTAACTCGCAATATCCTCACATAGTCTCATGGCCAGCTGGTCTCATTAAGGGCACTTCATCTCCCGGGATTGGACAATCATTGGCGGGATTGGCGGATGCTCTGTCCAGGGATCTGCTGCTCCCGGGGGAATGGAGACTTCACCCGGATGTAGTACAGTTGATTTGGCAACGGTTTGGCAAGGCAGAGGTCGACCTGTTTGCATCGGAAATGACCACTTATTGCCGCTGGTGGTTCACGAGAGCCGAGGCGTCCAGTCCATTGGGACAGGATGCATTAGCCAACGTGTGGCCGAGTTGCCTGTTGTATGTGTTCCCTCCATTTCCACTTCTGTGGGAAACATTACATCATATATTCCTATACAAGCACAGGGTGCTTTTAGTGGCACCTCGATGACCAGCCAGGCAATGGTTTCCTCTCCTTCTAAGTCTGTTACAAAGTGAAATTCTCTCTCAGATGCACGGCCGTGTTTGGCACCCAGATCCAACTCGTCTTCAGCTCTGGGTTTGGCCCTTGGGTCCAGATCACAGTTAATGGATTGTGAACCAGCAGTAGTGAACAGTATCGGCAACGCTAGGGCTCCTTCGACACGACAGCTTTATGCTGCTCGTTGGAGGATATTTTCTTCTTGGTGCGGGGATCAAGGAATTGACCCAGTTCACTGTACTGTGCCGACAGTACTGAGTTTCTTGTAGCATCTTTTTTCTTGTAGCATCTAAAAGTTTATGTTGCTGCCATATCTGCTGATCATGACCCGGTTGCTGGTGCTTCCTTTGGTCTCATAACTTTGTTTGTAGATTTCTGAAGGGAGAAAGGCGTTTAAAGACCGTTCGTTCTACTCCTTTTCCTTTGTGGGACTTACAGCTTGTTCTAGAGTCCCTTTGTACACCACCATTTGAGCCGTTGGCTGTTGCAGAGATATAAAGTGGTTGTCTTTAAAAGTGTCTTTTTTGTTGGCCGTTGCTTCCACTAAACGTGTTGGTGAACTTCATGCCTTTTCCGTGAGTGAATTGTGTTTACGCTGGTTACCAGTGTATTCTGGGGTCATTCTTCAGCCTAATCCGGCCTTTTCCCTAAAGTTTTGTTACCACAATTTGTGAATCATTCTTTTCATCTGGCTGCTTTTCAGCCGCCTCATAATCCCTCAGATACAGATGGGGGGAGGTCTCATCTTCTGTGTCCTGTACAAGCTTTAAAGTGCTATGTTCAGTCTACTGCTTCTTTCAGACAGACGGATCAGTTATTTGTCTGTTATGGTGAGGTTCGCAAGGGTGCACCTTTGTCCAAACAGAGACTATCACGCTGGATTGTCGAGACAATAAAGTTGGCGGATAATAAATCTCATCAACCCTTACCAGTGGGTGTTACTTGTCACTCCACTAGGGCCGTGTCTTCGTCTTGGGCCGCTTTACGGGTAGTTTCCTTGGTGGATGTCTTGACCACAGCTACATACGTAACTAGCGTTTCATCGCCATCTAATGGCCTGGCAGCACAATACAGCATTTTTAGTCATTTTCGCGGATCCGTGTGAATGTGGATCGTTTTGACAATGGTGTCATCTGTATGTGGGAAACTCTTCTCTGTTTTAAGCATATCGTTGTCGTGTAAACATACCCTGAGTTGTGGTGTGGACTCTGTTTTTGACTATAAATTAGTTGTAATTAAATTTTAATGTAGATGCCTTGTTAGTAGACTGTACTGTAAATGAACCAGTTTTTCTAAGCTATCTTTTTTTCAAGCATGTGTAAGTGTTTTCTCCATCTTATGACCAAGGTTGTTGTAATGTTGTGTGTAGGTTGTGAAGATGATGTTGATCGTGGTGGTGACATTTGCCATCTGTTGGCTCCCATATCATGTGTATTTCATCGTGACGAGCTTCAACCGTAAGCTGAAGAGAATGCAGTCGATCCAGCAGGTTTATCTGTCGGTGCTGTGGCTCTCGGTCAGCTGCTCCATGTACAACCCCATCATCTACTGCTGCCTCAACAGCAGGTGTATATCTCACACACACACACGACTAACAACCTGTTGAAGACAGGGTTTACAATTTACCACATGTTATTCTCTGGAGTTCACTTTTCGAGAGAACTAAAGTGTCATTAACACTCTCACTATTAACAAGTTGCTTATTAGCATGCATATTACTAGGATATTGCACTGTAAAAAATGCTTTTCTTACTCAGTGTTTTTGTCTTGTTTCCAGTCCAAATATCTACAAATTCTTAAATCAAGATGCATTTACTAGATGAGTAAAATTACATAAGATATTATGTCCTGTTTTCCGGGAGAAGTAATCAAAATTAAGTGAGTAAAAAAAGCGTTTTGGTTCTGTTTCTGCCACAGGTTCCGAGCCGGATTCAAGCGTGTGTTTCGCTGGTGTCCCTTCATTCACGAGTCGGACTCTGACAGACTGGAACTCCAGATGACCCGGTTCCAGCCGACCCAGAGCAGCCTGTACACGGTCACGCGCGTGGAGTCCGATGCTAACGCTAATCCCGCCAGACGCAAGAGCTCCAGCACCAGCCAATCACGGGCCTCCTCCCGGCCGTCACTCAACGGTGGTCTCCATGGAAACCCCTCGAGCACCGCTGAGACGGAGCTCGGATCAGAGTCGCTCGCTGAACACTAAGATGCAGAATCAGCAGGACATTCACCTTCTACAAAAAATGCTTTTCTTACTTAGTATTTTTGACTTGTTTCCAGTCCAAATAAGAAAAATAATCTTGTTTCTGAATTAACATTATTGTTCTTATCCCATTGGCAGATAATTTTGCTTTGGACTGGAAACACGACAAAAATACTAAGTAAGAAAAGCATGTTTTGCAGTGTGTCAGTCTCAGTCCACCAGCTTCACTTTGACAAGCTATTTGTACTCTTTCAGTTCAAATACAGTATATATACACAAAAGTCACTACACATATGAAATCGAATACTTGGTTCTGAGGACACACACTCTGGTCTGTTGGCGGAGAGTTGTCACATTAGTTCAGGCATAGTGCTGTTATCAGCTGCCAAATCACTCCAACCACTACCATTCTCTTATTAGACCAGGAGCAGGGTTTGAACCAGATTAACTACGTCACAGCTAGGGTGACCAGACGTCCCGAAAAATTCGTGACAGTCACGAAATCTAACCTGTTGTCCCGAATCCGGCCCTGATTATCCCGAAAATTATACTAAAGCAAAATCTGGAGTAGTTATTGTCTGATAAAACATTAAAAACTATCCAGCCCCCGCCGGCTGCTCATTGGCTGCAGCATCTTTTTTGTTTCTTTTTTTGAAGTTCTACAAAGATACTGTAGGCGCGAATTTAGAAATACATTGATAAGCTAATTTTTATTCATTCGTTTCGTTGACATGGCTGGTGTACCGGAACCCCAACACGCCGCTAAAAAGCAAAACCGTCTCTGCCAGCCAGTCGTAAAGGAGTGATTGAGTGGTCGCGGCACTGTGTGCAAAAAAATACTTCGGCCTAATGTCTGAGGTTGGGTTACACAAAGCAAATCATCTACACAATTATTTAGTTTTCTTATTTAATGACCGAAAATTTAGTTGTATTAATAATTTTGGCGCAAGGCTTATTAGCGTTAGGCTATAGCCTGAAAGGTCTGATTTACGCACTGTTACAACAAGTCATTGTTTTGTTTTTTTCACAATGACATTTCAGTTCATGATTTTAATGTTGTTTTTTTGTGGCAGACTAAAGACTAATGACAGACTGTTGATCTTGAATAAAAATATGTTAGGTTCAGGTTTGAAAATCGTTATCTTTTATTATAGGCTATGTAGTCTAATATCATAGTAGGCCTACCCCCACTACCCTATACAGACCCTCTACAAAAAATTAGAATATCATGGAAAAGTTGATTTATTTCCATAATTCCATTCAAAACGTTAAACTTCCATAGATTATAGATTCAGGGCCCACAACTTAAACGATTTCAAGTATTTAGTTGTTTATTTGTACATAATTTGGGCTTCCAGCTCATAAAACCCAAGAAAACAGGATTTCAAAAAATTTGAATATTACATGAAATCACACAGTAATTACACAGTGATACCATGGTCATTGTTCTTTTGGCAGTGTGGGCAGGTGCAAATCCTGCTGGAGAATGAAGGAAGCATCTCCATAAAGCTTGTCTGCTGAAGGAAGCATGAAGTGCTCTGGACATGTCCTGGTAGACGGCTGCGTTGAGTGGACAGCACAGTGGACCAACACCAGCCGATGACACGGCTCCCCAAACCAACACAGACTGTGGAAACTTCACACTGGACTTCAAGCATCTTGGATTGTGCGCCTCTCCATTCTTCCTCCAGACTCTGGGACCTTGGTTTCCAAATGAGATGCAAAATTTGCTCTCATCAGAAAAGAGGACTTTGGTCCACTGTGCTTTATTAAATCCAGAGTCAGCGCAGCCGTCTACCAGGACATGTCCAGAGCACTTCATGCTTCCTTCATTCTCCAGCAGGATTTGCACCTGCCCACACTGCCAAAATATCCAAAACCTGGTTCAGTGACCATGGTATCACTGTGTAATTACTGTGTGATTTCATGTAATATTCTAATTTTTTGAAATCCTGTTTTCGTGGGTTTTATGAGCTGGAAGCCCAAATTATGTACAAATAAACAACTAAATACTTGAAATCGTTTAAGTTGTGGGCCCTGAATCTATAATCTATGGAAGTTTAACGTTTTGAATGGAATTATGGAAATAAATAAACTTTTCCATGATATTCTATTTTTTTGGAAAGGGTCTGTATATAAAATAAAATTTGGATTTAATACATTCATTTCTTATTCAAACTAAATCCTGTCATCCAGCATCTCCTCTCTTCCTCTTTCATCCTTTTCACCAAATATGTGTTTTCATCGTACAGATTAATACAGTACAAAGAACAGGATGTTGGAAAATAACAATGTGTTTTCTGTTCACCAAATGCTTTTTTATCTTCGCTATTGCTTCAATGTAAATTAACAAGCGCACCGTTATTTGTTGCGCAGTGACGTGTGTGTTCAAGTTAGCAGATATGAGCAGATTCTGCACAATACACTGTATTTAATACATCATGATGACTCTCGAGTATTTGCGCTAAATCTGCACTGATTTGTCTTACACAAACTCCCCAGTAAAGTGAGTAAACATAATGAATACGCCAAATTGGCGAGAGATTGACAGCTGATTTTTACCCGCATTTGGCGGGTGTTCATTTCAAACCCTGATATATATACGTGACATTACTGCTTGGAAAGCATATTCAAACTGCTCACAACCACTATAAGTATCAAAACATACGAGAGAGCGTATCACCGTGCACCTTCTGGCTGTCGTCTTCTTGTGTTTTAGATTACCAAGGCTTTCACGTCCTAGCTGTCACGGACATCACTGCTGAGAGACACAGCCAAGCTACAGTAAAGACATATCGGAATTTACTGCCACGTCTACATGTTAACACTGTTTTGCTTTTTAAAGACTTTACTAAGTGTTTTAATCGTATATCAGTCAAGCTGATGGTTCCACGGGGGTTCATGCTAAAGCTCTGTATGTTCATTAATTACGGAGCAAGAACCCCCATAAGGAACCATACTGTACCACCAAATATAACGTGTTTTAATAAACTCAAAGTAACTTGCCAAAGTAGTTCTGTCTGACCTTCATTTATACAGCGCTTTAACAATATAGATGATTCACAGCAGCTTTACAGTGATAATAGGAGATTACAGGAACAGAGAGTGTTTAGGCTTTACAGCAGATCTAGAAAAAAGTTATTGTCCTGCTAAAGTTAGTTTTGATTGATTCACATCCGTCGCAGAGATCATTAGTTATTAACTTAGGGGCCGCTAACACAGAAACTTTTAATGCGTTCTGGCCGTTCATTCACACAACAGTGTCTGGAGCTCGAGAACACAAACTATGAAGACAGGTTTCAAAGTGCAAGTTTTTGAAAATGAGTTTTAAAAACCGATACCGTAATCATCTCTGTGTAAACTTTAAAAACACGACTCTGTGAAAAAGTTGACGGCTTCCTAATGATATCTCCCAAGGGTAGCATGTACCGAGTGAACAGCAGCGGCCCCAGCACTGAGCCTTGAGGTACGCCATAATGAACGTGTGTGTGTGTGTGTGTGTGTGTGTGAGGGTAGCATGTACAGAGTGAACAGCAGTGGCCCCAGCACTGAGCCTTGGGGTACGCCATACTGAACGTGTGTGTGTGTGTGTGTGTGTGTGTGTGTGAGGGTAGCATGTACAGAGTGAACAGCAGCGGCCCCAGCACTGAGCCTTGGGGTACGCCATACTGAACGTGTGTGTGTGTGTGTGTGTGTGTGTGAGGGTAGCATGTACAGAGTGAACAGCAGCGGCCCCAGCACTGAGCCTTGGGGTACGCCATACTGAACGTGTGATGTTTCAGGCACAGTCTTCAGATGACGGCTTCATGGTCACAGTTTCTTCTCTCATATTGAGCACAACATGCGTTCTCTCACTCTCTCTCTCTCTCCACATGCGACCGGCTAAAGGCAACGTTTGCGCTGCGGGTCGAGTTTATTTAGTGTGTGTCTGTTTTGTGTTTTGTGTGAGTCTTGTGCTTTACTGCGTGTATCGTCATCTTTGTGTTTTTAATAACAGTTTTGTTTGTCATGTGGTGTAATTCACAGTTACTGACAGTGACAATCATTGTGTAAGTAGTGTGTGTGTGTGTGTGTGTGTGTGTGTGTGTGTGTGTGTGTGTGTGTGAGAGTGTGTGTGTGTGTGTGTGTGTGTGTGTGTGTGTGTGTGTGTGTGTGTGACACCAGTCATTGCTGTTAACACAGCAACAGAACTTTTCTAAGCAGTTTCGACATGAAAAAAACTCTTGTTTTGATCAATTACTGTGATTCTACTTTAATCTAACTCTCCTGCTAGTCAAACGTGTGTGAGAGAGTTGTTCATGATGGTGAAAAACACTGAGACAGAATGTCTTTATACACACACACTCTCTCACACACACCAGTGTGTATACACACTGGCAGTCAGTGACTATAAATGGAAGTGGTTTGCGGGTCAGATGATGTTCACACACACACACACACACACACACACGGGCACCGGTGGCACTGAACATGTCATTCATCACACTTGTGGCACAGATATCTTGAATATAAACAGGAACAAACAGACGTAAACATCAGGACTTTCAAACAAACACAGTGAGTGACGTGTGACGTTACACACACCTTCAGCACACTGATGGAAGGTGTTCGTCAGATACTGTGATGAACACACACACACTGCAAGAAAAGCTTTTCTTAGTACTTTTGTTCTGTTTCCAGTCCAAATATCTAAAAACTCTTAAATCAAGATGCATTTACTAGATGAGTAAAATGATATGAGATATTATGTCCTGTTTTCTGGGGAATTAATCAAAATGAAGTGAGTTGATGCTTAAAACAAGCAAAATGATCTGCCAATAGAGTCAGAAAAATAATCTTAATTCAAACAGAAACAACATTATTTTTTCTGACCCCATTGGCAGATCATTTTACTTGTTTTAAGCAAAAACTCACATAATTTTTATTGATTTTATATTTATTTATTATTTTATTAGACTTAATATCTTATGTCATTTTACTCATCTAGTAAATGCATCTTGATTTAAGAAATGTTTGATATTTGGACTGGAAACAAGACAAAAATACTGAGTAAGAAAAGCATTTTTACAGTGCACACACACACACACACACACACACTGATTCATACATATCATGTGCTGTGAGACTCATGTGTGTGAATCAGTGTGTGTGTGTGTGTGTGTGTGTGTGTGTGTGTGTGTGTGTGTGTGAATCAGTCGCTGGTCATCTGCTGCTTCTCTCAGAGCTTTCGACGGGTGAGAAAGATGTTCATTTATATATGTTTAGTTTTATATGTGAATGGTCTTTCCATGCTTCATCAGACACACACTGATCGGAGATGTGTTCCTTAACCTTATTAGTGGGACGAAGTTTTCAAAATCTCATTTGTAAAAACTCTTAAAAAAAAGCGAAATAGTTTTCTGTTAGAGTTCGTGTTATTGCAGTTTTTCTAACTAGCTGTATATAAAAAACAATAGATTTTCATTAGATTTAGATTTTGTGATTTTTACCTTTTTACTACATTCAAGACAACATGATGTTTTAGTTCATTATTTTCTTCTGAAATAGAGAGTTAAGAGAAACGGATTCAAACTCAGTTTCATGTTTTATTTAGTTAATTAACAGTGAGAACTGGGATTTATGAAGTAGAACAGCACAAAATAACTGAAGGAATCATGTTTAATAATTAATTGTGCATGTGTGTGTTTGTGGGTTTGTGTGTGTGTGTGTGTGTGTGTGTGTGTGTGTGTGTGTGTGTGTGTGTGTGTGTGTGTGCGCGCGCGTATGCGTTTGTTTGTGTGTGCTTGTGTGTGTGTGTGTGTGTGTGTGTGTGTGTGCGTGCGTGCGTGTGTGTGTGCGCGCGAGCATGTGTGTGCTTGTTTGTTTGTGTGTGTGTGTGTGTGTGTGTGTG
>CM040837.1:34845748-34860748 GCA_022828995.1 Vimba vimba | reverse complement strand
CTCTCAGCGCTTACACTGTCGGTCAGAGTCACCGAATCTCACACACGTTTCTTCTGTCATTTCAAGGACTTTGCAACTAACCCTAAGCCTGCTGTTTTATACAGAGATAATAACATCCCATAAATCTCACAGAAACCTTTTCTATTTTACATTGTAACTCAAATATTATTTAGTATATTCTCTTAGTCTCTTGAACTAAAGGACAATACTGACATGTTTCAGGTTCTGAATGTTGTAACGAGTAGAAATAAGGTGTGGCCCCTTTAAGAGCTGCACGCCCCCTGTTGGACTGTCTCCAGCACCCCATATATGCGGGTTATTATTTCTGTTTGCTAACGAATCAATAGTAAAGAAAGGAAAAAACATGCGGGATACTTCTTGTTTCAAATGTTCTGCGCCTGGTTTCACATTGAGAAACTGTCCGAGTCTTTTCCAGCCACTGACAAACGTTTCAAACAGTGCGACATTCTCATGAGGTTCAAACTTGGACTTTTCCCACAATTCTGCTTGCCAGTGTTGCTCGCACTCCGACTGGTGTTGTCTGGTTAAACTCTGGCCTCCAGGGTAAAAGTTTCTACCATCGGTTTGTCATTATCCCTGATCTTTCCTCTCCACTCATCTTGGAATTTGGGATGGAATTTATGCTAGGAGCGTCGGTTAGCGTTCACATCCCATCAAGGACAGCGACCCTGGTTGAATCTACACCCCGAGAGGTTCTGAGTGAGTGGTTGGAGGCATCTGAGCTTGATGTTCTTGGACGTCTGCCAGTCTGCCTTGGATGAGAAAGTTGAGATGGCTTGTCTGAAAAGGGAACAAAAAGGGAAATTGTTAAACCTCCTTAAAGACTTTTGGAGCTTGTTTGACGGACACCTGGGGCACACCTCATTGGGGGAGCACGTATTCAACACGGGTGATGCGAAACCAGTTCACCTCCCACCATACCGGACCTCGCCAGCTGACAAACACATCACAGAAGATCAGATTCAGGTGCTGGAAGGGAACATCATCGAACCTTCTTCCAGTCCGTGGGCTGCACCTGTAGTAGAAGCCATGTGGAGACCACAGGTTTAGCGTAGACTACAGAGCTCTTAATCACCTGACAATTAAGGATTTGTTCCCACTGCTCAGAGTTGACGAATCATTGGATTAGCTAACTCGTGGAACACTTCCTACTACTCTTGATTTGGCTCGGGGGTTCTGGTGTCGGTAGAGGAACAGTCAAGGCCAGAGACGGCGTTCGCATCACACTGTGGCTTTTCAGTCGAAAGTCCTTCCGTCTGGGCCTAGTAGCGCCCCAGCCACGTTTCAGAGAGTGATGAACTACGCTCTTGCTGGATTGGTCTACAAGTGCTGTGCAGTGTTCTTGGATGATATCTTCGTCGCATCCCGACCTTTGAACAACACTTGGATGACCTCCGGGAGTGCTGTGTAGACTCGAGTCAGCTGGTCTTACTCTCCAGCTGAGGTGGACAAGTGCAAGACAGATGTTCATATCTAGTGATGATGTGAAGGATTATATGAGTAATTTCATGTGTCGATTGGGTGATTGGAGAAATACAATCATAATGCTCTTAAATGATCCTATATTAAGGCATTCCTCCGGGTTCTGGAAGCACTGGAACTCAAGTTTGTACGTTCTTAAATAATGTTTGTTGTGTGTAAATCTATGGTTGTATGTTATTGTTTTCGTTCTGTTTCTCTTGCTCTGTGATATGGACCTCAGGAATGTCTGGTCTCTGCAAGAACTCTATCCCGGTTTTCCTCCGGACACAACGTGTAACTCTAAGGATTCAGGATAGCATTACTGACATGGAAGAGCGCTTTACATGATAAGTGTCAGACTTCTGTTCTCTTCGTGTGTGTGTGTGTGTGTGTGTGTAGGTTTGGGTGTCGCCACTCTGTGTGTGGGTCTGCTGGTCCGTGTGTTGGTGACGTTCTGTGTGGTTCTGTTTGCTGGCTTCAACATGAAGGAGAAGATCTTCATATCTCTGGCCTGGATGCCCAAAGCTACAGTACAAGTGAGCCTTGAGGAAAACTTCATCTTTTCTTTGCTTTATTTACAGAGAACTTATCGACATGTTTTTGAATCCGTCATCCAAAGTAAATGACATCATTGCTTCCATCTGTTGCACTATCCTGCATGTGTGTGTGTGTGTGTGTGATTTATGAGGACAGAAATGTGTATAATGACGTGTATTACACTGGTATTACAACATGAACGTGATTTATGAGGACATTTCCTGACTCCTCGTATTTCAAATGGCTTTAAAAACACTAAACAGTGTTTTATTAAAAATGTAAAAATGCATAAAGTTTCCTGTGATGGGTAGGGTTAGTGTGTGTGTGTGTGTGTGTGTGTGTGTGTGTGTGTGTGTGATGGGTAGGGTTAGGGTTAGTGTGTGTGTGTGTGTGTGTGTGTGTGTGATGGGTAGGGTTAGGGTTAGTGTGTGTGTGTGTGTGTGTGTGTGTGTGTGATGGGTAGGGTTAGGGTTAGTGTGTGTGTGTGTGTGTGTGTGTGTGTGTGATGGGTAGGGTTAGGGTTAGTGTGTGTGTGTGTGTGTGTGTGTGTGATGGGTAGGGTTAGGGTTAGTGTGTGTGTGTGTGTGTGTGTGTGTGTGTGTGTGTGTGTGTGTGTGTGTGATGGGTAGGGTTAGGGTTAGTGTGTGTGTGTGTGTGTGTGTGTGTGTGTGTGTGTGTGTGCGATGGGTAGGTTTAGGGTTAGTGTGTCTGTGTGTGTGTGTGTGTGTGTGTGTGTGTGTGTGTGTGATGGGTAGGTTTAGGGTTAGTGTGTGTGTGTGTGTGTGTGTGTGTGTGTGTGTGTGTGTGTGATGGGTAGGGTTAGGGTTAGTGTGTGTGTGTGTGTGTGTGTGTGTGTGATGGGTAGGGTTAGGGTTAGTGTGTGTGTGTGTGTGTGTGTGTGTGTGTGTGTGTGTGTGTGTGTGTGATGGGTAGGGTTAGGGTTAGTGTGTGTGTGTGTGTGTGTGTGTGTGTGATGGGTAGGGTTAGGGTTAGTGTGTGTGTGTGTGTGTGTGTGTGTGTGTGATGGGTAGGGTTAGGGTTAGTGTGTGTGTGTGTGTGTGTGTGTGTGTGTGATGGGTAGGGTTAGGGTTAGTGTGTGTGTGTGTGTGTGTGTGTGTGATGGGTAGGGTTAGGGTTAGTGTGTGTGTGTGTGTGTGTGTGTGTGTGTGTGTGTGTGTGTGATGGGTAGGGTTAGGGTTAGTGTGTGTGTGTGTGTGTGTGTGTGTGTGTGTGTGTGTGTGTGTGTGCGATGGGTAGGTTTAGGGTTAGTGTGTCTGTGTGTGTGTGTGTGTGTGTGTGTGTGTGTGTGTGTGATGGGTAGGTTTAGGGTTAGTGTGTGTGTGTGTGTGTGTGTGTGTGTGTGTGTGTGTGTGTGATGGGTAGGGTTAGGGTTAGTGTGTGTGTGTGTGTGTGTGTGTGTGTGATGGGTAGGGTTAGGGTTAGTGTGTGTGTGTGTGTGTGTGTGTGTGTGTGATGGGTAGGGTTAGGGTTAGTGTGTGTGTGTGTGTGTGTGTGTGTGTGTGATGGGTAGGGTTAGGGTTAGTGTGTGTGTGTGTGTGTGTGTGTGTGATGGGTAGGGTTAGGGTTAGTGTGTGTGTGTGTGTGTGTGTGTGTGTGTGTGTGTGTGTGTGTGTGTGTGATGGGTAGGGTTAGGGTTAGTGTGTGTGTGTGTGTGTGTGTGTGTGTGTGTGTGTGTGTGCGATGGGTAGGTTTAGGGTTAGTGTGTCTGTGTGTGTGTGTGTGTGTGTGTGTGTGTGTGTGTGATGGGTAGGTTTAGGGTTAGTGTGTGTGTGTGTGTGTGTGTGTGTGTGTGTGTGTGTGTGTGTGTGTGTGATGGGTAGGGTTAGGGTTAGTGTGTGTGTGTGTGTGTGTGTGTGTGTGATGGGTAGGGTTAGGGTTAGTGTGTGTGTGTGTGTGTGTGTGTGTGTGTGTGTGTGTGTGTGATGGGTAGGGTTAGGGTTAGTGTGTGTGTGTGTGTGTGTGTGTGTGTGTGTGTGTGTGTGTGATGGGTAGGGTTAGGGTTAGTGTGTGTGTGTGTGTGTGTGTGTGTGTGTGCGATGGGTAGGTTTAGGGTTAGTGTGTCTGTGTGTGTGTGTGTGTGTGTGTGTGTGTGTGTGTGTGTGATGGGTAGGTTTAGGGTTAGTGTGTGTGTGTGTGTGTGTGATGGGTAGGGTTAGGGTTAGTGTGTGTGTGTGTGTGTGTGTGTGTGTGTGATGGGTAGGGTTAGGGTTAGTGTGTGTGTGTGTGTGTGTGTGTGTGTGTGTGTGTGTGTGTGTGTGTGTGTGTGATGGGTAGGGTTAGGGTTAGTGTGTGTGTGTGTGTGTGTGTGTGTGTGTGTGTGTGTGATGGGTAGGGTTAGGGTTAGTGTGTGTGTGTGTGTGTGTGTGTGTGTGTGTGCGATGGGTAGGTTTAGGGTTAGTGTGTCTGTGTGTGTGTGTGTGTGTGTGTGTGTGTGTGTGTGTGATGGGTAGGTTTAGGTTTAGTGTGTGTGTGTGTGTGTGTGTGTGTGATGGGTAGGGTTAGGGTTAGTGTGTGTGTGTGTGTGTGTGTGTGTGTGTGTGTGTGTGTGTGTGTGTGTGTGATGGGTAGGGTTAGTGTGTGTGTGTGTGTGTGTGTGTGTGTGTGTGATGGGTAGGTTTAGGGTTAGTGTGTGTGTGTGTGTGTGTGTGTGTGTGTGTGTGTGATGGGTAGGTTTAGGGTTAGTGTGTGTGTGTGTGTGTGTGTGTGTGTGTGTGTGTGTGTGTGTGTGTGTGTGTGATGGGTAGGTTTAGGGTTAGTGTGTGTGTGTGTGTGTGTGTGTGTGTGTGTGTGTGTGATGGGTAGGGTTAGGGTTAGTGTGTGTGTGTGTGTGTGTGTGTGTGTGTGTGTGTGTGTGTGTGTGTGTGATGGATAGGTTTAGGGTTAGTGTGTGTGTGTGTGTGTGTGTGTGTGTGTGTGTGTGTGTGTGTGTGTGTGTGTGATGGGTAGGTTTAGGGTTAGTGTGTGTGTGATGGGTAGGTTTAGGGTTAGTGTGTGTGTGTGTGTGTGTGTGTGTGTGTGTGTGTGTGTGTGATGGGTAGGTTTAGGGTTAGTGTGTGTGTGTTTGTGTGTGTGTGTGTGTGTGTGTGTGTGTGTGTGTGTGTGATGGGTAGGTTTAGGGTTAGTGTGTGTGTGTGTGTGTGTGTGTGTGTGTGTGTGTGTGATGGTTAGGGTTAGGATTAGTGTGTGTGTGTGTGTGTGTGTGTGTGTGTGTGTGATGGGTAGGTTTAGGGTTAGTGTGTGTGTGTGTGTGTGTGTGTGTGTGTGTGTGTGTGTGTGTGTGTGATGGGTAGGTTTAGGGTTAGTGTGTGTGTGTTTGTGTGTGTGTGTGTGTGTGTGTGTGTGTGTGTGTGATGGGTAGGTTTAGGGTTAGTGTGTGTGTGTGTGTGTGTGTGTGTGTGTGTGTGTGTGATGGTTAGGGTTAGGATTAGTGTGTGTGTGTGTGTGTGTGTGTGTGTGTGTGTGATGGGTAGGTTTAGGGTTAGTGTGTGTGTGTGTGTGTGTGTGTGTGTGTGTGTGTGTGTGTGTGTGTGTGATGGGTAGGTTTAGGGTTAGTGTGTGTGTGTGTGTGTGTGATGGGTAGGGTTAGGGTTAGGGTTAGTGTGTGTGTGTGTGTGTGTGTGTGTGTGATGGGTAGGGTTAGGGTTAGGGTTAGTGTGTGTGTGTGTGTGTGTGTGTGTGATGGTTCGGGTTAGTGTAGGGGAATAGACAATACAGTTTGTACAGTATAAAACCATTATGCCTATGTAATTTCCTCACAAGGATATTAAAACAAACCTGTGTGTGTGTTCAGGCAGCTCTCGGCTCCACGGCGCTGGATGTGGCCCGCAGTGCCGGAGACGAGCAGCTTCAGAAATATGGCATGGATGTTCTGACGTTGGCGGTTCTGGCGATTCTCATCACGGCGCCGGTCGGAGCGCTGGCCATCGGCCTCACCGGGCCCAAACTACTGCAGCAGAACACACACACACTGCAGAACACACACACACGGGGTGAGCAACACACACACTGCAGAACACACACACACACTGCAGAACACACACACACGGGGTGAGCAACACACACACTGCAGAACACACACACACACTGCAGAACACACACACACACACACTGCAGAACACACACACACGGGGTGAGCAACACACACACTGCAGCACACACACACACACTGCAGAACACACACACACACACACTGCAGAACACACACATACGGGGTGAGCAACACACACACTGCAGAACACACACACACACTGCAGAACACACACACACGGGGTGAGCAACACACACACTGCAGCACACACACACACACTGCAGAACACACACACACACACACACACTGCAGAACACACACACACGGGGTGAGCAACACACACACTGCAGCACACACACACACACACACTGCAGAACACACACACACGGGGTGAGCAACACACACACTGCAGAACACACACGCACACACTGCAGAACACACACACACGGGGTGAGCAACACACACACTGCAGCACACACACACACACACACTGCAGAACACACACACACTGCAGAACACACACACACGGGGTGAGCAACACACACACTGCAGCACACACACACACACACTGCAGAACACACACACACACACACTGCAGAACATGCTTTTCTTACTCAGTACTTTTGTCTTGTTTCCAGTCCAAATATCAAAACATTCTTAAATCAAGATGCATTTACTAAAGTTGTAAAATGTCATAAGATATTAAGTCGTTTTCTGGGGAAATTAATAAAAATGAAGTGAGTTTTTGCTTAAAACAAGTAAAATTATCTGCTAAAGGGGTCAGAAAAATGATCTTAATTCAAACAGAAACAACATTATTTTTCTCCCCATTGCAGATAATTTTACTTGTTTTAAGCAAAAACTCACTTCATTTTTATTAATTTCCCCGGAAAACGACTTAATATCTTATGACATTTTACAACTTTAGTAAATGCATCTTGATTTAAGAATGTTCATGTACAGTGGGGAGAACAAGTATTTGATGCGCTGCCGATTTTGCAGGTTTTCCCACTTACAAAGCATGTAGAAGTGTGTAATTTGTATCATAGGTACTCTTCAACTGTGAGTGACGGAATCTAAAACAAAAATCCAGAAAATCACATTGTATGATTTTTAAATCTTCTACATGCTTTGTAAGTGGGAAAACCTGCAAAATCGGCAGTGCATCAAATACTTGTTTGCAGTGTTTGTTCGATGATAAATGTTTAGAGTCCAATGCTGACTCCAGCTTCTTATTAATTTGTTGTTTATGGATGCGTGAACTTCTCCTTTAAAAGACGTGATGATTCCTCGAGCCGTCCGTAGCGCCGGTGTGACTCAGAGTCAAGAGAGAATTTCCCTTTAAGGCTGTAATAAATCTGGCAAAGGCTCTAATAAAGGGGCTTTTGATCTCGTGAAATACAGATTTTTAGTATTTTTTGTTGCACCATTTATTAATTGCAGCTCCACATGATACACTGAACCACCTACTGTACTTTCAGCTCATTTCATAACACTCTTGCTGTGCCCCCTCTGCTGGTCCATCAGGACATTAGACATTAGGACTGTGTAGTAATAGAAAATGTGAACAGTTTTTACTTCACCAGTCTTTATGAACCCTTGATCTTGGCATATTTGACAACACACAAAGGCACTTATTGCACCAGTTGCACTAGTTCATGGCGACTTTTGTCCGCCAACATTCAGGGTGTGTTAAAGCGGACATAAGGGCTTCAAACAAGGGCTTGAGAAATACAAATTTTGACCAGTTTATACTTTACCAATCCTGTTATTGAACCCTTGAGCGAGGCATATTTGACAATACGCAACCACTAACTGTTCCATCAGCCCATTTTGTGGCCGACTTTTAGGGGCTACTGCTCTAACAAAATAAAAAATTGGGTAGTTTTTACTGTACAAATCTTTTTTACACACCTTTTTTTCTTTTTTTCTTTTTTTTTTTACAAACCTAGTATAAAGCCCTTGTGTCCGCTTTAACACACCCTCAAATGGGGTGGAAAATCACTCAAAATGGGCTAATGGTGTAATGTCTGTGTACTGTCGAAACGGTCAAGTTCAAGGGTTCATAAAAACTGCCCAAACTGAGGATTGTGTTAGAGCAGCCGTCCCAGTGTGAAGCCTCTATGTCCACTCTAACACTCCATCAGAGGGGATGGAGAAAAGCTCCTGTGAATTGAGCTGATGGAGCAAAAAGTGCCTGTTTATTGTCAAATATGCAAAGTTCAAGGGTTCATAAAAAAATATTGGTAAAGTAAAAATTGCCCAAAATCTTCATTTAGTTAGAGCAGTCGTCCCAGTGTGAAGCCTTTATGTCCACTTTAACACATCCTTAAAGAAGTTGGAGAATTATAGTTGCAAATTGGGCGGATGGAGCAATGTGTTTGTGTTTTGTCACATATGCCAAGTTCAAGGGTTCATAAGAAATGACGGGTAAGGTGAAACCTGCCCAAATTTAACAGTTTGTTAGAGCAGTCGTCCTAGTGTGAAGCCTTTATGTCTGCTTTACTGTTTCCGTCAGACTAAACTGAGGAGCGCTGCTGTGAAATGGGCTGATGGTGCGATCAGTTGTTGTCATTTTTAAAAGCTCATTAAAATAGATCTGTGAAGTAAAAACTGCCCCACACTGGGATTTATGTCCACTTTAACAAGTCAAATCTCCTTTATTTATAAAGCGCTTTTTACAACACAGATTGTTTCAAATCAGCTTTACAGAGATAAGTAAAAAAAATATGTTCCTCTTCCATGCTCTCTCTCTAATGACTGTCATGCGTTGTTCTTTGCCTCTTTAGATCAGTGTGAGCATGAGGTTCATGCCGACGCTCTGGAGTCCAAACTCTGAGACACCTCCGTGTCCTGCGTGATTCGGTGTTGTTCACACACCTAAACCTTTATTTGCTGGACCAAGCTTTATTACAACTGATCTGGCAGCAGCTTCCAGTCTAATAAACACAAGCACTGAGAAACCCAGAGAGTGTGCTGAAGGTTTTTCAAGTAGAAATGTGAAGTGTGTGTGTGTGTGTGTGTGTGTGTGTGTGTGTGTGTGTGTGTGTGTGTGTGTGTGTGTGTGTGTGTGTGTGTGTGTGTGTGTGTGTGTGTGTGTGTGTGTTAATCTGCATCTGCTGAATGGCCAGGGTTGAATCTGATTGTGTCATAATATTTCCCACCACTAGAGGTCAGAATAACACAACACACACACACACACACACACGCTCATCATCATCATCATGAACTGTGTGTCTGATGTGTTTGTTTGGAACAGTGTAAAAATCTTATGAGTTTTGTAGAATTTTACATGTAACGTTTAAATGTTCAAAGTCTTACAAGTTAGTTGTATGTATGTGAGTTGAGAAGACACACACACATGCACACACACATGTTAGATTGCTGGAGTCTGATGTGAACTGTTCTTTATGAAGTGTGTGTGTGTGTGTGTGTGTGTTGAGTGAATTTCAGAGGGACAGACAGAGAGACAGAGGTCAATGTTGAGAAGAGATCATCATTCACATGATCCGACACACACACACACACACACACACACACACAGACAATAAACACATTGAGTGTGTGTGTGTGTGTGTGTGTGGGTCGTTTGTCAGTGGTATTGAGTGGGTGAGTGACACTAATGACCTGTGATGAGCACATCTCTCACACACACACACACACACACGTCCATCGGCTGAAGTAGCTGCAGATGTCCTGATGTGACCTGAGAGAAGAAGCTGACTGGTGAGCTGTTGAGATACGAACAGGTAATCTAAAGGTGTTCGGCTGACAGAGGCGTCTGCGAATCGCTGATCTAGGAGAGTCACATGACCAGTGATGTCATGAGCGAGGCATTCGGCCTCCTGTCAGACGCATCATCAACTTCTCCTCTGGAGCCAGACAGGAAGTGGAGCTGCCACTGCTTCCTGTTGTGATGTCATCGGGTGTGCGTCTCCGTGGCGACCCCTGGGGGCCCCTATTGTCCCCGCCTGAGTCTTTGTTCAGGGTTAATGTGTGTCAGATATACGAGCCTCTCGTGTGTGTGTGTGTGTGTGTGTGTGTGTGTGTCACGAACAGATGGAAATATTCCACAGAAACACACAGATGAAGACGAGTAAAGGAACGAGACAGTGTTATATTAAACCATTCTGAGCTCATATTGATGTCTTCATCCAGTATTTGGTGCTTGACCTCCTTGAACTCAGCTGAATACACTACTGTCTTCTGTAGAGCTGCTGTAGAGTTGAGTTATTGAGTCGTTTCATAATTGAACTTGGCAACATTGACAATAACATTGACTTTATTGAACTCAGTTGAATTTGTTTCATAAATGATGAACTTTGCAACATTGACACCGTTATTGAACTCAATTGAATCAAATTGAACTGAATTGAATTTGTTAAATAACTGATGAACTTGGCAACATTGACACCATTATTGAACTCAATTGAATCAAATTGAACTGAATTGAATTTGTTAAATAACTGATGAACTTGGCAACATTGATTTTGTTACTGAACTGAATTGAATCTAATTGAAATTAATTGAATTTGTTGCATAATTGATCAACTTTGCAACATTGACACCGTTACTGAACTCAATTGAATCAAACTGAACTGAATTGAATTTGTTTCATAACTGATGAACTTTGCAACATTGATTTTGTTATTAAACTGAAATGAATTTGTTGCATAATTGATCAACTTTGCAACATTGACACCGTTATTGAACTCAATTGAATCAAATTGAACTGAATTGAATTTGTTAAATAACTGATGAACTTTGCAACATTGACACCATTATTGAACTCAATTGAATCAAATTGAACTGAATTGAATTTGTTAAATAACTGATGAACTTTGCAACATTGACACCATTATTGAACTCAATTGAATCAAATTGAACTGAATTGAATTTGTTAAATAACTGATGAACTTTGCAACATTGACACCATTATTGAACTCAATTGAATAAAATTGAACTGAATTGAATTTGTTTCATAACTGATGAACTTGGCAACATTGACACCATTATTGAACTCAATTTAATCAAATTGAACTGAATTGAATTTGTTAAATAACTGATGAACTTTGCAACATTGACACCATTATTGAACTCAATTGAATAAAATTGAACTGAATTGAATTTGTTTCATAACTGATGAACTTTGCAACATTGACACCATTATTGAACTCAATTGAATCAAATTGAACTGAATTGAATTTGTTAAATAACTGATGAACTTTGCAACATTGACACCATTATTGAACTCAATTTAATCAAATTGAACTCAATTGAATTTGTTTCATAACTGATGAACTTTGCAACATTGACACCATTATTGAACTCAATTTAATCAAATTGAACTCAATTGAATTTGTTTCATAACTGATGAACTTGGCAACATTGATTTTGTTATTGAACTGAATTGAATTTTTCATAATGTATGGTGAATGAAACTACGTATGCGCTGGGACACAGTGATGTATCCTGGGTTCATCGGGTGTTCCGGGTGTTCCGGGTGTTCCGGGTTCCCGCAGCGTTAGCCCTCGGATCTCCCGCTGACCCACAGGATCCTCTCTCTGCCGCGTCCGTCTTCTTCAGCGGCCGCTCACGCCCAGCCGGCTGTAGCTCTGCACTGCAAACATGCTGTTCTTACTCAGTACTTTTGTCTTGTTTCCAGTCCAAATATCTAAAAATTCTTAAATCAAGATGCATTTACTAGATGAGTAAAATGATATAAGATATTATGTCCTGTTTTCTGGGGAATTAATCAAAATGAAGTGAGTTGATGCTTAAAACAAGCAAAATTATCTGCCAATAGAGTCAGAAAAATGATCTTAATTCAAACAGAAACAACATTATTTTTCTCCCCATTGGCAGATCATTTTACTTGTTTTAAGCATCAACTCACTAGGGTTCTCTGTGAGAGCGGTGTGTGTTAGCGGACCATAAGTTAATAACTAATGATCTTTGCAACGGAAGTGAATCAATCAAAACTAACTTTATCTGGACAGTAACTTTATTCTAGATCTGCTGTAAAGCCTGAACACTCTCTGTTCCTGTAATCTCAGTGTGTATTGTTAAAGCGCTGTATAAATGCAGGAGACTCGGCTTGATAGTGTCCGGCGGCGTGGAGCCTCTCTCTGTCCACCGGCCGCATCTCTTCATCAGGTGTGCTTCAGACCGCGCAGGTGTCCACAGGTGCATCTCCGTTTGCGTTAGATGTCATCGTGTGGTGGCAAAGAAACTGGGAGCCCAGTAGAGCCAGACACGCGTCGGGATCAGCATCTCTGGCAAAGGGAGAGCAAGTCCTTTCAAGAGGGTCTTTAGCACAACTCTAGACTCTGCACAGGAACTCGACACACAGATCGACTCTTCCGCTCCGCTAGACCCGTACAGACACGGCCGACTCTCTCTGCACAGTACAGCGGTACAGACATGCTAAAAAGGTGAATTATGATACTGAAAATTTGTTGAAACATGAAAGATCACCCAGGCAGAGTCATCTTTAAACACACTGAAGAGAAGGCTTTGGAAATACTATCCTAAGACAGTGATCTAGTGATTAAAGGCAGATAAAGCGGGTGCTCTGCTAATGAGGGGAAAGAGGCTTTCGTCAGTTAAACAACACAGAGTTTATCAACCGATGACATTTAACTCTATTGAGTCTCTTACAGGAGTGTGTGAAAGGGTTAAAGATGACCAATGACAACACAGGCTTTTCACCTTTCTAAAGAGACTGCCTTGGACTTTCCTGAACTTCTGCTACTACTGAACTGAACTGGATTTGTTCCTGATTAACTGATTAACTTTTTAACATTGATGCAGTAATTGAACTGAATTGAATTTGTTTAATAATTTATGAACATTCCAACATTGACACTTATTGAACTGAACTGAATAAAACTGAACTGAACTTGTTTCATACTTGAAATTTGCAACATTGACACAGTTATTGATTGACACATCCTTATCATCATCATCCCCTTCATCCTCATCCTCACCATCATCATCCTCTTCATCATCCTCATCGTCCTCACCATCATCATCCTCTTCATCATCCTCACCATCATCATCCCCTTCATCATCATCATCATCCTCACCCTCATCCTCACCATCATCATCCTCTTCATCATCCTCATCATCCTCACCATCATCATCTTCTTCATCATCCTCATCATCATCCCCTTCATCTTCATCCTCACCATCATCATCCTCATCATCCTCACCATCATCATCCTCTTCATCATCCTCACCATCATCATCCCCTTCATCTTCATCTTCATCCTCACCCTCATCCTCACCATCATCATCCTCTTCATCATCCTCATCATCCTCACCATCATCATCTTCTTCATCATCCTCATCATCATCCCCTTCATCTTCATCTTCATCCTCACCATCATCATCCCCTTCATCTTCATCCTCATCATCATCCTCATCATCATCATCCCCTTCATCTTCATCCTCTTCATCATCCTCATCATCATCCTCTTCATCAGTGATGTGTGGACAGCAGATCACACGCGTCCAGGTGAGATTGTTTCATTACACATATAAAAGAGAACATGTGACATTCAGGCTGTCGAAAGGTTAAAATAATTATAATAATGAATCACAATTAATTGTTGCACTTTTAAACTAAGTAAAGTGTCTGTCTGTTCATGTGTCTGATCTGAGAACAGCTGAGAGCTCACAGTAACACAATCTCTGATGGACAAATCAAGTCATAGAGTTTCGCACACACACACACACACACACACACACACACACAGACTCATACGGTGTGTGAAACAGGGAGTGACTGCAGTAACACTTCACACAATACAACATTACACACCAGTGAAACTCACTTTACACACAGCGGCCCATTCTCTCTCTCTCTCTCTCTCTCTCTCTCTCTCTCTCTCTTTGATGAGTTTCTGTGTGTGTGTGTGTGTGTGTATGTGTGTGAGTGAGTGAGAGAGAGAGTTAGTGTACCTGCGTGTGTGTGTGTGTGTGTGTGTGTGTGTGTTTCTCGTGTTACCGTCACCTCCGCTACTGTCTCTCATCTCACCTGAGAGCGCGAGCTTTAATGGAGCTTTAACGCGCGTGAACAATAGCGCGCGGAGGGTGTAAAAGCTCGCGGGAGCGCGTGAGGAGATTCACACCCCGATCACAGCGTGAGAAACTCGGTCATAAACACAGAGACTCTTTCTAGTCAAACAACCTTATAACCTTTAATATGGACGCCAAGCCTTTTTTAAAATTATTATTTTTAAATTATATCAAAGTATGATATAAAAGTCGTAATTATAACATAAAAGTCGAAATTATGACAGTGAGTAAGAAATCTACACAGTAAATTGCGTATTTTAACTCATTATTTCAATTTTTATGTCATAATGATCAGTTTCACGTTTCAGACACACACTTATGTGGCCCGAACCCGCAAAATGAATGAATAAATAAATGAAAAGATAAATAAATAAATACACGTTTAAAGGGAATATAAAAATCATTTAAAATAAATAAAGAAATAATAAATGAAGAAAATAATAAATAAAGGGAAAAACGTATACAACAATAAATTCAGGATTAAATTAAAAATTGTATTCATTTTCCAATTATTACATTTATTTATTTATTTATTAAAACTTCAGCCGGTTTGTGCCTTCATCTACTCGAATAAAAATGTTGATGAGATCAGTTTAATTGAATAAAACAATAAAATACTGGCCACATATGATTGTCAATCCACATAAAAGCGCGCTCATGTTTCGTCTGGACAGACTGGCCGATGGACCAATGAGCGCCGGTCCTTCCCTGCAGTGGGGGGGGGGGGCTTTGTGTGGTGGGCGGGGCTTGCTGCAGTCCAGGCTCGGGGTCGCGCGCCTCGCGTTTAGTCCTGAGGAAAAGTTCGCGTCGACCGAAACTCCGAGTTTCTTGGAATAGTTCTTTAATTGTTT
>CM040837.1:34838248-34840748 GCA_022828995.1 Vimba vimba | reverse complement strand
TGATAATCAAACACAGATCGAGTCGATGGACGATGAGACTCAGGCTGATAATCAAACACAGATCGAGTCGATGGACGATGAGACTCAGGCTGATAATCAAACACAGATCGAGTCGATGGACGATGAGACTCAGGCTGATAATCAAACACAGATCGAGTCGATGGACGATGAGACTCAGGCTGATAATCAAACACAGATCGAGTCGATGAACGATGAGACTCAGGCTGATAATCAAACACAGATCGAGTCGATGGACGATGAGACTCAGGCTGATAATCAAACACAGATCGAGTCGATGGAGGGTGAGTGTGTGTGAGTATGTGTGTGGTTATGAATGGACGTGTGTGTGTGTGTGGTTATGAATGGACGCGTGTGTGTGTGTGTGTGTGGTTATGAATGGACGCTTGTAGCTGCGAGTGTTTGTTTTGGAGAGCTTGTGAAACTCATTAGTGTAATTAAACTGAGAGCCTCTAGAATGCAGCCTAATTAACCCGTCCTCAGCCAATCACATGCTCCATTACCTCTCGTCCAATCAGCTGCCAGATGGGAGGAGCTGGAGAGCCAATTATATTTGAATTGATGATGATGTCACACACAGATCAATAACTGCCCAGTAGAGCAGCTCAAACACACACTAAACTCTAAAGCTTTATAAAACACACACTAAACTTTTCTATAAATGTGAAAATGCAGAAAGTTTTCTGTGATGGGTAGAGTTAGGAGCCGGGTTAGTGTGTGAGTGTGTGTGTGTGTGTGTGTGTGTGTGAGTGTGTGTGTGTGTGTGTGTGTGTGTGTGTGTGTGTGTGTGTGTGTGAGTGTGTGAGTAAGTGTGTGTGTGTGAGTGTGTGAGTGTGTGTGTGTGTGTGTGTGTGTGTGTGTGTGTGTGTGTGTGTGTGAGTGTGTGTGTGTGTGTGTGTGTGTGTGTGTGAGTGTGTGAGTGTGTGTGAGTGTGTGTGAGTGTGTGTGTGTGTGTGTGTGTGTGAGTGTGTGTGTGTGTGTGTGTGTGTGTGAGTGTGTGAGTAAGTGTGTGTGTGTGAGTGTGTGAGTGAGTGTGTGTGTGTGTGTGTGTGTGTGTGTGTGTGTGTGTGTGTGAGTGTGTGTGTGTGTGTGTGTGTGTGAGTGTGTGAGTGTGTGTGAGTGTGTGTGTGTGTGTGAGTGTGTGTGTGTGAGTGTGTGTGTGTGTGTGAGTGTGTGTGTGTGTGAGTGTGTGTGTGAGTGTGTGTGTGTGAGTGTGTGTGTGTGTGTGTGTGTGTGTGTGAGTGTGTGTGTGTGAGTGTGTGTGTGTGAGTGTGTGTGTGAGTGTGTGAGTGTGAGTGTGTGTGTGTGTGTGTGTGTGTGTGTGAGTGTGTGAGTGTGTGTGTAGGTTTAGTCAACCTTTAGAACACTTGGAGGTGTTCTGACATGCTCTGACATTTGTGCTTATTTCTGTTACTCGTGACATTTTCATGGCTAAAGTCTGATTACACTGTATTCAGCACAAACTCTGCTACAATAATATATCAGCAGCATGTGTGTAAAAGTTTGTAGTTTTGAGATAATGATGTTTTGTGAAAAAAAATGTCCCTGAAATAAGGTCATGAAACCCATACTGATTATTTATTGACAAGACTTTTGAAAGTTGTATCACGTAGCCTAGAATATTTGCTCCAAAACGATGTGAAAATCACCCTGCGTACTCATTCAGATAAAACAATATATCGATTTTAAATTTGTAAGACGTGTTTTGTGTAAGAAAGCTTTATGCGAGTAGGCGTGAACACATCATTAATATTGATGTGTTTCACACCTGAGAAAGACAAAGACCCTCCCCAGGCCCTGTCAATCTGAGCAACCGTACACAAAGAATGAGGAGATTTAAAAAATAATGGCTTTTAGATTGTTTGGATTTATTTACAACACAACATAATCCAAAGATACACAACAAATGACAAAAAAAGCACATTATTGAACACACAGATCTAAAGACAGAGACTCGAACAGTCACACACCTTTGTGCCATTCCTGAAACATAGTACCTGTCATTTCCGAGGTGTTTGATTTCTCACTTTACCATGTTCATGTGCGGAGACTCGTGTGAATGTTGAAGTCAGCAGGACTCCTCAGAGGAGCATCTGGAAACGAAACGCCTGTGAGCTACATGCTGATATCAAGAGAAACTATAGCGCTGCACGGTTTTAGGAATACATTTTAGATTTTTCTGGTTAAAACTGTGATTTAAAAATGACTTATATATATATACCAGGTTTGTTGTGCTTTGTAGGCATACGTGTAGGGCTGCATAAAATAATAACAATAGCTTATATTCGTATAGCCTATAGTTTCCATTCGTTATGAAATGAAATTTGAGTAAAAACATGAAGCCTAATGTTTGGTGTGTTTTGCTTTTCAAACGCACAGCGCAAGTGACTCGGATATTTCAACATGTTTCTGTCTATATATCCTATACACACACATGTTTAACTAGTGGCTACAATGTAAAGTTTATGCAACAATGACATGT
>CM040837.1:34825748-34830748 GCA_022828995.1 Vimba vimba | reverse complement strand
TATATTAATACACACACATGCATGTATATATTTAAGAAAAATATGTTATTTATATGTAAAATATTTATATATAATATAAATTATGTATAAATATATATACATGCATGTGTGTGTATTTATATATACAAATAATTATACACAGAACACACACACATATATATTATGTAAACACAAACTTTTATTTTGGATGTGATTTATGGCGATTAATCGTTGCCCAACACTACTTTATAGATATCGTCAAAGTTATCGTTATAGTTACTTATGATTATAGTTATCATTATAGTTAGGGTTAGATATCATTAGTTGTCGTTTTAGTTCATTTTTATAAATTATTGTTATAGTTATGTTTAAAGTTATTATTGTAGTAAAACATTATTGTTATCGTTACAGTTGTTATTATAATTAACATTATTCTTATAGTTATTGCTATAGTTATCATAGGTGTGTTATTCCATATTCTGACATAAAACCATATATACTAATATCACATCTCATCTGGGTTAGGGTTTATATCATCTCTGAATGTAAACGATCCTGTCGTCAGATCCAAACTGATCAATGTGACTAGAAGACGTTAAGATAATACATTAACATTGTGTGTGTGTGTGTGTGTGTGTGTGTGTGTGTGTGTGTGTGTGTGTGTGTGTGTGTGTGTGTAGTGGCCGTTCCAGTGTCCGGGGTCAGGAGGACTAAGGCGTCGGAGAGCAGTGTTTCTCTCAGCTGGACGGTTCCTTCGCAGAACCAGCACAACATCCAGGAGTATCAGCTGCGCTACTGTCTGAAGGTGAGGCGCGCTATCGCCATAGTTACCGTTATAGTTATTATCGTTAACATTATCATTATAGTTACTGTTAAAGCTACTATTATAGTTAACATTATCATTATAGTAATCATGATATCATAGATTTCGTTATAGTTATATTGTTAGTTATTGTTATAGTTGTCATTAGTTATCGTTATATTTATTATAGTTATCAGTGTAGTTTTTTATAGTTATCATTATAGATATTGTTATAGTTATTGTTATAGTTCTATATACAGTTATAGAACTGTGTGTGTGTTCCACCTGTCCCTGACCTTTGACCTGTGCTGTAGGGTCAGGATGATGGATGGCAGTACGTCAGCAGTAAGAGTAGCTCAGTGGATCTGCACGATCTGGCTCGCGGGTCACAGTATCAGGTGCAGGTCCGAGCGCGAACTGTGGCGGGATACGGTCACTTCAGCACCACTGCTACTATCAGCACGCTTCCTGACGGTACACACACACACACACACACACACACACACACTCACTGACTCACTCACACTCACACACACACTCACTCACACACACACTCACTCACTCACTCACTCACACACACATTCACACACTCACTGACTCACTCACACTCACTCACTCACTCACTCACACTCACTCACTCAGACACACACACTCACACATGCACACACACACACACACACACTCACTCACTCACACTCACTGACTCACTCACTCACTCACACTCACTCACTCACTCACTCACTCACTCACTCACTCACTCACTCACTCACTCACTCACACACACACACTCACTCACTCACACTCACTCACTCACTCACTCACTCACTCACTCACTCACTCAGACACACACACTCACACATGCACACACACACACACACACACTCACTCACACTCACTCACTCACTCACTCACTCACTCACTCACTCACTCACACACACACACTCACTCACTCACACACTCACTGACTCACACTCACTCACTCACACTCACTCACTCAGACACACACACTCACACATGCACACACACACACACACACACCTCACATCCTCATCTAACAGTGTGTGTCTCTCAGGCGAAGAGTCTCCGTCGCGGCTGATGCTCACTGGTGTGCTGGTTGCTATAGGACTGCTCATTCTCATCGCCATGGTGATTGTTGCCGTGTTCTGCTTCAGGTGAGATATGTGATGATGTGATTGGTGTTTGGATGGGGGGGGGGGAGTTGATAACTATCATACATTCATATATCCAACTCTACCCGCATACATATACTCACATAACACAGACACACACATTCACACTCACTTCAGTGTGACTCATCCTGTTTATTGTGAGTGAGTGAGTGAGTGAGTGAGTGAGTGAGTGAGTGAGTCAGTGAGTGAGTGAGTGAGTGAGTGAGTGAGTCAGTGAGTCAGTGAGAGTGAGTCAGTGAGTGAGTGAGTCAGTGAGTGAGTGAGTCAATGAGTGAGTGAGTGAGTGAGTCAGTGTGTGAGTGTGTGAGTGTGTGAGTGAGTGAGTGAGTGAGTGAGTGAGTGAGTGAGTGAGTCAGTGAGAGTGAGTGAGTCAGTGAGTGAGTGAGTCAGTGAGTGAGTGAGTGAGTGAGTGAGTGAGCCAGTGAGTCAGTGAGTCAGTGAGAGTGAGTCAGTGAGTGAGTGAGTCAGTGAGTGAGTGAGTCAATGAGTGAGTGAGTGAGTGAGTCAGTGTGTGAGTGAGTGTGTGAGTGAGTGAGTGAGTGAGTGAGTGAGTGAGTCAGTGAGTCAGTGAGAGTGAGTGAGTCAGTGAGTGAGTGAGTCAGTGAGTGAGTGAGTGAGTCAGTGAGTGAGTGAGTGAGTGAGTGAGTCAGTGTGTGAGTGTGTGAGTGAGTGAGTGAGTGAGTGAGTCAGTGAGTCAGTGAGAGTGAGTGAGTCAGTGAGTGAGTGAGTCAGTGAGTGAGTGAGTGAGTCAGTGAGTGAGTGAGTCAATGAGTGAGTGAGTCAATGAGTCAATGAGTGAGTGAGTGAGTGAGTGAGTGAGTGAGTGAGTGAGTTAGGGCTGAACCCGAATATTCGTTCAGTGGGTTGGTATTCGATTTGAAAATTTGACATTCGAATATTGGTTGTTTGTTTTTTGCTCACCTGGGATCCCCCGCGAAACGGTTCTCATTCACGCTTGAATAAGGCCGGCGACACACTGGCTGCGTGGCGTGTCCGTTTTTATTTCGGCTCCCATGTTAACAGGCTGGAGTTTGCACACTGCCTGCGTGAGACACGCGGAAAACGCGTGCATGCTAGAAATAGAACCGACGCCAAGTGTTCCAGCAACGGGAGTGTTCTCTGGCTAGAGCAGAACAGCGGAGTGTGTGTGGACAGAAGTGCATGAGAACAGCGGAGTGTGTGTGGACAGAAGTGCCTGAGCTTGTGTTTTGGGTTAAGCTGCGTTGCTTTGACATTGTGGAAAATAGAATAATAGAAACAAAATGTATTAAGCTTTTTACCCGTTATTATCAATCTAAATTAATATCGTTTTTCTTTATTTAAATTTCGTTTTTTCTTTATTTAAATTTCGTTTTTCTTTATTTAAATTTCTTTTCTTTATTTAAATTTCTTTTTTTATTTATTTAAATTTCGTTTTCTCTTTATTTAAATTTCGTTTTTCTTTATTTAAATTTCGTTTTTCTTTATTTAAATCTACCCTTTACTGTGTCAGTAATTTGTTAGTCAGTAAAATATTAGACTACCTTAAAAGTATTGCTTAAGTTAACAGACCTGTGTGTGTGTGTGTGTGTGTGTGTGTGTGTTAGGGCTGAACGATATTCTGTTTTAACATCGACATCGCGATGTGCGAATGAGCGATAGTCACATCGCCGGAACATGCGATGTGAAGGGTAACGTTAGTAGCACACAGTAAACACGAGATTGTTGTATGGCTTTTTGCTGGGGTGACATACGCGTTCCGCGTGCCTGCACAGTGATTGGTTCGCTGTGCTGCGCTCACCGCTCACAGCCAACATTCACAAATGCGCGACGAAGAGGATCCGCCGCAAAAAAGTCAAAATCAGCTATTTGGGACTAGCCTATTTCGTCTACAAAAAGGAGGATGTTGACCAAAAAGAGGTAGGCTACTTTGCTGGAGTGTTATAAAGTTGTGGATGTTGTCTTTTTTTAAAAAGTCGTTTATTTTTAGTGTTTGCATTTATGAGGAAAAAACAATGTTATGTGACATTACGGACACGACCAATATGAAAGCGGCACTAAAAGACTGCTTTAAAACTCTCACAGAGACCTCAAACAGAAAGCACAAAGCCTTTCTTTAAAACGAATTTCGTTTTGTATTAATTGTATCTTAATTTTAATCAGTATTTCATTATCCAATTTCCTGGATTTAATAAATAGCCTAAAAATTAAATATAGCAGCCAGCGCCTGAACTGGAGATTAAGCTATCATCCATGAACCGAAACTCAGCATAAAAGGTAGCCTACTCGCCTCACACACCTAAAAATAATAATAATAATAAAAAAATAGAAATATAACTATTATCTACAGAAGAACCATTAAAAAAAAAATGAAAAAATTAATCTGTATGAAAAGTGCATTTCTCCCGATCACTGCTGCGAAGATCGCGAGTCAGTATTGTCAACTTCATCTTTACAGAAAACACTTGTTTATTAATAAACAATTAAAATGTCTCACTGTAATATTTTACATATTATTAATCATTACTTTTGCTGGTTCTAGGTGCCGTTTACATGAACGCGTCACTGAATCAGCACAGAAAACATAATTTTTCGGGTCCTAGAACCTGAAGAATGTTGGTCCTGTGTAGAACGTTCACCGAATTCTGAGAGAAATATGTTTCTGGAATAAAATATTAAGTGGCCTTTTTGTTACTTGTAATGAAACTTGCTTATTAGTGAAATTATTAATAACATGGAATGGTAATTATTGACTTTAGCCTGGATTGATGGCTCGCAATATCGCGATATATATCGTTGGGAAAAAAATATCGCAATGTAATTTTTTTTTCCAATATCGTGCAGCCCTAATGTGTGTGTGTGTGTGTGTGTATATAACTAGTGCAGTGTCCGTTCTCGGAGCATAAGCCCTGTCCGCGTGAGGTGCGCCGCTTCCCGCTCGCGCTGTTCTGTAGTTTATTAAAAGTTTATTAATTCTGAACATGTCGCGTCTCGCGTGTCCATCTATATTGCACCAAATGCGACACTGCAGTGCCTGTGAAGTCGATTGG
>CM040837.1:34790748-34820748 GCA_022828995.1 Vimba vimba | reverse complement strand
GTCTCACTCTCCTGTCTCTCTCTCCTGTCTCACTCTCCTGTCTCACTCTCCCGTCTCACTCTCCTGTCTCACTCTCCTGTCTCACTCTCCTGTCTCTCTCTCCTGTCTCACTCTCCTGTCTCTCTCTCCTGTCTCACTCTCCTGTCTCACTCTCCTGTCTCACTCTCCTGTCTCTCTCTCCTGTCTCACTCTCCTGTCTCTCTCTGTCTCACTCTCCTGTCTCTCTCTCCTGTCTCACTCTCCTGTCTCACTCTCTCTGTCTCACTCTCCTGTCTCTCTCTCCTGTCTCTCTCTCCTGTCTCACTCTCCTGTCTCACTCTCCCGTCTCACTCTCCTGTCTCACTCTCCTGTCTCACTCTCCTGTCAATTCAATTCAATTTCAATTCAATTCAAAATGAGCTTTATTAGCATGACTGTGTAACACAATGTTGCCAAAGCATCAACATATATAAATAATAAAACAAACAAAACATATATGTATAGATCATGTCATATGTAGCATAGTAAATATGAATAAATAGATAAATAAACACAATCTATCCTAATAAATGAATAAATACAGTGGGTCTCTCTAGAGAATTAGCTGACTCTGGCGTTGTGAATAGCTAACACATATTTAGCCGCGAGTGCAGCTGTACTATCATCTTCTCCCAGTAAGAAGAACATTTTTTCAGTGTCACTCAGTTCAAAGAATGATGGAATCAAGATTTCAAATCTGGGCAGAAAGGCTTCTCTTATACTGGAGTATCTGGAGCAGAAGAGCAGAAAGTGTTCCTCATCCTCGATGTGCTGTAGGTCACAGTGTCTACAGATCCTCTGCTCTCTCTCTGTCCATGTTAGTCTACGTCTTCCTCTCTCTATCTCTAGATCATGGTCACTTAATCTGTATTTGGAGAGGATTTGTCTTTCTTTAAAATGTTTAATAAATAGATAACTGGCCAATTTAGTGGTTCTATTGAGGGTCGAGTAACATTGGAGTTTATTCTGGAGGGCAAAATGTGTTTTTAGTGCTTCATCATGAGTGTCTTTTAGATGTTTGTGGATTTGGTTCATGATAGGTTTGGGGTTGATGGGGAGTATAGTCTGATGGACGAGTTGGAGAGCGAGTGTGTTCAGAGGATGAGGTTCTGCTGAGGTCTCATTGGCGAGGAGGGCTTTATATTGCACTGACTCTGTCTCTCTCTGTCTCACTCTCCCGTCTCACTCTCCTGTCTCACTCTCCCGTCTCACTCTCCTGTCTCACTCTCTTGTCTCTCTCTCCTGTCTCACTCTCTCCCGTCTCACTCTCCTGTCTCTCTCTCCTCAGCTGAACGACGGTCAGTTCACCGGGATCCAGCTGGTCGGGATGCTGCGTGGGATCGCGTCAGGGATGAAGTATCTCTCTGAGATGAGCTTCGTGCACCGGGATCTGGCGGCCCGGAACATCCTGGTGAACAGTAACCTGGTGTGTAAGGTGTCCGACTTCGGCCTGTCCCGGTTCCTGACGGAGAACTCCTCGGACCCCACCTACACCAGCTCTCTGGTGAGCACACACACACACACACACTGATCACGGCTGAAGACAGAGGGGGTTTCTGATTTACATTTATTATTTGTTTATTTTTTGGGTGATCATCCTGATTGACTGAAAATGTGTGATGTTTATTTTATAATTAGGATATTACTTTTGTGTTTAGAATAGAATTTTTGCAGAAATTCACCTCTTCTTTTTTTTATTAAGATACCAAATTGTTTGTGATTTTTGCCATCGGAATGGGCATTGTCATAGTTGTGTGTGTATTCGATCATTCCTGCATGTGACGCTCAGCTCTCTGAGCTCTTCAGGTGTGTGTCAGAACTTCTTGGACACGCAAGTTATTTTCGTGGCTTATTGCTAGGGTTGGGTATCATTAGAATTTTACTTAGATATCATTCACATTTAGTCTCATTTCAAAACATGTAATTGTATCTGAATATCATGAACAGAAATCATCAGGCTGAAGAACACTCACACGAGGAGCGTTTGCCTGAGGTTTAAAAACACCATAGAAGAACAACTAGCAGAACTGATATAAACTAAAGCATTATTAAACACTCAGTAATTAAACAAGAACAAATAAAAAAAATAGCAATCGCAACAAATAGACACAACTGAACAGATATGATTGAAATAAACAGTGTTTTAAGATTTTCAGGTGTTCAGGAACAGAAACTAAAATATCTGCACTTTATCAATAAAACATACATTACAAATATAGTTACAGAAGTTATTCAGTGAAGAACGAGTGAACTTTCTCTGTGTTCTGTAGAGAGCTGCGCTGATACACAGAGTCTCTCGCTCGACTGGCTTAAAGTCATATTGAAATGCTCGCAGAGGAATCGAGATTTTTATTTTATAACAAGTATCCGATTCCCAACCAGACTTATTGCACTAATAACGCTTTCTAACATCAAACACGTTATTTTCTCATTCACGAATGTTTCTTTATCACACTAATGTGTCATATTTTAAGTAGTTCTGCAGGTTTTTTGTGATTATCTTGCGGCCGAATGGCGGGATCTCAGAAACACAGCCGTTTGTTTGTTGATGTGGAGGATCTGTGTGTTCCTCAGGGCGGGAAGATCCCCATCCGCTGGACGGCTCCTGAAGCCATCGCCTTCCGCAAGTTCACGTCCGCCTCAGACGTGTGGAGCTACGGCATCCTCATGTGGGAGGTGATGTCGTTCGGAGAGAGACCCTACTGGGACATGAGCAACCAGGACGTGAGTCCAGCACACACACACACACACACACACACGTAGAGCTCGTTTTCTACATTTAGTCCTGTGTCAAAATATGTTTTACAGGGCTGCCAACTCTCAGGCATTGAGCGTGAGACTCACGCAATTGACACTTTTCACACGCTCTCACGCCACACATCCATTTTCTCACGCACAGAAAAATTGCGGAGCGAAGAGGTACTTTTAATATTAAACTAATTCTCAGCTCTTAGATTCCGTCAATTTTATTACGAAATTCAGACAAAAATACGTTTGGCGCTTGTAAATGTGACGTGGCAGATCGCTGAGCGCCAGTTCAAGTGCACGTGAACCGATCATCTGTTACTTTTTTATTTAAAGATGCAGTGCAACTTACCGAAAGTATACATAATATCGACCAATTAGTGTTTTTCAACCACGGAAAGAGGTCAGTATAACAGCAGGAGAACAATTATGTCACATAACATTACATTTAGCTCAGGAAAGCCATTTAATGACCATAGCATGTTAATTGAATAGAAAAAATAGCTAGAGAGGAGATTTTGCTGAGCACTATATTACATATTTATTATATTTTTACTTATGTCATTAAATAATTGTTATTATAACAAAAACAGCATTATATTTAATTTAATTTGTTATTTTTAACCTTTAATAATATCAGCAGATTGGGCCCTCTATGTTTACAGCATTAGGTGAGATTATTTTTTTTTATAAAATTTAAAATAAACATGTATCCAAATTAGTCAATATTGAATCAAAATCAGAATCAAATCACAAGAATGGAATTGAAATCTTGAAATTTTTGTCAAGCAATAATAAAAACTGTATCCTACCAGTCATTGTACAATGTAAACATTGTAACATGTTGTCACTAAACTTCATAAAATTCTGTTTAATTACCAAATGTTGACAATCACAATTACACTTATTGTGATGCAATATTTGTTTTGCATCCCCCCCCCCCCCCCCCCCCTCCCAAAAAAAAATCTCACTCCAAGCTAAACTCAAAAGTTGGCAGCCCTGGTTTTATACTATTTAGTCAACCTTTCCCTGTTTTCATTCAGTCAAGGTTTAGTCGGCTTAAAGCCTGGGCATTTAGTCTAGTTAGTTAGTTAGCTAGTTTAGTCTAGTTAGTTAGCTAGTTTAGTCTAGTTAGTTAGCTAGTTTAGTCTAGTTAAACTGTCATAATTTCGTCATTCTGCATAATGGTTATATTTATAATAGGCTAACGATTATCTTGCTTAAAAATATAATCACACAACAATTTTTGTCATTTGAGAAATTTCTATTTCATCAGAATAATTGCATGGTTGCCAGATTGCAAGTATTAAGTAAAACATCGCGTAGAAAACGTGTCCTTTTAACAGGAAAGCTCTGATCTCTGAAATCTGGCGACCGCAGGACAGCCCGTAGCGGCTCGTTAAAAACAGTCTGTAATACAAGATCAGGTTTTAGTAATGCTTTTCACTACATTTTAGTCTCGTCTTCTTTCGTCAGCGATATTGCATGTTGATATAGTCAGAGTTATCGTTTAATGGCGTGTGTGTCGTATTTTTCATCATAGATTTCATTAAACGAAATTAACGCATGGTTTACTCAACATTTGTAGTTTTCATTTTGCTTTTTGATGATATGATGTCGCAATTTTAAAGATATCGATTTTGTAATATATAGTAAATCAACAGATTTCACATGTTTTTTTCCTGCTATTTTATTTCCGTTCAAGCTCACTGATTTAGTTGTGGAAATTTCCAGAATTTTGTGGAAAAATTTGCAATGTTTATAATTAGGAAATTACTTCATTGTGATTTTTAGCAATCAAAATGACTGCTTTTGAGGTGGTATATTGAATGAAACGTGTTTTGAACTGGTTTGCAGTTGATTGTGGCGCAGCCTGTTTAATTAAAATAATCGGAGATATACATATATATACAGTTGCAAATTTATCAGTCGAAATAAACCGTAGCCATATTTCTAACTTGCAGTCAGACTCTCCACAGCCCTCTCCAGTTCAGATGTGTCGTGTGTTCTAGCTCTAGCACACCTGGTGCTGCTAATGAAGCCCTTGATTAATGACACAACACTGTTTCCAGATGAGCTGTTTCAATTACGTTTGTTTGATTTGTTCACTGCAAACAGCTGAAAGTCTGTAAATGTTGCCAATAAACCTGATTTGCAATGGGGGTTGAATAATTTTGATTGCAACTGTATAATAATATATATCTGTGTGTGTGTGTGTATATATATATATATATAGAGAGAGAGAGAGATTTGTATTTGTTTTGTATAGACATTATTTTTAAAAACTTAAATTTGATGTTGTGCAGGTGATCAACGCCATCGAGCAGGACTACCGGCTCCCTGCTCCCCCAGAATGCCCTGCTTCTCTGCACCAGCTGATGCTGGACTGCTGGCAGAAGGAGAGATCGTCTCGCCCGCGCTTCTGTGCCATCGTCTCTGCACTCGACCGACTGATCCGACACCCAGCCTCACTCAAGATCACCGCACGCATCCCCGACGGGTGAGTGTGTGTGTGTGTGTGTGTGTGTGTGTGTGTGTGTGTGTCAAATCAAGTCTCCTTCATTTATACAGCGCTTTAACAGTATAGAGTTTCACAGCAGCTTTACAGTGATAACAGGAGATTACAGTAACAGAGAGTGTTTAGGCTTTACAGCAGATCTAGAATAAAGTTATTGTCCAGATAAAGTTAGTTTTGATTGATTCACTTCCGTTGTAAAGATCATTAGTTATTAACTTAGGGGCCGCTAACAATTATAATACATTACAATACATTTATAAATCATTCATACTCCCTGAAATAGGTTCCAAGGTGCAAATGATTATCAGTTATCTCTGCGCAAACACCGGCGTCGCGCATCACGAGTTCAGTCTATAGGTATGCGCGTATGAATATATGTGCGCAGGCGTGTAGTGCTTCTTTACAAACCAACCCTCAACAAACTAACCCTAACCTCTAAACCTAACCCTAACCTCTAACCCTAATCCTAACCTCTAACCCTAACCTCTAACCCTAACCTCTAAACCTAACCCTAACCTCTAACCCTAATCCTAACCTCTAACCCTAACCTCTAACCCTAACCTCTAAACCTAACCCTAACCTCTAACCCTAATCCTAACCTCTAACCCTAACCCTAACCCTAAAGGCCCTTTCACATTGGACGCAGTTTTGACGCACGAATAATTTGCGCGATGGTTTTATTTTTGATCAGCTGTGTGTGTAATGAGCACTTCCACACCGAACGCGAATGTGCTGTGGCGAAAACGACTTTTATTTTTTTCGCTTTGATGTCGATTAACCTCTAACCCTAACCTCTAAAAACCTAACCTCTAACCCTAACCTCTAACCCTAACCTCTAACCCTAACCCTGTCTAGCCTTAAAACTGTATAATACAGAATTAACTGACGACCGACGGTCGGTTTAGCCAGTCTCTGCTTCCTGACCTGAGCCCCAGTCCATGATGAGCTCTAAGACTATGAGCCAAATTACTAGAGAGAAGAGCAGCAGTGTGTGTGTGTGTGTGTGTGTGTGTGTGTGTGTGACAGGAAGTGTTTGGGTGGGAGGCTGAAATGGAAGTTAATCACCTTCACTGCTGCATCCTGCACTTTCCATTCCAAATCATCCGTACACACACAGTTCCTTTACTTCAAGCACACACTCATGTGTAACCTGTCTCTCTCTCACACACACACACACACACACACACACAGTTCCTTTACTTCAAGCACACACTCATGTGTAACCTGTCTCTCTCACACACACACACACACACACACACACTCATGTGTAACCTGTCTCTCACACACACACACACACACACACACACACAGTTCCTATACTTCGAGCACAAACACATATGTGTAACCTGTCTCTCTCTCTCTCTCTCACACACACACACACACACACACACACACACACACTCATGTGTAACCTGTCTCTCTCGCTCTCTCACACACACACACACTCATGTGTAACCTGTCTCTCTCGCTCTCTCTCACACACACACACACACACACACTCACTCATGTGTAACCTGTCTCTCTCTCTCACACACACACACACACACACACACACACACTCATGTGTAACCTGTCTCTCTCTCTCACACACACACACACACTCATGTGTAACCTGTCTCTCTCTCTCACACACACACACACACACTCATGTGTAACCTGTCTCTCTCTCTCACACACACACACACACACTCATGTGTAACCTGTCTCTCTCTCTCACACACACACACACACACACACACACACTCATGTGTAACCTGTCTCTCTCTCTCACACACACACACACACACACACACACTCATGTGTAACCTGTCTCTCTCTCTCACTCACACACACACACACACACTCATGTGTAACCTGTCTCTCTCTCTCTCTCTCACACACACACACACACACACACACACACACTCATGTGTAACCTGTCTCTCTCTCTCTCACACACACACACACACACACTCATGTGTAACCTCTCTCTCTCTCACACACACACACACACTCATGTGTAATCTGTCTCTCTCTCTCTCTCTCACACACACACACACACACACACACACACACACACTCATGTGTAACCTGTCTCTCTCTCTCTCACACACACACACACACACTCATGTGTAACCTCTCTCTCTCTCACACACACACACACACACACACACACACACACCTCATGTGTAACCTGTCTCTCTCTCTCTCTCTCTCACACACACACACTCATGTGTAACGTGTCTCTCTCTCTCAGGCTGTCTCACCCTCTGCTGGATCAGCGTGCTCCTCCTCTCTCTCTCTGCAGTTCAGTGGGCGAGTGGCTCCGGGCCATAAAGATGGAGAGATACGAGTCGGGGTTCCTGCAGGCCGGATTCACCTCCGTCGAGCTCATCTCACACATCTGCACCGAGTGAGTCACACACACACACACACACGTGCGATGACAGAGAACGCGCACATCATACTTGTGTGTGTCCAGTCAATATTTCTAATGCGCTTTATACAACACAGAATGTGTTCACGAACAAAATACACAACACAATAACTGAAACTTTAAAGGTGACACATTCTGCCCCTCTTCACCAGATGTATTATAAATCTCTGGCGTCTCCAGACTGTGTGTGTGAAACTTCAGCTCAAAATACCAGATCATTTATTACAGCTTGTCAAATTTGCCCCTTTTTGTGTGCGAGTAAAAACACGCCTTTTTTGTGCGTGTGTCCCTTTAAATGCAAATGAGCTTTAGCTCCGCCTCCGTTCAGAAGAGGGCGGAGTCTTTACTCGAGCTTCAGAAACTCCAGCAATAACAGAACAGGCCAATCTCCCTCATCCCGAATCCCAGAATCCCCAGTAGCGAGTGCAGCCTTACGGAGAGACTCAGGAGGAGCTTCTGAATGTTAGTGGAGACATTTCTGTAGTTGTTGTGGAGTTACACTGATCATCTCATCATCATGTTGAACTTCTCCACAAGTGTCCACAGTTCCTGAGGTCTTTATAAGACAGCGGTGACATGTTCTGGTCAATAGTGTTCAGTGCTCGTCTGTGCTCAACCACAGAACAGCTTCAGGCTCTGCTGGATCTTCATCAGTGCGTTAGAACTGGGCTCTGCTGTCGCTTGTGGAACCAGATGTCGGCTGGTGTGTGTAAACGTGCAGATTAAGAGCCGGTAATATTATAATAAGATCCTCTTCATACGTCAGAAGGAGAGCGAAATCTGATCGGATTGTTTTCTGACATGCTTGCAGAGAAAGACTGACCAGAACACAGATACTGGGTTTCACTTTTCACGGTTACTGTGTTGGTAGAAGCACCTGATTATAGCACTGAAACACGGAGAGAGTCCGATTTTCATGATATGTCCCCTTTAATATTACAATTAAACTAAAAATATAAACATATAAACCTAATTTGAAATATGAACAAAATCAGTGATATGTGTTGTTTGTTCAGGGATCTTCTGCGGATCGGCGTGACTTTAGCGGGACACCAGAAGAAGATCCTGTCCAGCGTCCAAACGCTCCAAATCCACAGCGGATCCTTGCGATACTGACACTTCCCAGAATCCCCTGCTTCTGCTCTTACGGACCAGTCCGTCCACGACCCATCGACCAATCACTGTGGAGCGTCACAGAACCAGCCAATCAGAGAGAGTCTCTGGGTCTTATTCTCTTAGTTTGATACGGACTGATGGATTTTTCCCACTGGTCTCAGGACCGTCTCACTCTCATGAAGAGAGTTACTTCTACAGGACACATGGGACGTTGGAATATGACGTGTCACTGTTGCCGTGCATTATGGGAGTTTAATCGGATCTTCACATTGAAGGTTCATTATAATTATTATTTTTATTATAATGTGAGATTATTTTGTAATTATTTTGTATGTATCAAAACAGCACAAATAATGAACGAATGTTTGTTTAGCCAAAGTACTGTGGGAGCTGTCAATCAAACTGATTGTAAACCGTGTGACCAATCACATTAAAAACTCAAGCTGGCCCCTCCCACCGAGAGCTATTCTGTTTTGTTGGTTTTATTGCACGTCCAGCATTATTACAGGCTCTTGAAGACAAACACTGAAGTATTTTGCTGTTACAATGAAACATCAGTAATAAACAGACCAACAATCTTAAAAAGAGCTTGTATGATTTAAAACATCAGTGTTCAGTTACCATGAACTAAAACTGTAGAACATTTAATTACTTGAAATTAACATTAACTGAAATAAAAAAGGAAACTTAAGCTTCCAAGGCAACATTTTCACATAATTTTCATTAAGTTTATATTTGACTCAATAAACTAAAACTTAATAAATAAATATTGTATGGAAATATAATAAAAACGAATAAAAATTACAATAAAACAACTGAATTACTAAAACTTTAAAATTACAATGAGAACAGAAAATGTGAACTAGAAAGCAAATTTAACCGCCTGGTGCTGCTCGCATATTGGTCACAAATGACTGAGTGTGTGTGTGTGTGTGTGTGTGTGTGTGTTTGTGTGTGTTAAGTGAGGCGTGTCAGTCTGTCTCTGTTCACGCAACTAAATTCTTCTTCATTTGATAAGACAAACACAGTTTGTGTGTAATTCAGGATAATCAGATTGTGAAAGGTGTGTGTGTGTGTGTGTGTGTTTGTACGGGTCTGATAAGTGACGCGTGTGTCTTCTAGAGAACTGATTAACCGTTACAGAGACGTTTAGGACTTATGGGCAGTTTTTAAAGTCGTGAAGTAGCGACAGATCTTTTCTTCTGTATTGTGTTGAATATCCGAGTGAAACGGATTATTGTAAAAGAAAAAATATAGGGCAGGACTTCTGTGCATCGATTATGGATTAGCATGCATTTAGAAAATAAATGGTGAATTTTCATTTCATGCCGATTTAAAACCCTCTATATGTTGCAGGTCAATTTGAGCCACTTTCGATTTTTAAAATGCTTGAAAATTTTGTTCAATTCTTCATGTCTTCTTGAAATTTTGACTGTTTCTCATTTAGGGTCATGAATGTGCATGCAAATTTTTGACACGCATGTGTTTTGGAAAGGTGGTACAAATTTTGGTTAAATTGATTGTGTTTGGGGTCAAATTAAGCCCCATTGGTTTCCATGCAATTCACCAAAATGAACACTTTGAAAAACAGCCAGTCAGAAAACCTTCATAGTAGCTTGTCAAAACTAAAATAGGAAGTGCACAAGAATTTAAGACTTGTTTCTAAATGACAGATCCTAGTGATGACATGTAGATGGAGAATAGAAGCGGCCCCAGCACTGAGCCCTGAGGCACTCCAGTAGCTAGATGATAACAGTGATGGGATAAACCATGTTTCTGAATGACAGATCCTAGTGATGACATGTAGATGGAGAAGAGAAGCGGTCCCAGCACTGAGCCCTGAGGCACTCCAGTAGCTAGATGATAACAGTGATGGGAAAACTATGTTTCTGAATGACAGATCTAGTGATGACATGTAGATGGAGAAGAGAAGCGGTCCCAGCACTGAGCCCTGAGGCACTCCAGTAGCTAGATGATAACAGTGATGGGATAAACCATGTTTCTGAATGACAGATCCTAGTGATGACATGTAGATGGAGAAGAGAAGCGGTCCCAGCACTGAGCCCTGAGGCACTCCAGTAGCTAGATGATAACAGTGATGGGAAAAACATGTTTCTGAATGACAGATCTAGTGATGACATGTAGATGGAGAAGAGAAGCGGTCCCAGCACTGAGCCCTGAGGCACTCCAGTAGCTAGATGATAACAGTGATGGGATAAACCATGTTTCTGAATGACAGATCCTAGTGATGACATGTAGATGGAGAAGAGAAGCGGTCCCAGCACTGAGCCCTGAGGCACTCCAGTAGCTAGATGATAACAGTGATGGGAAAAACATGTTTCTGAATGACAGATCTAGTGATGACATGTAGATGGAGAAGAGAAGCGGCCCCAGCACTGAGCCCTGAGGCACTCCAGTAGCTAGATGATAACAGTGATGGGAAAACCCATGTTTCTGAATGACAGATCCTAGTGATGACATGTAGATGGAGAAGAGTAGCGGTCCCAGCACTGAGCCCTGAGGCACTCCAGTAGCTAGATGATAACAGTGATGGGAAAAACATGTTTCTGAATGACAGATCTAGTGATGACATGTAGATGGAGAAGAGAAGCGGTCCCAGCACTGAGCCCTGAGGCACTCCAGTAGCTAGATGATAACAGTGATGGGAAAAACATGTTTCTGAATGACAGATCTAGTGATGACATGTAGATGGAGAAGAGAAGCGGTCCCAGCACTGAGCCCTGAGGCACTCCAGTAGCTAGATGATAACAGTGATGGGAAAACCCATGTTTCTGAATGACAGATCTAGTGATGACATGTGGATGGAGAAGAGAAGGGGTCCCAGCACTGAGCCCTGAGGCACTCCAGTAGCTAGATGATAACAGTGATGGGAAAACCCATGTTTCTGAATGACAGATCTAGTGATGACATGTAGATGGAGAAGAGAAGGGGTCCCAGCACTGAGCCCTGAGGCACTCCAGTAGCTAGATGATAACAGTGATGGGAAAACCCATGTTTCTGAATGACAGATCTAGTGATGACATGTAGATGGAGAAGAGTAGCGGTCCCAGCACTGAGCCCTGAGGCACTCCAGTAGCTAGATGATAACAGTGATGGGAAAACCCATGTTTCTGAATGACAGATCTAGTGATGACATGTAGATGGAGAAGAGAAGCGGTCCCAGCACTGAGCCCTGAGGCACTCCAGTAGCTAGATGATAACAGTGATGGGAAAACCCATGTTTCTGAATGACAGATCTAGTGATGACATGTAGATGGAGAAGAGTAGCGGTCCCAGCACTGAGCCCTGAGGCACTCCAGTAGCTAGATGATAACAGTGATGGGAAAAACCATGTTTCTGAATGACAGATCTAGTGATGACATGTAGATGGAGAAGAGTAGCGGTCCCAGCACTGAGCCCTGAGGCACTCCAGTAGCTAGATGATAACAGTGATGGGAAAACCCATGTTTCAGAATGACAGATCTAGTGATGACATGTAGATGGAGAAGAGTAGCGGTCCCAGCACTGAGCCCTGAGGCACTCCAGTAGCTAGATGATAACAGTGATGGGAAAACCCATGTTTCTGAATGACAGATCTAGTGATGACATGTAGATGGAGAAGAGTAGCGGTCCCAGCACTGAGCCCTGAGGCACTCCAGTAGCTAGATGATAACAGTGATGGGAAAAACCATGTTTCTGAATGACAGATCTAGTGATGACATGTAGATGGAGAAGAGTAGCGGTCCCAGCACTGAGCCCTGAGGCACTCCAGTAGCTAGATGATAACAGTGATGGGAAAACCCATGTTTCTGAATGACAGATCTAGTGATGACATGTAGATGGAGAAGAGAAGCGGCCCCAGCACTGAGCCCTGAGGCACTCCAGTAGCTAGATGATAACAGTGATGGGAAAAACCATGTTTCTGAATGACAGATCTAGTGATGACATGTAGATGGAGAAGAGTAGCGGTCCCAGCACTGAGCCCTGAGGCACTCCAGTAGCTAGATGATAACAGTGATGGGAAAACCCATGTTTCTGAATGACAGATCTAGTGATGACATGTAGATGGAGAAGAGAAGCGGTCCCAGCACTGAGCCCTGAGGCACTCCAGTAGCTAGATGATAACAGTGATGGGAAAAACCATGTTTCTGAATGACAGATCTAGTGATGACATGTAGATGGAGAAGAGTAGCGGTCCCAGCACTGAGCCCTGAGGCACTCCAGTAGCTAGATGATAACAGTGATGGGAAAACTATGTTTCTGAATGACAGATCTAGTGATGACATGTAGATGGAGAAGAGTAGCGGTCCCAGCACTGAGCCCTAAGGCACTCCAGTAGCTAGATGATAACAGTGATGGGAAAACCCATGTTTCTGAATGACAGATCTAGTGATGACATGTAGATGGAGAAGAGAAGCGGTCCCAGCACTGAGCCCTGAGACACTCCAGTAGCTAGATGATAACAGTGATGGGAAAACCCATGTTTCTGAATGACAGATCTAGTGATGACATGTAGATGGAGAAGAGAAGCGGTCCCAGCACTGAGCCCTGAGACACTCCAGTAGCTAGATGATAACAGTGATGGGAAAACCCATGTTTCTGAATGACAGATCTAGTGATGACATGTAGATGGAGAAGAGTAGCGGTCCCAGCACTGAGCCCTGAGGCACTCCAGTAGCTAGATGATAACAGTGATGGGAAAACCCATGTTTCTGAATGACAGATCTAGTGATGACATGTAGATGGAGAAGAGAAGCGGTCCCAGCACTGAGCCCTGAGACACTCCAGTAGCTAGATGATAACAGTGATGGGAAAACTATGTTTCTGAATGACAGATCTAGTGATGACATGTAGATGGAGAAGAGAAGCGGTCCCAGCACTGAGCCCTGAGGCACTCCAGTAGCTAGATGATAACAGTGATGGGAAAACCCATGTTTCTGAATGACAGATCTAGTGATGACATGTAGATGGAGAAGAGAAGCGGTCCCAGCACTGAGCCCTGAGGCACTCCAGTAGCTAGATGATAACAGTGATGGGATAAACCATGTTTCTGAATGACAGATCTAGTGATGACATGTAGATGGAGAAGAGAAGGGGTCCCAGCACTGAGCCCTGAGGCACTCCAGTAGCTAGATGATAACAGTGATGGGAAAAACATGTTTCTGAATGACAGATCTAGTGATGACATGTAGATGGAGAAGAGAAGGGGTCCCAGCACTGAGCCCTGAGGCACTCCAGTAGCTAGATGATAACAGTGATGGGAAAACCCATGTTTCTGAATGACAGATCTAGTGATGACATGTAGATGGAGAAGAGAAGGGGTCCCAGCACTGAGCCCTGAGGCACTCCAGTAGCTAGATGATAACAGTGATGGGAAAACCCATGTTTCTGAATGACAGATCTAGTGATGACATGTAGATGGAGAAGAGAAGGGGTCCCAGCACTGAGCCCTGAGGCACTCCAGTAGCTAGATGATAACAGTGATGGGAAAACCCATGTTTCTGAATGACAGATCTAGTGATGACATGTAGATGGAGAAGAGTAGCGGCCCCAGCACTGAGCCCTGAGGCACTCCAGTAGCTAGATGATAACAGTGATGGGAAAACTATGTTTCTGAATGACAGATCTAGTGATGACATGTAGATGGAGAAGAGAAGGGGTCCCAGCACTGAGCCCTGAGGCACTCCAGTAGCTAGATGATAACAGTGATGGGAAAACCCATGTTTCTGAATGACAGATCTAGTGATGACATGTAGATGGAGAAGAGTAGCGGCCCCAGCACTGAGCCCTGAGACACTCCAGTAGCTAGATGATAACAGTGATGGGAAAACTATGTTTCTGAATGACAGATCTAGTGATGACATGTAGATGGAGAAGAGAAGCGGTCCCAGCACTGAGCCCTGAGGCACTCCAGTAGCTAGATGATAACAGTGATGGGAAAACCCATGTTTCTGAATGACAGATCTAGTGATGACATGTAGATGGAGAAGAGAAGCGGTCCCAGCACTGAGCCCTGAGGCACTCCAGTAGCTAGATGATAACAGTGATGGGATAAACCATGTTTCTGAATGACAGATCTAGTGATGACATGTAGATGGAGAAGAGAAGGGGTCCCAGCACTGAGCCCTGAGGCACTCCAGTAGCTAGATGATAACAGTGATGGGAAAAACATGTTTCTGAATGACAGATCTAGTGATGACATGTAGATGGAGAAGAGTAGCGGTCCCAGCACTGAGCCCTGAGGCACTCCAGTAGCTAGATGATAACAGTGATGGGAAAACCCATGTTTCTGAATGACAGATCTAGTGATGACATGTAGATTGAGAAGAGTAGCGGCCCCAGCACTGAGCCCTGAGGCACTCCAGTAGCTAGATGATAACAGTGATGGGAAAACCCATGTTTCTGAATGACAGATCTAGTGATGACATGTAGATGGAGAAGAGAAGCGGTCCCAGCACTGAGCCCTGAGGCACTCCAGTAGCTAGATGATAACAGTGATGGGAAAACCCATGTTTCTGAATGACAGATCTAGTGATGACATGTAGATGGAGAAGAGAAGCGGTCCCAGCACTGAGCCCTGAGGCACTCCAGTAGCTAGATGATAACAGTGATGGGAAAACCCATGTTTCTGAATGACAGATCTAGTGATAACATGTAGATGGAGAAGAGAAGCGGTCCCAGCACTGAGCCCTGAGGCACTCCAGTAGCTAGATGATAACAGTGATGGGATAAACCATGTTTCTGAATGACAGATCTAGTGATGACATGTAGATGGAGAAGAGAAGGGGTCCCAGCACTGAGCCCTGAGGCACTCCAGTAGCTAGATGATAACAGTGATGGGAAAAACATGTTTCTGAATGACAGATCTAGTGATGACATGTAGATGGAGAAGAGAAGGGGTCCCAGCACTGAGCCCTGAGGCACTCCAGTAGCTAGATGATAACAGTGATGGGAAAACCCATGTTTCTGAATGACAGATCTAGTGATGACATGTAGATGGAGAAGAGTAGCGGTCCCAGCACTGAGCCCTGAGGCACTCCAGTAGCTAGATGATAACAGTGATGGGAAAACCCATGTTTCTGAATGACAGATCTAGTGATGACATGTAGATGGAGAAGAGTAGCGGTCCCAGCACTGAGCCCTGAGGCACTCCAGTAGCTAGATGATAACAGTGATGGGAAAAACCATGTTTCTGAATGACAGATCTAGTGATGACATGTAGATGGAGAAGAGTAGCGGTCCCAGCACTGAGCCCTGAGGCACTCCAGTAGCTAGATGATAACAGTGATGGGAAAACTATGTTTCTGAATGACAGATCTAGTGATGACATGTAGATGGAGAAGAGTAGCGGTCCCAGCACTGAGCCCTAAGGCACTCCAGTAGCTAGATGATAACAGTGATGGGAAAACCCATGTTTCAGAATGACAGATCTAGTGATGACATGTAGATGGAGAAGAGAAGCGGTCCCAGCACTGAGCCCTGAGACACTCCAGTAGCTAGATGATAACAGTGATGGGAAAACTATGTTTCTGAATGACAGATCTAGTGATGACATGTAGATGGAGAAGAGAAGGGGTCCCAGCACTGAGCCCTGAGGCACTCCAGTAGCTAGATGATAACAGTGATGGGAAAAACCATGTTTCTGAATGACAGATCCTAGTGATAACATGTAGATGGAGAAGAGAAGCGGTCCCAGCACTGAGCCCTGAGGCACTCCAGTAGCTAGATGATAACAGTGATGGGAAAACTATGTTTCTGAATGACAGATCCTAGTGATGACATGTAGATGGAGAAGAGAAGGGGTCCCAGCACTGAGCCCTGAGGCACTCCAGTAGCTAGATGATAACAGTGATGGGAAAAACCATGTTTCTGAATGACAGATCTAGTGATGACATGTAGATGGAGAAGAGAAGCAGTCCCAGCACTGAGCCCTGAGGCACTCCAGTAGCTAGATGATAACAGTGATGGGAAAAACCATGTTTCTGAATGACAGATCATAGTGATAACATGTAGATGGAGAAGAGAAGCGGTCCCAGCACTGAGCCCTGAGGCACTCCAGTAGCTAGATGATAACAGTGATGGGAAAACTATGTTTCTGAATGACAGATCCTAGTGATGACATGTAGATGGAGAAGAGAAGGGGTCCCAGCACTGAGCCCTGAGGCACTCCAGTAGCTAGATGATAACAGTGATGGGAAAAAACATGTTTCTGAATGACAGATCTAGTGATGACATGTAGATGGAGAAGAGAAGCGGTCCCAGCACTGAGCCCTGAGGCACTCCAGTAGCTAGATGATAACAGTGATGGGAAAAAACATGTTTCTGAATGACAGATCCTAGTGATAACATGTAGATGGAGAAGAGAAGGGGTCCCAGCACTGAGCCCTGAGGCACTCCAGTAGCTAGATGATAACAGTGATGGGATAAACCATGTTTCTGAATGACAGATCCTAGTGATGACATGTAGATGGAGAAGAGAAGCGGTCCCAGCACTGAGCCCTGAGGCACTCCAGTAGCTATATGATAACAGTGATGGGATAAACCATGTTTCTGAATGACAGATCCTAGTGATAACATGTAGATGGAGAAGAGAAGCGGTCCCAGCACTGAGCCCTGAGGCACTCCAGTAGCTAGATGATAACAGTGATGGGAAAACCCATGTTTCTGAATGACAGATCTAGTGATGACATGTAGATGGAGAAGAGTAGCGGTCCCAGCACTGAGCCCTGAGGCACTCCAGTAGCTAGATGATAACAGTGATGGGAAAACCCATGTTTCTGAATGACAGATCCTAGTGATAACATGTAGATGGAGAAGAGAAGGGGTCCCAGCACTGAGCCCTGAGGCACTCCAGTAGCTAGATGATAACAGTGATGGGATAAACCATGTTTCTGAATGACAGATCCTAGTGTTGACATGTAGATGGAGAATAGAAGCGGTCCCAGCACTGAGCCCTGAGGCACTCCAGTAGCTAGATGATAACAGTGATGGGATAAACCATGTTTCTGAATGACAGATCTAGTGATGACATGTAGATGGAGAAAAGAAGGGGTCCCAGCACTGAGCCCTGAGGCACTCCAGTAGCTAGATGATAACAGTGATGGGAAAACTATGTTTCTGAATGACAGATCTAGTGATGACAAGTAGATGGAGAAGAGAAGGGGTCCCAGCACTGAGCCCTGAGGCACTCCAGTAGCTAGATGATAACAGTGATGGGAAAAACCATGTTTCTGAATGACAGATCTAGTGATGACATGTAGATGGAGAAGAGTAGCGGTCCCAGCACTGAGCCCTGAGGCACTCCAGTAGCTAGATGATAACAGTGATGGGAAAACCCATGTTTCTGAATGACAGATCTAGTGATGACATGTAGATGGAGAAGAGAAGCGGTCCCAGCACTGAGCCCTGAGGCACTCCAGTAGCTAGATGATAACAGTGATGGGATAAACCATGTTTCTGAATGACAGATCTAGTGATGACATGTAGATGGAGAAGAGAAGCGGTCCCAGCACTGAGCCCTGAGGCACTCCAGTAGCTAGATGATAACAGTGATGGGAAAACTATGTTTCTGAATGACAGATCCTAGTGATGACATGTAGATGGAGAAGAGAAGCGGTCCCAGCACTGAGCCCTGAGGCACTCCAGTAGCTAGATGATAACAGTGATGGGAAAACTATGTTTCTGAATGACAGATCTAGTGATGACATGTAGATGGAGAAGAGAAGCGGTCCCAGCACTGAGCCCTGAGGCACTCCAGTAGCTAGATGATAACAGTGATGGGAAAAATATGTTTCTGAATGACAGATCCTAGTGATGACATGTAGATGGAGAAGAGAAGCGGTCCCAGCACTGAGCCCTGAGGCACTCCAGTAGCTAGATGATAACAGTGATGGGAAAAAACATGTTTCTGAATGACAGATCCTAGTGATGACATGTAGATGGAGATAGAAGCGGTCCCAGCACTGAGCCCTGAGGCACTCCAGTAGCTAGATGATAACAGTGATGGGATAAACCATGTTTCTGAATGACAGATCTAGTGATGACATGTAGATGGAGAAGAGAAGCGGTCCCAGCACTGAGCCCTGAGGCACTCCAGTAGCTAGATGATAACAGTGATGGGATAAACCATGTTTCTGAATGACAGATCTAGTGATGACATGTAGATGGAGAAGAGAAGGGGTCCCAGCACTGAGCCCTGAGGCACTCCAGTAGCTAGATGATAACAGTGATGGGAAAATCCATGTTTCTGAATGACAGATCTAGTGATGACATGTAGATGGAGAAGAGAAGGGGTCCCAGCACTGAGCCCTGAGGCACTCCAGTAGCTAGATGATAACAGTGATGGGAAAACCCATGTTTCTGAATGACAGATCTAGTGATGACATGTAGATGGAGAAGAGAAGCGGCCCCAGCACTGAGCCCTGAGGCACTCCAGTAGCTAGATGATAACAGTGATGGGATAAACCATGTTTCTGAATGACAGATCTAGTGATGACATGTAGATGGAGAAGAGAAGCAGTCCCAGCACTGAGCCCTGAGGCACTCCAGTAGCTAGATGATAACAGTGATGGGATAAACCATGTTTCTGAATGACAGATCCTAGTGATGACATGTAGATGGAGAAGAGAAGCGGTCCCAGCACTGAGCCCTGAGGCACTCCAGTAGCTAGATGATAACAGTGATGGGAAAACCATGTTTCTGAATGACAGATCCTAGTGATGACATGTAGATGGAGAAGAGTAGCGGTCCCAGCACTGAGCCCTGAGGCACTCCAGTAGCTAGATGTTGGTCTTAGACACCTCACCTCTCCACGACACCTTTAAGGACCTACTGACAGATCCAGCAAAATATGCTGAATTAAACATTTTTATTTTACATAAAATACATATTTTACAATAAAAATGTTCTCTAAAATTGCTAGAAAATCAAAGCCATATGTCTAAGCAAGTTCTGTTCCAAGTTTAAAGTTAAAATGACTAAAGTTCATGGTAACACAATCTCCAGTTTTAAAACAGGATGAATTTTGAGTGTTTAAGCTTTAGAATGATGGAAAAAAAGGTAATAAAAAAGCAGGACACTGACAGTTAACAGGCTATATTTCTCACATATTATATTTTTTAATCTCTGACAAGCTACAATAGACTTTTGCTTTCTTTTTTTTAAAAGATAAATCTAATGTTTTTCATTGTCAAATTGCATGGAAACCAAAGGGGGTCAATTTGACCCGCAACACAAATGGAGTGACCAGGCTATCAACACACCGAAGGGTTTTAAAGGGGATTCCAATCATCAGCCATATTGAAACTGAAAAACTGGCAGTTGTGAGTGATTTATCATAAAGATCTTACAGGAAGTGCTTGGTTTTCATGTTTTTGCATGTTTCTATCAATGTTTGATTGACAGCCATACAGAAGCAGATGGAAGCGGATCCAATGACGTCAGTGTGAACTGAAAACTGAAGTCAGTTCTCTTCTGTAACCAGTGACAGATTGGAAAATGAAGACTGAATGGATGTTCCTGCTGCTTTCAATCCCTCGTTAAATAATTCTTAATTTCTAAATAAGGAATAAGAGGAATATAAATACACCAGAGTGAACATAAAACATCCCATCATGCTGTGAGATACAGTTACAGTCCGTCTGTAGTGTTTATGTTCTCAGATTATTTTTTAATATAAGTCGGATGTTCTGACACTTCAGGTTTATATTACAGAGTCAGAAAGAAACAAAGTCGAGGTTTGATTATTGTACAGGGTTTAAATTCATGATGGATTTTGATGTGTGTTTGTGTGTTTTGGAGACTCGCGTCTCGTTCTGTGATGATGATAAAAATTCCGTTGATCTTAGCTCATCTGATTTGTGAATCAAATTCTCTTTTGTTATTTAAGGGCACGCATGTATATTGTGCATCCGCTGCATCAGTGTGTGTGTGAATGTAAATGGATGAGCGTATGGAAAGATTGGAGAGACAGACAGGCAGAGACAGACACATGGAGGTTTGCAGTGGTAATTGAAAACTGCTGTTGAAACCACAAAGTCGTGTTTGACATGAAGAGAGACTGTTTGAACCATGACTGTGTGTGTGTGTGTGTGTGAGAGAGAGAGAGAGAGAGAGGGATTCCATTCTCCTCACTCCCCACTTGACCTCTGACCTCGACTGCCTGTGAAACCCTTCGGTTTCACACCCCACAGTGTGTGTGTGTGTGTGTGTGTGTGTGTGTGTCTGTGTGTGTTTCTGGAGCGTGTCAGAATCAATCACACATAGTTCTCTTAAACAGATCTGACAGTCACGCAATGCAGCAAATACACACACACAAAATTATTTCTTCCTCTTCAGTAGGTCTGGAACACACACACGCACACGCTGGTCAGTTAACCACACATTCATTGGTTAACAGCTGTCAGGGTCGGTTAGTTAACCCTAGAGGTCATGACCTCTGATGTCACTGCAGCAGACTGTGGAAGAATTTCTGTCACTCACAACTCACAATAAACAGATGGTAAAATAAATTCTATCCGGTCATCTAGAATGCCACCAGCTGGATTGTAACTACATGTCAACTTATTCTAACCCTGCCAGTCTACTAATACTCTACTAACACTCTAATAAGAGTTAGTAGACATGTAGGTGCAACGTTACTTACAGTCAACAGAATGTGTTAGACCATCAAAATAAAGTAAAACCCACATGTCAAGTACGGAGTACTAGCATAAGAAAGGCAGAAGTTTTCAATACAAATATTTAGTGTTTATTGAAATGATACATTTTTTAATCAATGATGCCGTCAGTAACGCAAGTGTTGAGTGAGGATCGAAAGCTTTGCTGTGCTATTTAAACAAACACGTGTCCAGAAAACACGATAAAGACTGTGGAAATCTAAAGGTCAGTGCTAGATCACCATCTCTTATGAGATATTGTAAATAATCAGGGCTTGACATGAACACCCGCCAACCCGCCAAATCTCAGCAGTGGCGTGTAACGCAGTCACTCCTACTAGCCACTTCGCTGGGTTAAATTTTATATAATATACACTTCCAATTGTAGTCTTTTAAAAAGACATCTGAAATAATAAACTAAGTGCAATCTAGTGTTGGCTCGTGAAACATCCAGTGCTCTCCTGGTCTACTGGGGAAGTCCTGAAGTGGGGCGATCATTGTTTTCCCAACTGTGTTCCTGATTTCACCATGTCACCTCAAGTCAAGTCTATTTCACTGAATTCCACTTCCATTAAAGCCCGGTAGAACAGCAATCAGTTGACATCCCAGAGCATCTTCAGGGACTTATTTGGCCCAAAACAAGCCTTCCTGCTACTACCACACAGACCATGGCAAGATCTATCCACTTTTCATACCTGAACAGAAGGCCATGGAGGAGTACATCCAGGAGGCCCCTGATCAAGGACACATCTGTCCCTCGACTTCCCCTGCATCCGTAGCTGGCCCACACCCACCACCATAAAAGAACTCCAACACTCCCTTGGCTTCGCAAACTTCTACCATCGATTTATCCAGAACTGCTTCTCCATAACCCAACCATGCTCCAGTCTTATGAAAGGCAGGCCCAAGTCTCTGTCAGCCACAGAATCCATGCAGTCTCAAGAATGCTTTTTCCAGTGCACCGCTCCTCATCCATCCAGACCTAAGTAAGCCATTAATCGTGGGAGTGGATGCCTCCACCACAGGGGCAGAAGCGGTGCTCTCACAGCAACAGGGCAAACCTTCCAAAACCCCCATGCACCTTCTTTTCCGAGAAGCTCACCCCAGTGGAAAGAACTTATGACATCGGCAACTCCTCGCCTTCAAACTTACCCTGGGAGAGTGGAGGCACTGGATAGAGGTGGTTAACCATCCATTCACGGTGTTAACCGACCACAAGAACTTGAAGTATCTGGGAGAGGCAAAAAGTCTCAATCACCAACGAGCTGTTCTTCACTAGATTCAATTTCACCATCTCCAGCCGCCATGGGTCACTGAACACCAAAGCAGACGCCCTCTCTCGAATTCACTCTCCTGTTGATGCTCCAGAGTCCCCTCCAGCCTTCGTCAGTCCCATCCAATGGTTATTAATGGAACAAATTGGCAATGATAGTGCCTCTGAAGCGGTTCCGCTGGGGTATCCAACTGACCATACATACGTATGTTCCCAGAACCCACCGCATCCACCTTTTCAGCTCTGTTCACTCTTCAGTGGGCACCCAGGGGCCAATCAAATCTTGCTAAAAGATTACTTCTGGTGGACAGGCTTGGCACAAGATTTGAGATTTGTGCAAGGATGTCAGGAATGCTGCATCTCAACGACCCCACATCACCTACCAGCTGCAGCCGCCTCCTACTGCCCGCTCCATGGTCACACCTAGGAGTGGACTTCGTAACCGACCTGCCTCCATTGGACGGTAACACCTGTATCCTTGTAATTGACCGTTACTGTTGCTATGTCCGACAAACTTTAAAATTTAGTTTTTCAAGTTCAAATCCACCGACGTTAATCTACTAACTATCCTGACTGCTTTGTCGGACAAAAATGGCGGATTCGGTGGATGGCGGATTATGATTGGTCAGATCGCCTGTCAATCAAACTCCCTGCAAAGTGTGAATTGTGGACTAATCCTCTGAATCCTGCCTTAAGTGTCTTCCTACAGCCAAGGGCAGTTGTGGCGTAATGGTTCGAGAGTCGGACTTGTAACCCAAAGGTTGCGGGTTTGAGTCTCAGTACCAGCAGGAAATGTAGGTGAACAGCGCTGTCTTCCACTCTCATTACCCACAACTGAAGTGCCCTTGAGCAAGACACCTAACCCTAATCGCTCTTCAGGCGCTGCAACAAAAATGGCTGTCCACTGCTCCGGGTGTGAGTTCAATATTCACTGCTGTGTGTGTGCACTTGGATGGGTGAAATGCAGAGCACAAATACCGAGTATGGGACACCATACTTAGCGACGCGTCACTTTCACCTTTTTCTCCGAAGGATATCGTTACAGATCAAGAACCACAATTCATCTCCGGGGTCTTGAGGGCATTTTTCATTCTCCAAGGCGTGAGCGTAACCCTCTCCTTCAGATACCAGCTGCAGACCAACAGGCATACGCAGAGAAAGATACAGAAATTCAGGTGGTTCCTTCTGACCTTTGGTCACCAGGTCACCAGAACTCCTGGAACCAACCTGGGCCGAGCACGCCCAAAACTCCCTCAAACATCCATCCACCGGTCTGACCCGTTTCAGTGCGTAACTCTGCGACCAGCCCCCCAGTGTTCCCTCGGTCCAGGGAAGCTTCGGATGCTCCAGCTGTAGACGTCTGGTTCTGGGAGAGCCAGCGAGTCTGGGAAACTACACACCATCATCTTCAGAGGGCAGTGCTCAGTCACGCTGATGCCCGGCGGACCGAATCTACACCCTACCAACCGGGGCAGAAACGGTGGCTCTCAACAAGTGCCTGTCCTGCAAGAAATTAAGTCCCAGACACACTGGGCCCTTCACCATCCTCCATCAAGCAAACCCGGTCACATACAATCCACAACTCCCTGCACACTACAGAATTCACTCCACCTTCTATGTATCACTCCTAAAACCTCACCACCCCTCTGTTTCTTCTTGCCCCCCACAGCCTGGTCCCGTGGAGGAACCTCCACCTTCCGCTCTTCGTGGAGAATGGCACCATCTACACCGTCCTATGAAATATTGACTCCCGGCAGCGTGGCGTCTGGAATATCTAGTGGATTGGGAAGGCTACGGCCCAGAAGAACTCTCATGGGTATCTAGAGATGACATCTTAGATCTTACACTACTCACAAGTAGTCATCCCACTCGTCCTGGACTTGCCCAGACTCCACCCTCACTCCAGCACAGCGTTCCCCATCTCCAGATTTAAGCACACACTTCAGGGTGTGTTTAATCGACAACAAAATGCTTAAAACAGAGAAGTTTTCCTTTGAGTTTTCCGTCTACAGGCGACACCATTGTCAAAACGACCCCCATTCACACGGACCCGCGAAAACGACTGAAAACGCTGTATTCTGCTGCCAGGCCAGTAGATGGCGATGAAACACTATAGACTGAACATGTAATACGCATACGGATGACGTCATCGTCTTCAGAGATTCACGGTTTCGTTGTTTACACGGAGACCGTTTTCAAAAACTTGCACTTGAAACCCGTTTTCAAAAGTTTGCGTTTTCAGGCGCCCAAAACGCTGCTGTCGTGTAAACGAACGGCCAAAACGCATAAAAAGTTTTACGTGTTTAGCTGAAAACGGTGTCTTGTAAACAGCCCATCAGTTGCATTCATTGTCCGGTCTCATTACGGACTGCGGACTCTCTATCTGAAGGACCTCACATGTGTTACCCCAGCGTTTCCTAATCGCGGTGTTCCACGTTATCCTCCTCCGCTACTCCTGAGAATCTCCGATCCGTTATCCGTCACCGTCGTCATGGTCACTGGACTTCACCTTCTCTCCTCGGATTCAGCCGTCACGATCTCCCATAAAACCTGCAAAGATAAGAGACAGGTTAATTCATTCAGAATTTCTGTTCATCCTGCAAAAAAGCATATTCACTTTCCTGGTTGTGTACGTTCCACACACGGATAAACGTCAGCACTTCTCTAACACTTACCATTACCGTAACAAAAAGGCAAAAACAATATATAATAGTAATATGATACATTTATTTGAAAAATAATTTAATTTACTTAATTTAATCCCAATTTTTATTTTTTTTTATTGTATAATACATTTTGTTCCTAGATATTAGTATCATTTAAAAACACACATTTTTAACTGAGCAAATATTGACATAGAGGGTTTTGTTTTTATCATCACTGAGATACTATTATAGTTTTTATAAATATTTTGAATTAGTTTTTATTTTTATGGTTTTCCTTCCTTTTAATTTTAGTTAACATTTTAGTAAATTTGTTGTGTGTTTGTCAGTTATTAGTTTTAGTTTTTTTTCAATTGTTTCTTAAATTGTTTCAGTTTTTATTATTTATGTCATTTTTTTATATTCTTTTGTTATGTTAACAATAATTTTATGTTATGTTATGTTTAAAGTTATGTTGATTTTTATTTTTTTTGAAGTAACCATTTTTATTATTATTATTATTTTAGTTTTAGTTAACTGAAATAAACCCTGGTTGGGAAAGAGAAATATGTGCTTTTTTCTGTGTATCCGATGTTCTGTCTGTCTTCAGCTGCGTTCACCTGTAAACCTGCTTTCCTGTTTTTTCATCCTTTCTTTCCTGTGATTTTTTTTCTTTTTCCTTTCCTGTGGAATGTCTCTCACACACACACACACACACACACACACACACACACACACACACACACACACACACACACACACACACCTGTGTTCTCAGGTAATGAAGGTGCCTGTCACTCCTCGTGTGATTGGCTGAGAGATAAACTTACAGAGGGTCATGTGACTTCCTGCTGCTGTTCCCATAATGACATCAATTAAGAACAGATCCGGCTCAGGAGACACCTGATACACACACACACACACACACACACACACACACACACATATGTATGAATGAATACAGATGCAGTTCAGTGTGTTTTTGCCCACATATTATGTCAGGTATTATATTCATATTTGCAATGTTTTAATCTTTTGTAGTTGTCTGTATGTTGATGTTCAAGTTGTGAAGTATGTATACGTGCACAATCTCACACACACACACACACACATACACGCGCACGCACAATCACGCACGCGCACACACACACACACAGATGGCAGGAAGCTCTTCTGGATTTATGAGCATGTGTGTGATTGACAGGAGGATCATGGGTGTGTAATTATATTGATGTCTGTTCTGTGTCACAGTGATGTGTGTGTGTGCGTGTGTGTGTGTGTGTGCGTGTGCGTGTGTGTGTGTATTCAGTCGTTATGGTTATTAGTGTCATTGAAGTGAATTATTTGATTTGAGCTCTAAAACACACTCTTCTCAGTTTTCTAACTTTAACACACTGTATGTGACTGTGTGTGTGTGTGTGTGTGTGTGTGTATGTGTGTATCCACAGAAACATGACCCCTGACCTCTGACCCTCTCAAAGCCCTTCCAGATCCGTGCAGACGGTAGCGAGAGAGCAGACGGATCTGATTAAACCAGGTGAAGGTTTGAGGAGAAACTCACTAATGCACACCAGATACACTGAGAGAGAGTGTGTGTGTGTGTGTGTGTGTGTGACTATCAGCAGGAGTGTGTGTGGTTTCCTGTCTCCGCGGTGACAGCCGCCCATCACATCTGCAGCCAATCCAGCGGCTCCAAAACGGGAAACTCTGGAACAATGCAGTGTGTGTGTCTCTGTGTGCCTGTGTGTGTGTGTGTGTGCGTGTCTCTGTGTGCCTGTGTGTGTGTGTGTGTGCGTGTCTCTGTGTGCCTGTGTGTGTGTGTGTGTGTGTGTGTGTGTGTGTGTGTGTGTGTGTGTGTGTGCGTCTCTGTGTGCCTGTGTGTGTGTGTGTGTGTGTGTGTGTGGAGGGACTGTTTACACTGCTAGTCTATAAAAGATGCTGCTTACATTTGAGGGGAAAGTCCAACCACATTTGAGCTGCTCAGTAAATACACATCATGTGTGTGTGTGTGTGTGTGTGTGTGTGTGTGTGTGTGTGTGCTGATGTCATTCTACACACACAAACACACACACACTGAGTGTTGGCAGAAGTTAAAACACATGAGTTTTGGGAATCATCACATATATATTTATGTACGGCTGTAAACACGTGTTTCTGCTCGGCTGTAATGGCGCTCCTCATCTCCGCATCTGCTCCTCGTTCCTCTCCTCGTTCCTCTCCTCGTTCCTCTCCCGTTCCTCTCCTGTTCCTCTCCTCGTTCCTCTCCTCGTTCCTCTCCTCGTTCCTCTCCCGTTCCTCTCCCGTTCCTCTCCTCGTTCCTCTCCTCGTTCCTCTCCTCGTTCCTCTCCTCGTTCCTCTCCCGTTCCTCTCCCGTTCCTCTCCTCGTTCCTCTCCTCGTTCCTCTCCCGTTCCTCTCCTCGTTCCTCTCCCGTTCCTCTCCCGTTCCTTTCCCGTTCCTCTCCCGTTCCTCTCCTCGTTCCTCTCCCGTTCCTCTCCTCGTTCCTCTCCTGTTCCTCTCCCGTTCCTCTCCCGTTCCTCTCCCGTTCCTCTCCCCGTTCCTCTCCCGTTCCTCTCCCGTTCCTCTCCTCGTTCCTCTCCCGTTCCTCTCCCGTTCCTCTCCCGTTCCTCTCCTCGTTCCTCTCCCGTTCCTCTCCCGTTCCTCTCCCGTTCCTTTCCCGTTCCTCTCCCGTTCCTCTCCTCGTTCCTCTCCCGTTCCTCTCCTCGTTCCTCTCCTGTTCCTCTCCCGTTCCTCTCCCGTTCCTCTCCCGTTCCTCTCCCGTTCCTCTCCCGTTCCTCTCCTCGTTCCTCTCCTCGTTCCTCTCCCGTTCCTCTCCCGTTCCTCTCCCGTTCCTCTCCTCGTTCCTCTCCCGTTCCTCTCCCGTTCCTCTCCCGTTCCTCTCCCGTTCCTCTCCCGTTCCTCTCCTCGTTCCTCTCCCGTTCCTCTCCTCGTTCCTCTCCCGTTCCTCTCCCGTTCCTCTCCCGTTCCTCTCCTCGTTCCTCTCCCGTTCCTCTCCCGTTCCTCTCCTCGTTCCTCTCCCGTTCCTCTCCTCGTTCCTCTCCCGTTCCTCTCCTCGTTCCTCTCCCGTTCCTCTCCCGTTCCTCTCCCGTTCCTCTCCCGTTCCTCTCCTCGTTCCTCTCCCGTTCCTCTCCCGTTCCTCTCCTCGTTCCTCTCCCGTTCCTCTCCCGTTCCTCTCCCGTTCCTCTCCCGTTCCTCTCCCGTTCCTCTCCTCGTTCCTCTCCCGTTCCTCTCCCGTTCCTCTCCTCGTTCCTCTCCCGTTCCTCTCCTCGTTCCTCTCCCGTTCCTCTCCCGTTCCTCTCCTCGTTCCGTTCCTCTCCCGTTCCTCTCCTCGTTCCGTTCCTCTCCCGTTCCTCTCCCGTTCCTCTCCTCGTTCCTCTCCCGTTCCTCTCCTCGTTCCTCTCCCGTTCCTCTCCTCGTTCCTCTCCCGTTCCTCTCCCGTTCCTCTCCTCGTTCCTCTCCCGTTCCTCTCCCGTTCCTCTCCTCGTTCCTCTCCTGTTCCTCTCCCGTTCCTCTCCTCGTTCCTCTCCTCGTTCCTCCCGTGTTCCTCTCCTCGTTCCTCTCCCGTTCCTCTCCCGTTCCTCTCCTCGTTCCTCTCCTCGTTCCTCTCCCGTTCCTCTCCCGTTCCTCTCCTCGTTCCTCTCCCGTTCCTCTCCTCGTTCCTCTCCCGTTCCTCTCCCGTTCCTCTCCTCGTTCCTCTCCTCGTTCCTCTCCTCGTTCCTCTCCCGTTCCTCTCCTCGTTCCGTTCCTCTCCCGTTCCTCTCCCGTTCCTCTCCCGTTCCTCTCCTCGTTCCTCTCCCGTTCCTCTCCCGTTCCTCTCCTCGTTCCTCTCCCGTTCCTCTCCCGTTCCTCTCCCGTTCCTCTCCCGTTCCTCTCCTCGTTCCTCTCCCGTTCCTCTCCCGTTCCTCTCCCGTTCCTCTCCCGTTCCTCTCCTCGTTCCTCTCCCGTTCCTCTCCCGTTCCTCTCCCGTTCCTCTCCTCGTTCCTCTCCTCGTTCCTCTCCCGTTCCTCTCCCGTTCCTCTCCCGTTCCTCTCCCGTTCCTCTCCCGTTCCTCTCCCGTTCCTCTCCCGTTCCTCTCCTCGTTCCTCTCCTCGTTCCTCTCCCGTTCCTCTCCCGTTCCTCTCCCGTTCCTCTCCCGTTCCTCTCCCGTTCCTCTCCCGTTCCTCTCCCGTTCCTCTCCCGTTCCTCTCCTCGTTCCTCTCCCGTTCCTCTCCCGTTCCTCTCCCGTTCCTCTCCCGTTCCTCTCCCGTTCCTCTCCTGTTCCTCTCGCTGGTTCGAGCGTTTGGAAAACGTTCTGTCAAATGTCAAACTGGTCAATTCCAAATTTATGAAAGCATTTCAATTTGAGCTTATTTATTGTGTGAAAATAAATTATAAGATTATGAAGTTAGAAAAACCCAAATATAATAATAATAAATTAATATCAAAATAATCTTTTCTTTCCTCTTGTGACATTTGACCTTTGACCCTAGCAGGGAGGGGCTTGAGTTCATGCATCCTGTTAGGCGTCACGGCAGCAGTTTTCACTTCCTGCTGCTCACTTCCTGTCTCTACAAAGACACACACACACAGTGCTGAACACTCACCAGATCCATCAGGA
>CM040837.1:34770748-34780748 GCA_022828995.1 Vimba vimba | reverse complement strand
AGTGCTTCCGGCTGTTTCCCGGAGCCAGGGTGGTGTTCTCGGAGATCCTGCCGCGGCTGCACTGGCGAGGTCAGAGGGCCAGGACGGGCTACGGCGTGGAGCACAGCCGGCGCTGGATCAACGGGAGGGTTTCCGGCTTCCTGGCTGAGAGACAGATGCGACGCATTCGCCACAGAAACATCGGCTTGCTCCATCTGTGCAGAGACGGGGTCCACCTGAGCCCCGAGGGGAACCGGCGCTTGCTGAGCAACCTCCGGGAAGCCCTGCAGGAGGAGCTGCGGAGATGAAGATGATGAAGCCATCGATGTCCTGTTGAGGGCAGGAACAACGGCTCTTTTAAGAGCCACCCACTCGTTCAAATAAAGAGCATTTTTACAAGTGTGTGAAATTCTTTGTTCTTCACATTACTTGGGGTCAGGAATCGGATACTTGATTTAAACTTTAAATCTCGATTGCTTTGTGAGCATTATGACTGTAGTGGTGAAAACAAACATTTTAATCCTTGTTTCTTGTCCGCTGTGGGAGATGTGTGTGATGCTATGATTAGTACCATAAATAGATCCAGAGAGGCGTGTTGATGTTCCACACAAATAACTGAAGTTTATTAAATAAAAAATAAAGATGCATTGTAACTTAAAACAAAACAAACAACTTTTATGTTTAGCGCCCCCTCCTTTCAGGGGTGGCCTATCCTTCATACTTCTTCCCCCTCTCACCTATAGAGGGCGCACACTCTGAGAAATAAACACTATTAACAATAGAACAACATTCTGATATTTAAATAAACAAATGTATAAAATTAAAGTTAGCTGGTAAGTGGCTCTGCGACGACTCGCGCTGGTTTCAGTGTTTTAGGCGTGTGCAACTATTTTGGATCTGTGCAACTCTTAAAGTGACAGACACGTTGTTTCTTTCAAATAATTTGCTTTGCCAAATGTCACAAACAATGATAGAAATCTTATGACTTTATAATAAATATATAAAAATGGAGCTTAGTTCAAATATGTCAATATAAAATATCTGCATGGAACACAAATAAAATAGATTTGGGTATCAAATATACTTTAAAAATATCTGTTTGCCTTATGTAGCTAAACAATAACCTTTATAAGCATCATGTTAGCAACATGTTAATTGAGTTAGCATTGGCGAGTTTTGCCACTGCAAGCACCACTCATTTTCTTCAAGAAATGTACATTCTCTCTCTCTCTCTCTCTCTCTCTCTCTCTCTCATACACACTCTCTTTCTCTCTCTCTCACACACACACACACACACACACACACACACACACACACACACTATCTCTCTCTTACACACACACACACACACACACACACTCTCTCTCTCTCTTGTGATGTTAATGCAGTGTGTGTGTGTGTGTGTGTTCAGACGGTGACTCCGGCTCCAGGTGAACACCCGCTGCAGTATAACTACACCTTCTGGTACTCGCGCCGCACGCCCAGCAGACCCGCCAACACTCAGAGCTACGAGCAGAACATCCGGCAGATGGGCACCGTGGCGTCGGTACACACACACACACACACACACACACACACACACTCATCCTCAGCTTCATCACTGCTGTGTGTGTTTCATGTTCACTCTCTCGTCAGGTGGAGCAGTTCTGGAAGTTCTACAGTCATCTGGTGCGACCCGGAGACCTGACGGGACACAGCGACTTCCACCTGTTCAAGGAGGGAATCAAGCCCATGTGGGAGGTGTGTGTGTGTGTGTGTGTGAGAGATCATGACTGTGTGACTATGCTTGTGTGTGACTGTATGACTGTATGATTGTGTGTTACTGTATGACTGTGTGTGACTATGATTGTGTGTGACTGTATGACTGTGTGTGACTGTATGACTGTGTGTGACTGTATGACTGTGTGACTATGCTTGTGTGTGACTGTATGCCTGTGTGTGTGACTGTGTGGCTGTGTATGACTGTGTGTGACTGTGTGTGTGACTTTATGACTGTGTGTGACTATGCCTGTGTGTGTGACTGTATGCCTGTGTGTGACTATGACTGTGTGTGTGACTATGACTGTGTGACTGTATGACTGTGTGACTATGCTTGTGTGTGACTGTATGCCTGTGTGTGTGACTGTATGACTGTGTGTGACTGTATGCCTGTGTGTGTGACTGTATGACTGTGTGTGTGACTGTATGCCTGTGTGTGACTGTATGCCTGTGTGTGACTGTATGACTGTGTGTGACTGTATGACTGTGTGACTATGCTTGTGTGTGACTGTATGACTGTGTGTGACTATGATTGTGTGTGACTGTATGACTGTGTGTGACTGTTTGACTGTATGCGTGACTGTGTGTGTGACTGTATGACTGTGTGTGACTGTATGACTGTGTGTGACTGTATGACTGTGTGACTATGCTTGTGTGTGACTGTATGACTGTATGATTGTGTGTGACTGTATGACTGTGTGTGACTATGATTGTGTGTGACTGTATGACTGTGTGTGACTGTATGACTGTGTGTGACTGTATGACTGTGTGACTATGCTTGTGTGTGACTGTATGCCTGTGTGTGTGACTGTGTGGCTGTGTATGACTGTGTGTGACTGTGTGTGTGACTTTATGACTGTGTCTGACTATGCCTGTATGTGTGACTGTATGCCTGTGTGTGACTATGACTGTGTGTGTGACTATGACTGTGTGACTGTATGACTGTGTGACTATGCTTGTGTGTGACTGTATGCCTGTGTGTGTGACTGTATGACTGTGTGTGACTGTATGCCTGTGTGTGTGACTGTATGACTGTGTGTGTGACTGTATGCCTGTGTGTGACTGTATGCCTGTGTGTGACTGTATGCCTGTGTGTGACTGTATGACTGTGTGTGACTGTATGACTGTGTGACTATGCTTGTGTGTGACTGTATGACTGTATGATTGTGTGTGACTGTATGACTGTGTGTGACTATGATTGTGTGTGACTATGATTGTGTGTGACTGTATGACTGTGTGTGACTGTATGACTGTGTGTGACTGTATGACTGTGTGACTATGCTTGTGTGTGACTGTATGCCTGTGTGTGTGACTGTGTGGCTGTGTATGACTGTGTGTGTGTGTGACTGTGTGTGTGACTTTATGACTGTGTGTGACTATGCCTGTGTGTGTGACTGTATGCCTGTGTGTGACTATGACTGTGTGTGTGACTATGACTGTGTGACTGTATGACTGTGTGACTATGCTTGTGTGTGACTGTATGCCTGTGTGTGTGACTGTATGACTGTGTGTGACTGTATGCCTGTGTGTGTGACTGTATGACTGTGTGTGTGTGTGTGTGTGTGTGTGTGTGTGACTGTGTGTGTGACTTTATGACTGTGTGTGACTATGCTTGTGTGTGACTGTATGCCTGTGTGTGTGACTGTTTGACTGTATGCGTGACTGTGTGTGTGACTGTATGACTGTGTGTGTGACTTTATGACTGTGTGTGACTATGCTTGTGTGTGACTGTATGCCTGTGTGTGTGACTGTTTGACTGTATGCGTGACTGTGTGTGTGACTGTATGACTGTGTGTGTGTGTGACTGTGTGTGTGACTTTATGACTGTGTGTGACTATGCTTGTGTGTGACTGTATGCCTGTGTGTGTGACTGTGTGGCTGTGTATGACTGTGTGTGTGTGTGTGACCGTGTGTGTGACTTTATGACTGTGTGTGACTATGCCTGTGTGTGTGACTGTATGCCTGTGTGTGACTATGACTGTGTGTGTGACTGTATGACTGTGTGTGACTGTATGACTGTGTGACTATGCTTGTGTGTGACTGTATGCCTGTGTGTGTGACTGTATGACTGTGTGTGTGTGTGTGACTGTGTGTGTGACTTTATGACTGTGTGTGACTATGCTTGTGTGTGACTGTATGCCTGTGTGTGTGACTGTTTGACTGTATGCGTGACTGTGTGTGTGACTGTATGACTGTGTGTGTGTGACTGTGTGTGTGACTTTATGACTGTGTGTGACTATGCTTGTGTGTGACTGTATGCCTGTGTGTGTGACTGTTTGACTGTATGCGTGACTGTGTGTGTGACTGTATGTCTGTGTGTGTGACTGTGTGTGTGACTTTATGACTGTGTGTGACTATGCTTGTGTGTGACTGTATGCCTGTGTGTGTGACTGTTTGACTGTGCGTGACTGTGTGTGTGACTGTATGACTGTGTGTGTGACTATGACTGTGTGTGACTGCATGACTGTGTGTGTGACTGTATGACTGTGTGTGACTGTATGACTGTGTGTGTGACTGTATGACTGTGTGTGACTGTATGCCTGTGTGTGTGTGTGTGTGTGTGTGTGTGTGTGTGTGTGACTGTATGACTGTGTGTGTGACTGTATGACTGTGTGTGAGACTGTATGACTGTGTGTGACTGTATGCCTGTGTGTGACTGTATGCCTGTGTGTGACTGTATGACTGTATGCCTGTGTGTGTGACTGTATGACTGTGTGTGTGACTGTGTATGACTGTGTGTGACTGTGTGTGTGTGTGTGTGTGTGTGTGACTGTGTGTGTGACTGTATGCCTGTGTGTGACTGTATGCCTGTGTGTGACTGTATGCCTGTGTGTGTGACTGTATGACTGTGTGTGACTGTATGACTGTGTGTGTGACTGTATGACTGTGTGTGACTGTATGCCTGTGTGTGTGTGTGTGTGTGTGTGTGTGACTGTATGACTGTGTGTGTGACTGTATGACTCTGTGTGACTGTATGCCTGTGTGTGACTGTATGACTGTGTGACTATGCTTGTGTGTGACTGTATGCCTGTGTGTGTGACTGTATGACTGTGTGTGTGACTGTGTGTGAGACTGTGTGTGACTGTATGCCTGTGTGTGTGACTGTATGCCTGTGTGACTGTATGCCTGTGTGTGACTGTATGCCTGTGTGACTGTATGCCTGTGTGTGACTGTATGCCTGTGTGTGACTGTATGCCTGTGTGTGACTGTATGCCTGTGTGTGTGACTGTTTGACTGTATGCATGACTGTGTGTGTGACTGTATGACTGTGTGTGTGACTGTATGACTGTGTGTGACTGTATGATTGTGTGTGACTGTATGACTGTGTGTGTGACTGTATGACTGTGTGTGACTGTATGCCTGTGTGTGTGTGTGTGACTGTATGACTGTGTATGTGAGACTGTATGACTGTGTGTGTGACTGTATGCCTGTGTGTGACTATATGCCTGTGTGTGACTGTATGACTGTGTGACTATGCTTGTGTGTGACTGTATGCCTGTGTGTGTGACTGTATGACTGTGTGTGTGACTGTATGACTGTGTGTGACACTGTGTGTGTGTGTGACTGTGTGTGTGACTTTATGACTGTGTGTGACTGTATGCCTGTGTGTGTGACTGTATGCCTGTGTGCGACTGTATGCCTGTGTGTGACTGTATGACTGTGTGTGAGACTGTATGACTGTGTGTGAGACTGTATGACTGTGTGTGACTGTATGACTGTGTGAGACTGTATGACTGTGTGTGACTGTATGCCTGTGTGTGAGACTGTAACTCTGTGTGTGACTGTATGCCTGTGTGTGTGACTGTATGACTGTGTGTGTGACTGTATGCCTGTGTGTGACTATGACTGTGTGACTGTATGACTGTGTGTGTGACTATGACTGTGTGACTGTATGACTGTGTGTGACTATGACTGTGTGTGTGACTGTATGCCTGTGTGTGTGACTGTTTGACTGTGCGTGACTGTGTGTGTGACTGTATGACTGTGTGTGTGACTATGACTGTGTGTGACTGCATGACTGTGTGTGTGACTGTATGACTGTGTGTGTGACTGTATGACTGTGTGTGACTGTATGCCTGTGTGTGTGTGTGTGTGTGTGTGTGTGTGTGTGTGTGTGTGTGTGTGTGACTGTATGACTGTGTGTGTGACTGTATGACTGTGTGTGAGACTGTATGACTGTGTGTGACTGTATGCCTGTGTGTGACTGTATGCCTGTGTGTGACTGTATGACTGTATGCCTGTGTGTGTGACTGTATGACTGTGTGTGTGACTGTGTATGACTGTGTGTGTGTGTGTGTGTGTGTGTGTGTGTGTGTGTGTGTGTGACTGTGTGTGTGACTGTATGCCTGTGTGTGACTGTATGCCTGTGTGTGACTGTATGCCTGTGTGTGTGACTGTATGACTGTGTGTGACTGTATGACTGTGTGTGTGACTGTATGACTGTGTGTGACTGTATGCCTGTGTGTGTGTGTGTGTGTGTGTGTGTGACTGTATGACTGTGTGTGTGACTGTATGACTCTGTGTGACTGTATGCCTGTGTGTGACTGTATGACTGTGTGACTATGCTTGTGTGTGACTGTATGCCTGTGTGTGTGACTGTATGACTGTGTGTGTGACTGTGTATGACTGTGTGTGACTGTGTGTGAGACTGTGTGTGACTGTATGCCTGTGTGTGTGACTGTATGCCTGTGTGTGTGACTGTATGCCTGTGTGACTGTATGCCTGTGTGTGACTGTATGCCTGTGTGACTGTATGCCTGTGTGTGACTGTATGCCTGTGTGTGACTGTATGCCTGTGTGTGTGACTGTTTGACTGTATGCATGACTGTGTGTGTGACTGTATGACTGTGTGTGTGACTGTATGACTGTGTGTGACTGTATGATTGTGTGTGACTGTATGACTGTGTGTGTGACTGTATGACTGTGTGTGACTGTATGCCTGTGTGTGTGTGTGACTGTATGACTGTGTATGTGAGACTGTATGACTGTGTGTGTGACTGTATGCCTGTGTGTGACTATATGCCTGTGTGTGACTGTGTGACTGTATGACTGTGTGACTATGCTTGTGTGTGACTGTATGCCTGTGTGTGTGACTGTATGACTGTGTGTGTGACTGTATGACTGTGTGTGACACTGTGTGTGTGTGTGACTGTGTGTGTGACTTTATGACTGTGTGTGACTGTATGCCTGTGTGTGTGACTGTATGCCTGTGTGCGACTGTATGCCTGTGTGTGACTGTATGACTGTGTGTGAGACTGTATGACTGTGTGTGAGACTGTATGACTGTGTGTGACTGTATGACTGTGTGAGACTGTATGACTGTGTGTGACTGTATGCCTGTGTGTGAGACTGTAACTCTGTGTGTGACTGTATGCCTGTGTGTGTGACTGTATGACTGTGTGTGTGACTGTATGCCTGTGTGTGACTATGACTGTGTGACTGTATGACTGTGTGTGTGACTATGACTGTGTGACTGTATGACTGTGTGTGACTATGACTGTGTGTGTGACTGTATGCCTGTGTGTGTGAGACTGTATGACTGTGTGTGTGACTGTATGCCTGTGTGTGACTTTATGCCTGTGTGTGACTGTATGACTGTGTGACTATGCTTGTGTGTGACTGTATGCCTGTGTGTGTGACTGTATGACTGTGTGTGACTGTGTGTGTGTGACTGTGTGTGTGACTTTATGCCTGTGTGTGTGACTGTATGCCTGTGTGCGGCTGTATGCCTGTGTGTGACTGTATGACTGTGTGTGAGACTGTATGACTGTGTGTGAGACTGTATGACTGTGTGTGTGACTGTATGACTGTGTGTGACTGTATGCCTGTGTGTGAGACTGTAACTCTGTGTGTGACTGTATGCCTGTGTGTGTGACTGTATGACTGTGTGTGTGACTGTATGCCTGTGTGTGACTATGACTGTGTGACTATGACTGTGTGTGTGACTGTATGACTGTGTGTGACTATGACTGTGTGTGTGACTGTATGCCTGTGTGTGACTATGACTGTGTGACTGTATGACTGTGTGTGTGACTGTATGCCTGTGTATGACTGTGTGTGTCTGTGTGTGACTATGACTGTGTGACTGTATGCCTGTGTGTGACTGTATGACTGTGTGTGACTGTATGACTGTGTGTGACTGTATGACTGCGTGTGACTGTATGACTGTGTGTGTGACTGTATGACTGTGTGTGACTGTATGACTGTGTGTGACTGTGTGAGTATGACTGTGTGACTGTGTGACTGTATGCCTGTGTGTGTGACTGTGTGTGACTGTGTGACTGTATGACTGTGTGTGACTGTGTGTGACTGTGTGACTGTATGCCTGTGTGTGACTGTGTGACTATGACTGTGTGACTGTATGCCTGTGTGTGACTGTATGCCTGTGTGTGACTGTATGACTGTGTGTGACTATGACTGTGTGACTATGACTGTGTGACTGTATGACTGTATTACTGTGTGTGACTGTATGCCTGTGTGTGAGACTGTATGCCTGTGTGTGACTATGACTGTATGACTGTGTGACTGTATGCCTGTGTGTGACTGTATGACTGTATTACTGTGTGACTGTATGACTGTTACTGTGTGACTGTATGACTGTGTGTGACTGTATGACTGTATGACTGTGACTGTATGCCTGTGTGTGACTGTATGCCTGTGTGTGAGACTGTATGCCTGTGTGTGAGACTGTATGCCTGTGTGTGACTGTATGCCTGTGTGTGAGACTGTATGCCTGTGTGTGAGACTGTATGCCTGTGTGTGAGACTGTATGCCTGTGTGTGACTGTATGACTGTGTGTGACTATGACTGTGTGACTGTATGACTGTGTGTGACTGTATGACTGTGTGACTGTATGTGACTGTGTGTGACTATGACTGTGTGTGTGACTGTATGTGACTGTGTGTGACTATGACTGTGTGTGTGACTGTGTATATTTGAGTGACTGACTGTGTGTGACTGTATGTGACTGTGTGTGACTATGACTGTGTGTGTGACTGTGTATATTTGAGTGACTGACTGTGTGGGTGTGTGACTGTATGAATGTTTGTGTGTGTGTGTGTGTGTGTGTGAGAGTGAGCTTCACATCAGTGCAGTGCTGACTCCGTCTCTGACGTGTGTGTGTGTGTGTGTGTGTGTGTGTGTGTGCGCATCAGGACGAGGCCAATAAGAACGGGGGGAAGTGGATCATCCGGCTCAGGAAGGGTCTGGCGTCCCGGTTCTGGGAGAACATCATCCTGGCGATGCTGGGAGAGCAGTTCATGGTGGGAGAGGAGATCTGCGGCGTCGTCGTGTCCATACGCTTCCAGGTACTGATGCATTCTGGGAAACCAGGCTCTCGGCGGCAGTCGCTAACCAGACATGATCGTTCTGACAACATTTCCTCCAAACCTGCATGACTTCCTTCAGTGAAACACAGTTGTGAACATGTGGTTAGTTCTGTTCTGATGTGTGTGTGTGTGTGTGTGTGCAGGAGGACATTCTGTCCATCTGGAATAAAACGGCCCATGATCAGGTGACCACGTCACGGATACGAGACACACTGCGACGCGTGCTGAACCTCCCGCCCAACACCATCATGGAGTACAAGACACACAACGACAGTCTCAAGTACGTCACACACACACAAACACACACACACACACTGAACCTCCCACCCAACACCATCATAGAGTACAAGACACAATGACAGTCTCAAGTACGTCACACACACACACTCACTCACTCACATTCTCTCTCACTCACAACCTCGATCTCACACACACACACTCACTCACAACCTCGATCTCTCACACACACACACACACACACACACACTGAATTGTCTCTGATCCTCGTGTTGTTCTTGTTTTCTCAGGGATAATTCCAGCTTCCGGAATACAAAGATCACTTTGTGAAAACCTGGAAATAATTTTCATATGGACACATTCCTTTTTACACCACGAGCCAGCGGCACAGAATGAACCCTGAGGAAACGCTGTGTGTGTGTGTCTGTTTGAGTGAGTGAGTGAGTGAGTGAGTGAGTGAGTGCGTGAGTGAGTGAGCGAGTGAGTGAGCGAGTATGTGTGTGTGTGTGTGTGATGATAATATTGTCCTGAATTATTCCATCAGTTTCATTGAGTCTGTTTTATTCCTCAGTCACACGTTTCATCAGATTCAGTGTTTTTGAAATGAGAACATGATTAAAGTTCAGCTCATGTTTCAAACAGCTTTACTGTAAACACACATTTCAATGAGGCGATGTCATTTAAACCCGATGAACACTC
>CM040837.1:34738248-34763248 GCA_022828995.1 Vimba vimba | reverse complement strand
GTGATGATGATGATAATGATGATGATGATGATGATGGAGGTGATGATGATGATAATGATGGTGATGATGATGATGGAGGTGATGATGATGATAATGATGGTGATGATGATGATGATGGAGGTGATGATGATGATGATGGTGATAATGATGATGGAGGTGATGATGATGATAATGATGGTGATGATGATGATGATGGAGGTGATGATGATGGTGATGGAGGTGATGATGATGATGGAGGTGATAATGATGGTGATGATGATGATGGAGGTGATGATGATGATGATGGAGGTGATGATGATGGTGATGGAGGTGATGATGATGGTGGTGATGATGATGATGGAGGTGATGATGATGACGGAGGTGATGATGATGGTGATGGAGGTGATGATGATGATGGTGGTGATGATGATGTTGATGGAGGTGATGATGATGATGGAGGTGATGATGATGGTGATGATGATGATGGTGATGATGATGATGATGGTGATGGAGGTGATGATGATGGTGATAGTGGTGATGATGATGATGGAGGTGATGATGATGATGATGATGATGGTGATGATGATGATGGAGGTGATGATGATGATAATGATGGTGATGATGATGATGATGATGATGGAGGTGATAGTGATGATGATGATGATGATGGAGGTGATGATGATGATGATGGTGGTGATGATGATGATGGAGGTGATGATGGTCATGATGATGATGATGGAGGTGATGATGGTGATGGTGGTGATGATGATGATGGTGATGGAGGTGATGATGGTGATGAAGGTGATGATGGTGATGGTGGTGATGATGGAGGTGATGATAATGATGATGATGGTGATGATGGTGATGATAATGATGATGATGGTGATGATGGTGATGGTGATGATGATGATGGAGGTGATGGTGATGATGGAGGTGATGATGGTGATGATGATGATGATGGTGATGATGATGATGGAGGTGATGATGGTGATGGTGGTGATGATGATGATGGAGGTGATGATGATGGTGATGGTGATGATGATGATGGAGGTGATGATGATGATGGTGATGATGATGATGGAGGTGATGATGATGATGGAGGTGATGATGATGATGATGATGATGATGGAGGTGATGATGATGATGGTGATGATGGTGATGATGATGATGGAGGTGATGATGATGATGATGGTGATGATGATGATGGAGGTGATGATGATGATGGTGATGATGGTGATGATGGTGATGGTGGTGATGATGATGATGGAGGTGATGATAATGATGATGATGATGATGGTGATGATGATGGTGATGGAGGTGATGATGATGATAATGGTGATGATGGTGATGGAGGTGATGGAGGTGGTGATGATGTGATGGTGTGTTTGTGTTCAGGAGCAGCAGGTGTGTGATCTGCGTGTGTGTGTGGAGGATCTCCAGCAGGAGGAGCAGAAGCTGCGCAGAGAAGGAGCCCGAGACCGAGAGCAGCTCCACACACTCCAGACGGAGTCACACAACACACACACACAACTACAGCAACACATACAGGAGCTACAGCAACAACTGCAGGATCTACAGCAGCAGCTGCACACACAAAGGGTGACACACACACACTCACACACACTCTGTCCATGACATTTGTAGGGCTGGACCCGAATATTCGAATATTCTGGGGTTTTTTTATTGTTTTTTGCACACCTGCATCCTCCTCGAAACGGTTCTCATCCGCGCTTGAATATGTTCAATAGGGCTGTTTTCGACTAAGGATTTTCATAGTCGAATCTGATTCGTTAGATTTTGCCGTAGTCGACTGATAGTCGAACCTTTTTTTTTTTTTTTTTTTTTTTTTAGATAGCAGCTAGATTTTTTCCATTTCAAACAAAAGAGCTAAAAAAAACCTAAAAGAAACACATGGTGTGTAACAAATAGCCTACCTTTTATTCATTTAAAGCCAGATGAACAAAACATATCACACATATATCATAACATTTCATAAACATGAGGAGCAATATGAGAGAAATTTGGTGATCGTTGTTTAGGTACATTAAACCACGTAAAGCTTTTTCACGCCCATGAGAACCGTGTGGAGTCAACTCACAGCCGCTCCGCTGCCCTGCTGAAAATGTGAAGCAGAAACGCTTAATATCAGATAACGTCCATAATAATTGGACTCTGGGTTCGATTTTTTGACCATTTTCAGTGGTTATGAGGAGCAATATGAGAGGGAAATTTGGTAATCATTGTTTAGGTAGCCTACATTAAACCACGTAAAGCTTTTTTCACGTTAGGACTTAGCCTATATATAAAGCCCATGAGAACCGTGTGGAGTCAACCCACAGCCGCTCCGCAGCCCTGCTGAAAATGTGAAGCAGATTTTTGAATACATTTTTATTTATTTACATTAGTAAGCTACAGGACATCGTCTTTCAAAACATGACCTGCGCGAAAGCGGAAAATATTTTTTTTGTACCCAGCCCTTCTGAAAATGCGAATGCGTCTCTGTCCCCAGCACATTTCAAACTGACGCCCATGTACCGTATATTTTCCGCACTATAAAGCGCACCGGATTATAAGGCGCACATTCAATGAATGGCCTATTTTAGAACTGTTTTCATATATAGGGCGCACCGGATTATAAAGCGCATAGAATAGAAGATACTGCAGTCAAACGTTTGACTGGGTTTGCGTTATGCAGTGGTCACCAACCTTTTCATAAGATCACATCCAAAGTCCAAATATAAACCAAGGTCTACCACTTGCAAAAAAATATGAAAAAACAAGTGGCTGAGCTGTAAAACCTTGTTTATACTCGACGCGTCCGCCTGAACGCGAAGCTATGGCGCGAAGGTAATAAAAAACTAATATCCGTCTGCTCGGGCAGATTCGGCTTAACAGCGCGCGCGCCTCCGCATCCGAAGATGCACGACTTTGACCCGAATCTGCCCGAGCAGACGGATATTAGTACATCTCATCATCACACCGGCACCCAGTTTGTGCGTCTAAATCAGTTGTATGGTCTGGTGTTCAGTCTAAAACAAAACAGTTGCGTCAAGTATAAATGCCTCGTCTGTTTGAGGAGTTGCGCGCGCAGTCAGCGGAGGCTCGCGCTCCGGTGCCAGGCGAAAGTATAAACAAGGGTTAAGTCAGCGGTTGTTTTACAGACATTAACATAAAGCGCTATAAGGCGCTCCGGATTATAAGGCGCACTGTCGTTTTTTGAAAAAATTAAAGGCTTTTAAGTGCGCCTTATAGTGCGGAAAATACGGTAGGCTATTCGACTATGAGGTCCATAGTCGAATCAGACCTCTCCGAATCGAATCGTCGAATCCTCGACTATTAGAAGTCAGCCCTAATGTTCAACACTATAAAATCTGGCGAAATACAATACTCTTTTTTACAGTTATCTTATATAGCCTAGCCATTTTTAATAGGACGGATAGTTGAAGGAACCCAACCTCGTTATACTTAAATATATTAGCTTCTTCTTGGCCTACTAAAGTGTTCCTGCAACGGGAGTGTTCTCTGGCTAGAGCAGAACAGCGGAGTGTGTGTGTGGACAGAAGTGCCTGAGCTTGTGTTTTGGGTTTTTGCGTTGCTTTGACATTGTGGAAAATAGAATAATAGAAACAATGTATTAGCATTTTTACCCGTTATTATCAATCTAAATTAATCTCGTTTTTAATTTAACTTAATTTAGTTTTTCTTTATTTAAATTTCGTTTTTCTTTATTTAAATGTTGGTTTTTGTTATTTAAATTTTGTTTTTTCTTTATTTAAATTTAGTTTTTCTTTATTTAAATGTTGTTTTTCTTTATTTCAATTTCGGTTTTTGTTATTTAAATTTTGTTTTTTCTTTATTTAAATTTTGTTTTTTTTATTTAAATTTTGTTTTTTTTATTTAAATTTCGTTTTTCTTTATTTAAATTTCTTTTTTTCTTTATTTAAATTTCTTTTTTTCTTTATTTAAATTTCGTTTTTTCTTTATTTCAATTTTGTTTTTCTTTGTTTAAATTTCATTTTTCTTTATTTAAATCTACCCTTTACTGTGTCAGTAATTTGTTAGTCAGTAAAATATTAGACTACCTTAAAAGTATTGCTTAAGTCAGTGGTTCCCAAACCTGTCCTGAAGGCCCCAGAAAACTCCACGTTTTCTTTGTCTCCCTAATCAAACACACCTGATTCAACTCATCAGCTCAATTAACCCATGTGATAATGAGCTGATGAGTTGAATCAGGTGTGTTTGAGTAGGGAGACAAAGAAAACGTGCAGTGTTGGGGGGCCTTCAGGACAGGTTTGGGAACCACTGGCTTAAGTTAACAGACCTGTGTGTGTGTGTGTGTGTGTGTGTGTGTGTGTGTATATCTCTAGTGCAGTGTCCGTTCTCGGAGCATAAGCCCTGTCCGCGTGAGGTGCGCCGCTTCCCGCTCGCGCTGTTCTGTAGTTTATTAAAAGTTTATTAATTCTGAACGTGTCGCGTCTCGCGTGTCCATCTATATTGCACCAAATGCGACACTGCAGTGCCTGTGAAGTCGATTGAACGGTTCTCGAAATAATCAAAATGCAAACGGACAGACACACAGAGATTCCTGCCTTTATTAGAGAGAAGAATATGTTCAGCCCCCTCTCTCCGAAGCTTCCAATATTCCATGGTCATTACTACCGACGCTTCGAAGCTCAAAAAATGGTATTCGGACCAGCCCTAGACATTTGCATGTATGTGTTAACACATTCAGGAGCGGGTGAAACAGGAAGTGGCTGGTCGTGAGGAGGCTGAGAACAGGAAGCAGCAGCTACAGGAAGAGCTGGAGACGAGCAGGAGCGAGAGAGACGCTCAGATGGTGGAGCGAGCGATGGAGCAGGTCACACACACACACACACACACACACACACACACACACACACACACACACTCACACTCACACTCATTCACACTCAAACTCACATACTCACTCACTTACACACAAACACACACACACACACACACACATACTCATATACTCATTCTCACTCACTCACTCACTCACTCACTCACTCACTCACTCACTCACACACTCACACACACACACTCTCTCACACACACTCACTTAATCATCCATCAGGTTAATGCTCTCTTATGATCTCTGACCCCTAGTCCAACTCTCACAGAAACCTGCTCATCATTAGATTCACACACAAACATCATCTGGAAATTTCAATTTCATTCAAATAATGTCATGAGATTGTTTTAAATATATTTTAATAATTACAAATAAGAAATGTTGGTAGAAAAATGATACTTTTAAGCATGATGAAACTGAACCACCAGTAGGTGGCGGCAGGTGACCGTCTCGATGAGTTATTGAGTCATTCATTCAAACGATTCGTTCAAACGGCTGATTCATTCAAAAATGAGGCAGTTGTTCATGAATGAGTCATTGAATCTGTGACTCAACCGATTCGTTCAAAACACTGAATCAGAGTGTTGCTGTGAGATCATGCGCTGTGGTTCTGCTGTGGTTCTGCTGGATCTTTCTTTGGATAATGTTTTCACTGCTGAAACAGAATAATGTTTTTTTTATAGTTAAAATTATTGTTACCGTTATAGTTATCTATAAAAAAACTGAGAGAAACAATAAAAACTATAACAATTATAGTTACCATTGCAGTTTTTATAATTATCATTGTAGTTCTTATAGTTATTGTTATTTTAATTAGTTAACATTATAGTTATTGTTACAGTTTGTACTTACCGTTATCGTTGCGTTATAGTTTTTATAGTTACTGTTGTAGTTTTTTTATAGTTCTCATTAGTTACCGTTATAGTTGGGCCGTGTATCACCATAGTTTTATAGTTATGGCTATATAGTTAGCATTATATTTGTGGCGTGTGTGTGTGTGTGTGTGTTGTAGGCGCGGTTCGAGGCGCAGAAGTCTCAGATGGAGGCGGAGTTTCGTCTGTCATTGGAACAGCAGCTCACTGAAAAACTGACCGCTTTACAGGAGGAGAACGCCACACACAACACACAACTACGGCAACAACACAGGTACACACATCACTGGAGAGAAACATCAGTAGCTCAGGGTAAACGCCATTATGTAACTGTGTGTGTGTGTGTGTGTGTGTGTGCACGTGTTGCAGGAAGCAGTTGTTGGATCTGAGTGCGCGGCACGAGCGAGAGCTGGCGGCCAACCTGGATCACTTCACAACACAGTTACAGGAGAGAGACGACAAACTGCAGCAGCTCACACACACTTACCAACACAAGTACGACTCTCTCTGTGTGTGTGAGACTGAGAAGAGTGACTGATTGAGTGTGTGAGTGTGTGAGGTGAGTGAGTGAGTGAGTGTGTTAGGCCGTAATCATAATAATGTGTGTTATGTTGTTTATGCATGTGTGTGAGTGTAGATCTCTAATTGTGTGTGTGAGTGAGTGAGTGAGCGTGCGAGTGAGTATGTGTGTGTGAGTGAGTGAGTGAGTGAGCATGCGAGTGAGTGAACGAGTGAGTGAGTGAGTGAGCATGTGAGTGAGCGAGCGTGTGAGTGAGTGAGCATGTGAGTGAGCGAGCGTGTGAGTGAGTGAGTGAGCGTGTGAGTGAGTGAGTGAGTGAATGAGTGAGTGAGCGTGTGAGTGAGCGAGCGTGCGAGTGAGTGTGAGTGAGTGAGCGAGCGTGTGAGTGAGCAAGTGAGTGAGTGAGCGTGTGAGTGAGCGAGTGAGTGAGTGAGTGTGAGTGAGTGAGTGAGTGAGTGTGAGTGAGTGAGCGTGTGAGCGTGTGAGTGAGCGTGTGAGTGAGTGAGTGAGTGAGTGAGTGAGTGAGTGAGTGAGCGTGTGAGCGTGTGAGCGAGTGAGCGAGTGAGTGAGTGAGTGTGTGAGTGAGCGTGTGAGTGAGTGAGTGAGTGAGTGAGCGAGCGAGCGTGTGTGAGTGAGTGAGTGTGAGTGAGTGAGTGAGTGAGCGAGTGAGTGAGCGAGCGAGTGATTGAGCGAACGAGTGAGTGAGTGAGTGAGTGTGAGTGAGTGAGTGAGCGAGCGTGTGAGTGAGCGAGCGTGTGAGCGAGCGTGTGAGTGAGTGAGCGTGTGAGCGAGCGTGTGAGTGAGTGAGCGTGTGAGTGTGAGTGAGCGAGCGTGTGAGTGAGTGAGTGAGTGAGTAAGTGAGCGAGCGTGTGAGCGAGCGTGTGAGCGTGTGAGCGAGTGAGTGAGTGAGTGAGTGAGTGAGCGAGTGAGTGAGTGAGTGTGTGTGAGTGAGTGAGTGAGCGTGTGAGTGAGTGAGTGAGCGTGTGAGTGAGTGAGTGAGTGAGTGTGAGTGAGTGAGCGAGCGTGTGAGTGAGTGAGCGAGCGAGCGTGTGAGTGAGTGAGTGTGGGTGAGCGTGTGAGTGAGTGAGTGAGTGAGTGAGTGTGAGTGAGCGTGTGAGTGAGCGAGCGTGTGAGTGAGTGAGTGTGAGCGAGTGAGCGAGTGAGTGAGTGAGTGAGTGAGTGTGTGAGTGAGTGTGAGTGAGTGAGCGTGTGAGTGAGTGTGTGTGTGAGTGAGCGTGTGAGTGAGTGAGCGAGCGAGTGAGTGAGTGAGTGAGTTAGTGAGTGAGTGAGTGTGTGTGAGTGAGTGAGTGTGAGTGAGTGAGCGTGTGAGTGAGTGAGCGAGTGAGTGAGTGAGCGAGCGAGTGAGTGAGTGAGTGACTGAATGTGAGTGAGTGAGTGAGTGTGTGAGTGAGTGAGTGTGAGTGAGCGAGCGTGTGAGTGAGTGAGTGAGCGAGCGAGCGAGCGAATGAGTGAGTGAGTGAGTGAGTGAGCGTGTGTGAGTGAGTGAGCGTGTGAGTGAGTGAGCGAGCGAGTGAGTGAGCGAGCGAGTGAGTGAGTGAATGTGAGTGAGTGAGTGTGAGTGAGTGAGTGAGTGAGTGAGTGAGTGTGAGTGAGTGTGAGTGAGCGAGCGTGTGAGTGAGTGTGTGAGTGAGCGTGTGAGTGTGAGTGAGTGAGTGAGTAAGTGAGTGAGCGAGCGTGTGTGAGTGAGTGAGTGTGAGTGAGTGAGCGAGCGAGCGAGCGAGTGATTGAGCGAGCGAGTGAGCGAGCGTGTGAGTGAGCGAGCGTGTGAGCGAGCGTGTGAGTGAGCGAGCGTGAGTGAGTGAGTGAGCGTGTGATTGAGTGAGTGAGTGAGTGAGTGAGTGAGCGAGCGAGCGTGTGAGCGAGCGAGCGAGTGAGTGAGTGAGTGTGTGTGAGTGAGTGAGTGAGCGTGTGAGTGAGTGAGTGAGCGTGTGAGTGAGTGAGTGAGTGAGTGTGAGTGAGCGAGCGTGTGAGTGAGTGAGCGAGCGTGTGAGTGAGTGAGTGAGTGTGGGTGAGCGTGTGAGTGAGTGAGTGAGTGAGTGTGAGTGAGCGTGTGAGTGAGCGAGCGTGTGAGTGAGTGAGTGAGTGTGAGTGAGTGAGCGTGTGAGCGTGTGAGCGAGTGAGCGAGTGAGTGAGTGAGTGAGTGTGTGAGTTAGTGAGTGTGAGTGAGTGAGCGTGTGAGTGAGTGAGTGAGTGAGTGAGTGTGTGTGAGTGAGTGTGTGTGAGTGAGTGAGTGTGAGTGAGTGAGCGTGTGAGTGAGTGAGCGAGCGAGTGAGTGAGCGAGCGAGTGAGTGACTGAATGTGAGTGAGTGTGAGTGAGAGTGAGTGTGTGAGTGAGTGAGTGTGTGTGAGTGAGTGAGTGTGAGTGAGCGAGCGTGTGAGTGAGTGAGCGAGCGAGCGAGCGAATGAGTGAGCGAGTGAGTGAGTGAGTGAGTGAGTGAGCGTGTGTGAGTGAGTGAGCGTGTGAGTGAGTGAGCGAGCGTGTGAGTGAGTGAGCGAGCGAGTGAGTGAGCGAGCGAGTGAGTGAGTGAATGTGAGTGAGTGAGTGAGTGAGTGAGTGTGAGTGAGCCAGCGTGTGAGTGAGTGTGAGTGAGTGAGCGAGCGTGTGAGTGAGCGAGCGTGTGAGTGAGTGAGTGAGAGTGAGTGAGTGAGTGAGCGTGTGAGTGAGTGAGCGAGCGAGTGAGTGAGCTAGTGAGCGAGCGTGTGAGTGAGCGAGTGAGTGAGCGAGCGAGCGTGTGAGTGAGTGAGTTAGTGAGTGAGTGAGTAAGTGTGAGTGAGTGAGTGAGTGAGCGAGCGTGAGTGAGCGAGCGTGTGAGTGAGTGAGTGAGTGAGTGAGTGAGTGAGTGTGAGTGAGCGTGTGAGTGAGTGAGTGAGTGAGTGAGTGAGTGTGAGTGAGCGAGCGTGTGAGTGAGTGAGTGAGTGAGTGAGTGTGAGTGAGCGTGTAAGTGAGTGAGTGAGTGAGTGAGTTAGTGAGTGACTGTGAGTGAGTGAGCGTGTGAGCGTGTGAGCGTGTGAGTGAGTGAGCGAGCGTGTGAGTGAGCGAGCGTGTGAGTGAGTTAGTGAGTGAGTGAGTGAGTGAGTGAGTGAGTGAGCGAGCGTGTGAGTGAGCGAGCGTGTGAGTGAGTGAGTGAGCGAGTGAGTGAGTGAGTGTGAGTGAGTGAGTGAGCGAGCGTGTGAGTGAGCGAGCGTGTGAGTGAGTGAGTGAGTGAGTGAGTGAGTGAGCGAGCGAGCGAGCGAGCGAGTGAGTGAGTGAGTGTGAGTGAGCGTGTGAGTGAGTGAGTGAGTGTGTTAGTGAGTGTGTGAGTGAGTGAGTGAGTGAGTGAGTGTGAGTGAGTGAGCGTGAGTGAGCGTGTGAGTGAGTGAGCGAGCGAGTGAGTGAGCGAGCGTGTGAGTGAGTGAGCGAGTGAGTGAGCGAGTGAGCGTGTGTGTGAGTGAGTGAGTGTGTTAGGCCGTAATCATAATAATGTGTGTTATGTTGTTTATGCGTGTGAGTGTAGATCTCTAACTGTGTGTGTGTGTGTGTGTGTGTGTAGACTGTCAGAGATGCAGGAGGAGCTTCTCTCCATGGCAGTGTCTAAAAGGAAGCTGGAGACTCAGAGGGGGGAGCTTGTGTCCCGCCTGCAGGGAATGATGCGCTCCCATTGGGCTGAGGCTTTGAGGCTGTTGACCAATCAAGAGCAGGTATAGCATTCATTATAGAGCCAGTCCTCATAATCTAGCCGATCATTATAGTGCGAGAGAGAGAGAGAGAGTGAGCGAGTGAGAGTGAGTTTGTGTTTGTTTGTGTGTGTGTGTGTGTGTGTTAGGCCGTAATCATCATAGTGTGTGTGTGTGTGTGTGTAGATGGAGAGTATCCTGTCGCCTGTCCATCAGTGGGAAACACCCACATCTTCCTCTTCTCCTCCTCAGAGTGACACACATGTGTCAGGTGATCAGTCTCTCTTTCATGGACAAATATATGTGGAAAAAGTTTGATCAGTTTTTGCTAGTTTAGTTCTTGTGTGTTCAGCTCCTCAGGCCGTGGTTCTGCGTCTGTCCCGAGAGAAGGAGCGAGAGACCAGTGTGATGAACTGCAGCTCTTCTTTCTCTCCGCTGGAGCCTCAGCTGGAGCACAGCAGTCTCACCGGTACACCAACACACTGGGAGCGGTTAAATATATCACTGAATACAAATATCACTCATAAACATATATAATAATATAACAATTAGTATATAATAATTTAAGGAATATATATTAAAGAGTAACCTATACAGGGGCATTTTTTATTTCTTTAATTTCCCATCCATCCACTGTGTGTGTGTGTGTGTGTTGTAGCGCTCAGTGACTGCAGTGCATTGTGGGTCAGGCCTGTGTTCACAGAGGAAGAGACGAGAGAAACTCAAACCAACCTGAAGCTGAGCCACGCCCCCACAGACACCCGGACCAATCACAGCTCCGACGCAGACAGTGGGCAGGACAGGGGTGGGGCTTCTGGGCGGATATACTGTAGCGATGCAGAGAAGGCCACACCCATCAGAGATCAAGCTCCGCCCAGTAGATACAAAGCTCCGCCCATCATAGATGAAGCCCCGTCCATCAGATATGAAGCTCCGCCCAGTAGATACAAAGCTCCACCCATCATAGATGAAGCCCCGCCCAGTAGATATGAAGCTCCGCCCAGTAGATACAAAGCTCTGCCCGTCAGAGATGAAGCCCCGCCCATCAGAGATGAAGCCCCGCCCAGCAGGACTAGAGTTTCCTCTTTTAATGAAGACCGACAGAGTGAGCTGCAGTATTACGTGTCAAAGGTACAACACACACACACACACACACACACACACACTCTCACACAGATACACACACATGCTCACACACACTTTCACGCTCACACACACACACCCACACACTTTCATGCTCTCACACACACACACACACACACACACACACACAAGTCGAGTCTCCTTCATTTATACAGCGCTTTAACAATATAGAGTTTCACAGCAGCTTTACAGTGATAACAGGAGATTACAGTAACAGAGAGTGTTTAGGCTTTACAGCAGATCTAGAATAAAGTTATTGTCCAGATAAAGTTAGTTTTGATTGATTCACTTCCGTTGTAAAGATCATTAGTTATTAACTTAGGGGCCGCTGTCGTCGTGTCCAGGCGTGTGTGTGTGTGTGAGTGTGTGTCCAGGCGCAGGTCCTTCATCAGATCTGGATCCGCGTGACTGCTGTAAACCTCGGGATAAACAGAGACTAATATTAGTGTAGACGCCATTCTGCTTATGATGTAACGAGTACATCAGCATTATGAACCGGAACAGCCAGATTAGCCAGAACTCATACTTCCTGGTTCTGGTAAGAACTCGAGCTGCTGCGTTTTGGACCAGCTGTAGTTTGTTTATTAAGCGTGCAGGGCAACCACCCAGTAGAGCATTACAGTAATCTAGCCTTGAGCTCATGAACGCATGAACTAATTGTGCCGCATTTGTCAATGAGAGCATATGGCGTAATTTAGATATATTTTTAAGATGGAAGAATGCGGTTTTACAGATACTAGACACGTGACTTTCTAGCACACACACACACACACACACACACACACACACACACCCAGGTTCCTAACCGACGACGAGGACTTAACAAGAGCAGCCATCGAGTGTTAGACAGTATTCTAGATTATTACGTGAGGACGTTTTTTGTCCAATAATTAGAATCTCTGTTTTTCAGAGTTTAGTAGGAAATTACTAGTCATCCAGTTTTTATATCAGCTGCATTCCGTTAATTTAGTGAATTGGTCAGTTTCGTCAGTGAAGAAATATAGAGCTGAGTATCATCAGCATAACAGTGAAAACTAATGCCATGTTTCCTAATGATATCTCCTAATGGTAGCATGTACAGAGTGAGTGAGTGTGTGTGTGTGTGTGTGTGTGTGTGTGAGGGTAGCATGTACAGAGTGAACAGCAGTGGTCCTAGTACTGAGCCTTGTGGTACACACACACACACACATGCTCACACACACACTCACGCTCACTCACACACACGTGGCTCTACACACACTCTCTCACACACACTCTTCCTGTCTGTGGTGTCAGCTGCTGGAACGTTCCCCCGGCGACCCCCTGGACGAGCCAATCAGAGAGCAGCGTCGGGCCGAATCAGCTGACGAGCAGAAACCAGACGAGCTCAACAAAGCAGAGGTGCTGAGATTCACTGAGGGTTACAGATCTGTGTTTACATCTGATGAGCTGTTCAAACGGGGGAGTGAGGAATCATGGGAAAGGAGTGAGAAGTTTAGCACTGTGTTCATTTCCAGCTGATGTTTCCAGCTAATGCTGCGTCTGCTCTGATTGAGAATGAAGACATGGGAAACTGTGATGTAGTGATAATGTTCATCCAGCCGGTTGTTATCTCAGAATAAACCCCTTCAGGTGTGTGTGTGTGTGTGTGTTATCTCAGAATAAACCTCTTCAGGTGTGTGTGTTAACACACTCTCTCACACACACACACACACACCTGAAGGGGTTTATTCTGAGATAACAACCGGCTGGATGTACATTATCCTGCTTATTACACGCCTACTTGCCACATAAATACATAATTAGACACGATATTATTGATCTGAGTTGAAATATTTTATCAGCTCTTTAAAAGCGAGTGTAAAGCGAGTGTATAGCGAGTGTAAAGCGAGTGTATAGCGTGTGTATAGCGAGTGTATAGCGAGTGTAAAGCGAGTGTAAAGCGAGTGTATAGCGAGTGTAAAGCGAGTGTATAGCGAGTGTATAGCGAGTGTAAAGCGAGTGTATAGCGAGTGTATAGCGAGTGTATAGCGAGTGTATAGCGAGTGTAAAGCGAGTGTATAGCGAGTGTATAGCGAGTGTAAAGCGAGTGTATAGCGAGTGTATAGCGAGTGTAAAACGAGTGTAAAGCGAGTGTATAGCGAGTGTAAAGCGAGTGTATAGCGAGTGTATAGCGAGTGTAAAGCGAGTGTATAGCGAGTGTAAAGCGAGTGTATAGCGAGTGTATAGCGAGTGTATAGGGAGTGTATAGCGAGTGTATAGCGAGTGTATAGCGAGTGTAAAGCGAGTGTACAGCGAGTGTACAGCGAGTGTACAGGGAGTGTACAGGGAGTGTACAGCGAGTGTAAAGCGAGTGTATAGCGAGTGTATAGCGAGTGTAAAGCGAGTGTATAGCGAGTGTATAGCGAGTGTATAGCGAGTGTAAAGCGAGTGTAAAGCGAGTGTATAGCGAGTGTAAAGCGAGTGTATAGCGAGTGTAAAGCGAGTGTATAGCGAGTGTATAGGGAGTGTATAGCGAGTGTATAGCGAGTGTAAAGCGAGTGTATAGCGAGTGTATAGGGAGTGTATAGCGAGTGTATAGCGAGTGTATAGCGAGTGTATAGCGAGTGTAAAGCGAGTGTACAGCGAGTGTACAGGGAGTGTATAGCGAGTGTAAAGCGAGTGTATAGCGAGTGTAAAGCGAGTGTATAGCGAGTGTATAGCGAGTGTATAGCGAGTGTAAAGCGAGTGTAAAGCGAGTGTATAGCGAGTGTAAAGCGAGTGTATAGCGAGTGTAAAGCGAGTGTATAGCGAGTGTATAGCGTGTAAAGCGAGTGTATAGCGAGTGTAAAGCGAGTGTATAGCGAGTGTATAGCGAGTGTAAAGCGAGTGTAAAGCGAGTGTATAGCGAGTGTATAGCGAGTGTAAAGCGAGTGTATAGCGAGTGTAAAGCGAGTGTATAGCGAGTGTAAAGCGAGTGTATAGCGAGTGTGTATAGGGAGTGTATAGCGAGTGTAAAGCGAGTGTATAGCGAGTGTGTATAGCGAGTGTATAGCGAGTGTATAGCGAGTGTAAAGCGAGTGTATAGCGAGTGTAAAGCGAGTGTATAGCGAGTGTATAGGGAGTGTATAGCGAGTGTATAGCGAGTGTAAAGCGAGTGTATAGCGAGTGTATAGCGAGTGTATAGCGAGTGTAAAGCGAGTGTATAGCGAGTGTAAAGCGAGTGTATAGCGAGTGTATAGGGAGTGTATAGCGAATGTATAGCGAGTGTATAGCGAGTGTACAGCGAGTGTACAGCGAGTGTATAGCGAGTGTAAAGCAAGTGTATAGCGAGTGTATAGCGAGTGTATAGCGAGTGTAAAGCGAGTGTAAAGCGAGTGTATAGCGAGTGTAAAGCGAGTGTATAGCGAGTGTATAGCGAGTGTAAAGCGAGTGTATAGCGAGTGTATAGCGTGTAAAGCGAGTGTATAGCGAGTGTAAAGCGAGTGTATAGCGAGTGTATAGCGAGTGTAAAGCGAGTGTATAGCGAGTGTAAAGCGAGTGTAAAGCGAGTGTATAGCGAGTGTATAGCGACTGTATAGCGAGTGTAAAGCGAGTGTAAAGCGAGTGTATAGCGAGTGTAAAGCGAGTGTATAGCGAGTGTATAGCGAGTGTAAAGCGAGTGTATAGCGAGTGTATAGCGTGTATAGCGAGTGTAAAGCGAGTGTATAGCGAGTGTATAGCGTGTAAAGCGAGTGTAAAGCGAGTGTATAGCGAGTGTATAGCGAGTGTAAAGCGAGTGTAAAGCGAGTGTATAGCGAGTGTATAGCGAGTGTAAAGCGAGTGTATAGCGAGTGTATAGCGAGTGTGTATAGGGAGTGTATAGGGAGTGTATAGGGAGTGTATAGGGAGTGTATAGGGAGTGTATAGCGAGTGTGTATAGCGAGTGTGTATAGGGAGTGTATAGCGAGTGTGTATAGCGAGTGTAAAGCGAGTGTAAAGCGAGTGTATAGCGAGTGTAAAGCGAGTGTATAGCGAGTGTATAGCGAGTGTAAAGCGAGTGTATAGCGAGTGTAAAGCGAGTGTATAGCGAGTGTAAAGCGAGTGTATAGCGAGTGTAAAGCGAGTGTATAGCGAGTGTATAGCGAGTGTAAAGCGAGTGTATAGCGAGTGTAAAGCGAGTGTATAGCGAGTGTATAGCGAGTGTAAAGCGAGTGTATAGGGAGTGTATAGGGAGTGTATAGCGAGTGTATAGCGAGTGTAAAGCGAGTAGCGAGTGTATAGCGAGTGTATAGCGAGTGTAAAGCGAGTGTATAGCGAGTGTATAGCGAGTGTATAGCGAGTGTATAGCGAGTGTATAGCGAGTGTAAAGCGAGTGTATAGCGAGTGTAAAGCGAGTGTATAGCGAGTGTAAAGCGAGTGTATAGCGAGTGTAAAGCGAGTGTAAAGCGAGTGTATAGGGAGTGTATAGGGAGTGTATAGCGAGTGTATAGCGAGTGTAAAGCGAGTGTATAGGGAGTGTAAAGCGAGTGTATAGCGAGTGTAAAGCGAGTGTATAGCGAGTGTAAAGCGAGTGTAAAGCGAGTGTATAGCGAGTGTATAGCGAGTGTAAAGCGAGTGTATAGCGAGTGTAAAGCGAGTGTATAGGGAGTGTATAGGGAGTGTATAGCGAGTGTATAGCGAGTGTAAAGCGAGTGTATAGGGAGTGTAAAGCGAGTGTATAGCGAGTGTAAAGCGAGTGTATAGCGAGTGTATAGCGAGTGTAAAGCGAGTGTATAGGGAGTGTAAAGCGAGTGTATAGGAAGTGTATAGCGAGTGTAAAGCGAGTGTAAAGCGAGTGTATAGGGAGTGTAAAGCGAGTGTATAGGGAGTGTATAGGGAGTGTAAAGCGAGTGTATAGCGAGTGTAAAGCGAGTGTAAAGCGAGTGTATAGCGAGTGTATAGCGAGTGTATAGCGAGTGTAAAGCGAGTGTAAAGCGAGTGTATAGCGAGTGTAAAGCGAGTGTATAGCGAGTGTATAGCGAGTGTAAAGCGAGTGTATAGCGAGTGTAAAGCGAGTGTATAGCGAGTGTAAAGCGAGTGTATAGCGAGTGTATAGCGAGTGTAAAGCGAGTGTATAGCGAGTGTATAGCGAGTGTAAAGCGAGTGTATAGGGAGTGTATAGCGAGTGTATAGCGAGTGTAAAGCGTGTATAGGGAGTGTAAAGCGAGTGTATAGCGAGTGTAAAGCGAGTGTATAGCGAGTGTAAAGCGAGTGTATAGCGAGTGTAAAGCGAGTGTATAGCGAGTGTATAGCGAGTGTAAAGCGAGTGTATAGCGAGTGTATAGCGAGTGTAAAGCGAGTGTATAGCGAGTGTATAGCGAGTGTATAGCGAGTGTATAGCGAGTGTAAAGCGAGTAGCGAGTGTAAAGCGAGTGTATAGCGAGTGTATAGCGAGTGTATAGCGAGTGTAAAGCGAGTGTATAGGGAGTGTATAGGGAGTGTATAGCGAGTGTATAGCGAGTGTATAGGGAGTGTATAGGGAGTGTATAGCGAGTGTAAAGCGAGTGTATAGCGAGTGTAAAGCGAGTGTATAGGGAGTGTATAGGGAGTGTATAGCGAGTGTAAAGCGAGTGTATAGGGAGTGTAAAGCGAGTGTATAGCGAGTGTAAAGCGAGTGTATAGCGAGTGTATAGCGAGTGTATAGCGAGTGTATAGCGAGTGTAAAGCGAGTGTATAGCGAGTGTAAAGCGAGTAGCGAGTGTAAAGCGAGTGTATAGCGAGTGTAAAGCGAGTGTATAGCGAGTGTATAGGGAGTGTATAGCGAGTGTATAGCGAGTGTAAAGCGAGTGTATAGCGAGTGTAAAGCGAGTGTATAGCGAGTGTAAAGCGAGTGTATAGCGAGTGTATAGCGAGTGTATAGCGAGTGTAAAGCGAGTAGCGAGTGTAAAGCGAGTGTATAGCAAGTGTAAAGCGAGTGTATAGCGAGTGTATAGGGAGTGTATAGGGAGTGTATAGCGAGTGTAAAGCGAGTGTATAGCGAGTGTATAGCGAGTGTAAAGCGAGTGTATAGGGAGTGTATAGGGAGTGTATAGCGAGTGTAAAGCGAGTGTATAGGGAGTGTAAAGCGAGTGTATAGCGAGTGTAAAGCGAGTGTAAAGCGAGTGTATAGCGAGTGTAAAGCGAGTGTATAGCGAGTGTATAGGGAGTGTATAGCGAGTGTAAAGCGAGTGTATAGGGAGTGTAAAGCGAGTGTATAGCGAGTGTATAGCGAGTGTAAAGCGAGTGTATAGCGAGTGTATAGCGAGTGTAAAGCGAGTGTATAGCGAGTGTAAAGCGAGTGTATAGCGAGTGTATAGCGAGTGTAAAGCGAGTAGCGAGTGTAAAGCGAGTGTATAGCGAGTGTATAGCGAGTGTATAGCGAGTGTATAGGGAGTGTAAAGCGAGTGTATAGGGAGTGTATAGCGAGTGTAAAGCGAGTGTATAGCGAGTGTAAAGCGAGTGTAAAGCGAGTGTAAAGCGAGTGTATAGCGAGTGTATAGCGAGTGTAAAGCGAGTGTATAGCGAGTGTAAAGCGAGTGTATAGCGAGTGTAAAGCGAGTGTAAAGCGAGTGTAAAGCGAGTGTATAGCGAGTGTATAGCGAGTGTAAAGCGAGTGTATAGGGAGTGTATAGCGAGTGTATAGGGAGTGTATAGCGAGTGTAAAGCGAGTGTATAGCGAGTGTAAAGCGAGTGTATAGCGAGTGTAAAGCGAGTGTATAGCGAGTGTATAGCGAGTGTAAAGCGAGTGTATAGCGAGTGTAAAGCGAGTGTATAGCGAGTGTATAGCGAGTGTAAAGCGAGTGTATAGGGAGTGTATAGGGAGTGTATAGCGAGTGTATAGCGAGTGTAAAGCGAGTAGCGAGTGTATAGCGAGTGTATAGCGAGTGTAAAGCGAGTGTATAGCGAGTGTATAGCGAGTGTAAAGCGAGTGTATAGCGAGTGTATAGCGAGTGTATAGCGAGTGTAAAGCGAGTGTATAGCGAGTGTAAAGCGAGTGTATAGCGAGTGTAAAGCGAGTGTATAGCGAGTGTAAAGCGAGTGTATAGCGAGTGTAAAGCGAGTGTATAGGGAGTGTATAGGGAGTGTATAGCGAGTGTATAGCGAGTGTAAAGCGAGTGTATAGGGAGTGTAAAGCGAGTGTATAGCGAGTGTAAAGCGAGTGTATAGCGAGTGTAAAGCGAGTGTAAAGCGAGTGTATAGCGAGTGTATAGCGAGTGTAAAGCGAGTGTATAGCGAGTGTAAAGCGAGTGTATAGGGAGTGTATAGGGAGTGTATAGCGAGTGTATAGCGAGTGTAAAGCGAGTGTATAGGGAGTGTAAAGCGAGTGTATAGCGAGTGTAAAGCGAGTGTATAGCGAGTGTATAGCGAGTGTAAAGCGAGTGTATAGGGAGTGTAAAGCGAGTGTATAGGAAGTGTATAGCGAGTGTAAAGCGAGTGTAAAGCGAGTGTATAGGGAGTGTAAAGCGAGTGTATAGGGAGTGTATAGGGAGTGTAAAGCGAGTGTATAGCGAGTGTAAAGCGAGTGTAAAGCGAGTGTATAGCGAGTGTATAGCGAGTGTATAGCGAGTGTAAAGCGAGTGTAAAGCGAGTGTATAGCGAGTGTAAAGCGAGTGTATAGCGAGTGTATAGCGAGTGTAAAGCGAGTGTATAGCGAGTGTAAAGCGAGTGTATAGCGAGTGTAAAGCGAGTGTATAGCGAGTGTATAGCGAGTGTAAAGCGAGTGTATAGCGAGTGTATAGCGAGTGTAAAGCGAGTGTATAGGGAGTGTATAGCGAGTGTATAGCGAGTGTAAAGCGTGTATAGGGAGTGTAAAGCGAGTGTATAGCGAGTGTAAAGTGAGTGTATAGCGAGTGTAAAGCGAGTGTATAGCGAGTGTAAAGCGAGTGTATAGCGAGTGTATAGCGAGTGTATAGCGAGTGTATAGCGAGTGTAAAGCGAGTGTATAGCGAGTGTATAGCGAGTGTATAGCGAGTGTATAGCGAGTGTAAAGCGAGTAGCGAGTGTAAAGCGAGTGTATAGCGAGTGTATAGCGAGTGTATAGCGAGTGTAAAGCGAGTGTATAGGGAGTGTATAGGGAGTGTATAGCGAGTGTATAGCGAGTGTATAGGGAGTGTATAGGGAGTGTATAGCGAGTGTAAAGCGAGTGTATAGCGAGTGTAAAGCGAGTGTATAGGGAGTGTATAGGGAGTGTATAGCGAGTGTAAAGCGAGTGTATAGGGAGTGTAAAGCGAGTGTATAGCGAGTGTAAAGCGAGTGTATAGCGAGTGTATAGCGAGTGTATAGCGAGTGTATAGCGAGTGTAAAGCGAGTGTATAGCGAGTGTATAGCGAGTGTAAAGCGAGTAGCGAGTGTAAAGCGAGTGTATAGCGAGTGTAAAGCGAGTGTATAGCGAGTGTATAGGGAGTGTATAGCGAGTGTATAGCGAGTGTAAAGCGAGTGTATAGCGAGTGTAAAGCGAGTGTATAGCGAGTGTAAAGCGAGTGTATAGCGAGTGTATAGCGAGTGTATAGCGAGTGTAAAGCGAGTAGCGAGTGTAAAGCGAGTGTATAGCGAGTGTAAAGCGAGTGTATAGCGAGTGTATAGGGAGTGTATAGGGAGTGTATAGCGAGTGTAAAGCGAGTGTATAGCGAGTGTATAGCGAGTGTAAAGCGAGTGTATAGGGAGTGTATAGGGAGTGTATAGCGAGTGTAAAGCGAGTGTATAGGGAGTGTAAAGCGAGTGTATAGCGAGTGTAAAGCGAGTGTAAAGCGAGTGTATAGCGAGTGTAAAGCGAGTGTATAGCGAGTGTATAGGGAGTGTATAGCGAGTGTAAAGCGAGTGTATAGGGAGTGTAAAGCGAGTGTATAGCGAGTGTATAGCGAGTGTAAAGCGAGTGTATAGCGAGTGTATAGCGAGTGTAAAGCGAGTGTATAGCGAGTGTAAAGCGAGTGTATAGCGAGTGTATAGCGAGTGTAAAGCGAGTAGCGAGTGTAAAGCGAGTGTATAGCGAGTGTATAGCGAGTGTATAGCGAGTGTATAGGGAGTGTAAAGCGAGTGTATAGGGAGTGTATAGCGAGTGTAAAGCGAGTGTATAGCGAGTGTAAAGCGAGTGTAAAGCGAGTGTAAAGCGAGTGTATAGCGAGTGTATAGCGAGTGTAAAGCGAGTGTATAGCGAGTGTAAAGCGAGTGTATAGCGAGTGTAAAGCGAGTGTAAAGCGAGTGTAAAGCGAGTGTATAGCGAGTGTATAGCGAGTGTAAAGCGAGTGTATAGGGAGTGTATAGCGAGTGTATAGGGAGTGTATAGCGAGTGTATAGGGAGTGTATAGCGAGTGTATAGCGAGTGTAAAGCGAGTGTATAGGGAGTGTAAAGCGAGTGTATAGCGAGTGTAAAGCGAGTGTATAGCGAGTGTATAGCGAGTGTAAAGCGAGTGTATAGGGAGTGTATAGCGAGTGTAAAGCGAGTGTATAGCGAGTGTAAAGCGAGTGTAAAGCGAGTTTAAAGTGAGTGTATAGCGAGTGTAAAGCGAGTGTATAGGGAGTGTATAGGGAGTGTATAGCGAGTGTAAAGCGAGTGTATAGGGAGTGTATAGGGAGTGTATAGCGAGTGTATAGGGAGTGTATAGGGAGTGTATAGGGAGTGTATAGCGAGTGTATAGCGAGTGTATAGGGAGTGTATAGGGAGTGTATAGGGAGTGTATAGGGAGTGTATAGGGAGTGTATAGGGAGTGTATAGGGAGTGTATAGCGAGTGTATAGGGAGTGTATAGGGAGTGTATAGGGAGTGTATAGGGAGTGTAAAGCGAGTGTATAGCGAGTGTATAGCGAGTGTAAAGCGAGTAGCGAGTGTAAAGCGAGTGTATAGCGAGTGTATAGCGAGTGTATAGCGAGTGTATAGCGAGTGTATAGGGAGTGTATAGGGAGTGTATAGGGAGTGTATAGCGAGTGTAAAGCGAGTGTATAGCGAGTGTAAAGCGAGTGTATAGGGAGTGTATAGCGAGTGTAAAGCGAGTGTATAGGGAGTGTAAAGCGAGTGTATAGCGAGTGTAAAGCGAGTGTAAAGCGAGTGTAAAGCGAGTGTATAGCGAGTGTATAGGGAGTGTATAGCGAGTGTAAAGCGAGTGTATAGGGAGTGTATAGGGAGTGTATAGCGAGTGTATAGGGAGTGTATAGGGAGTGTATAGGGAGTGTATAGCGAGTGTATAGCGAGTGTATAGGGAGTGTATAGGGAGTGTATAGCGAGTGTAAAGCGAGTGTATAGCGAGTGTATAGCGAGTGTAAAGCGAGTGTATAGGGAGTGTATAGCGAGTGTATAGGGAGTGTATAGCGAGTGTAAAGCGAGTGTATAGTGAGTGTAAAGCGAGTGTATAGGGAGTGTATAGGGAGTGTATAGCGAGTGTATAGCCTGTGTTTCTGCTTTCAGTGAATAATAAACCAGTGAATAAAGTATTCCTCAGAGCCGTGTAATAAACCAATAAAACAAAAAATCTGTTTTACACTGAAATAAAAACTAAGTTATTATTTTTATTAAATAGACCATTTTACTGTAATTATATATTTATTTGTTTTATTTTTATAATTTATTGACCTCATCAGTCACATGATGTTTGCGGCTCGGCTGATTGGCTCAGAGCATCCTGTGGATCTGAGCAGATCAGTGTGTTTCAGAAGGTCAGCGTGTGTGTGTGTGTGTGTGTGTTTCAGGCGCGTGTCTCGTCTCGTCCCGCTCAGAGCAGAAGATCTTCCGGCCGCAGAGGAGGATCTCACAGAGTCTGGAGATGATCTTCATCATTTTACTCATTTATTTATGTGCTTTATGATATTTCAAATAAAAACTCATCATTCTTAAAGCACTTTGTTTTTTCATTTCAAGTTTGTGTGTGTGTGTGTGTGTGTGTGTGTGTGTGTGTGTGTTTATGAGTGTGTGTTTGTCACTACAGTTAGTGCTGACTGTACATGATCTTTTTCACTGAGCAAGTGTTAGTGTTGATGTGAGAGTAAATGATTGGATCTGATTCTGGATTACTCTGACCTTCATCCACTACAGACTGACACAGATCCTCTAGTCAGGAAACAGTCACTGATATCGTCTGATCAGTCCAGTTGGTGAAGCTCATGAAACAGAAGCTGCATGTTTTTGTCATGTTCATGTTTTTTGCATTGTGGTGAATATTAATAAATGTGAAAACATCATATCTAATGTCACTGTGTTTCGTGAGATTCAGCTGTTCATTTGCATTCAGGCGTTTGACAGAGACTTTTATCCAGTGCATTTGTAGGGCTTCTGTATTTTTCACACATGATGAATGTGTGTGTGTCACCCTGACACCGCAGAACCTCAAGCATTCATTTGAGGCAATGAGAGAAACACTTTATTTATTTCTAATTAATAAGAAATATTTTATTACTTTAGAAGATTTAGTGTTACAACCTGATTTAGGACATGCAAAACAACAATTTGATCATACATTTTATACAAAAAATAACTTTAAATAATCTTGTATATAAATAAGTGGTATATAAGTGTGTGATCAAAGGTCTCTGTCCAGCAGGAGGCGCTGTAGAGTGTGTGTGTGTGATCACAGGTCCAGCAGGAGGCGCTGTAGAGTGTGTGTGTGATCACAGGTCCAGCAGGAGGCGCTGTAGAGTGTGTGTGATCACAGGTCCAGCAGGAGGCGCTGTAGAGTGTGTGTGTGTGTGATCACAGGTCCAGCAGGAGGTGCTGTAGAGTGTGTGTGTGTGTGTATGTGTGTGTGAGATCACAGGTCCAGCAGGAGGCGCTGTAGAGTGTGTGTGTGTGTGTGTGTGTGTGTGTGTGTGTGTGTGTGTGTGTGTGTGTGTGTGTGTGTGTGTGTGTGTGTGATCACAGGTCCAGCAGGAGGCGCTGTAGAGTGTGTGTGTGTGTGATCACAGGTCCAGCAGGAGGTGCTATAGAGTGTGTGTGTGTGTGTGTGTGTGTGTGTGTGTGTGTGTGTGATCACAGGTCCAGCAGGAGGCGCTGTAGAGTGTGTGTGTGTGTGTGTGTGTGTGTGTGTGATCACAGGTCCAGCAGGAGGCGCTGTAGAGTGTGTGTGTGTGTGTGTGTGTGTGTGTGTGTGTGTGTGATCACAGGTCCAGCAGGAGGCGCTGTAGAGTGTGTGTGTGTGTGTGTGTGTGTGTGTGTGTGATCACAGGTCCAGCAGGAGGCGCTGTAGAGTGTGTGTGTGTGTGTGTGTGTGTGTGTGTGTGTGTGATCACAGGTCCAGCAGGAGGCGCTGTAGAGTGTGTGTGTGTGTGTGTGTGTGTGATCACAGGTCCAGCAGGAGGCGCTGTAGAGTGTGTGTGTGTGTGTGTGTGTGTGATTACTTTTAAAAGTATAGTACAGTACATCTAATAATAATACTGTAATAGTAGTGAATAGTAGTGAGTGAAGTAGTGCACTGTCAGTCAATAAATGTGGAAAAGTAACTTAGATATTTTGTTATGCGTTACTTTACTTGTTACTTAAGTAATCTGATTAAGTAATCTCAAGTTACTCGTAATGAGTTACCGCCAACACTGGTCCACGGCCTGTCTAGTCAGTGACACGCGCACTACTAAATAAACACTATTTGATACTGACGTGATGATGTCACACTCACGTGTCGTGCCACACAGGTAGCGTATGCAAATTTGAGCTCCTCCCCACACGCAGCTCACGGCAGGGAATAGCTCCGCCCCTTTGGGGAGGTCCCTGAAGGCCACGCCCAGATAGCAGTTGTCGACCACGTATCCCAGCGTCCCCGCGTCTGCGTCCAGAACCACTAACACACGATCCGGAACGCTTGGGATATCCGAGGCTCCGCCCCCAAGGTACCGCCTCCTCTTCCCATCATGCCAAAGCTGATTGGTCGAGAGGTCCCAGCCCCAGGAACACGAGTCTCCGCCTATTAGCGCTGTGTAGCCAGAGGCCTGCAGGGGGCATGTGTGTGTGGACACGCCCAGGAGGGCGTGGCTTCCTCTCTGTAGCTCCTCCCACATCACCTCCCATATGTGAAGCCCCGCCTCTACACCAACGGCTCCACGAACTGCATCACTGCTCTGCTCCACGCGGGCTCGACACACACTCCCGCCCGACACACACACCTGCAGGTTAGGCGACAGGTGCGTCGGGCTCCACCGTGATCGAGGGTATAGGGAGTGTATAGGGAGTGTATAGCGAGTGTATAGGGAGTGTATAGGGAGTGTATAGGGAGTGTATAGGGAGTGTATAGGGAGTGTAAAGCGAGTGTATAGCGAGTGTATAGCGAGTGTAAAGCGAGTAGCGAGTGTAAAGCGAGTGTATAGCGAGTGTATAGCGAGTGTATAGGGAGTGTATAGGGAGTGTATAGGGAGTGTATAGCGAGTGTAAAGCGAGTGTATAGGGAGTGTAAAGCGAGTGTAAAGCGAGTGTATAGCGAGTGTAAAGCGAGTGTATAGGGAGTGTATAGGGAGTGTATAGCGAGTGTAAAGCGAGTGTATAGGGAGTGTAAAGCGAGTGTAAAGCGAGTGTAAAGCGAGTGTAAAGCGAGTGTATAGGGAGTGTATAGCGAGTGTTAAGCGAGTGTATAGCGAGTGTATAGCGAGTGTAAAGCGAGTGTATAGGGAGTGTATAGGGAGTGTATAGCGAGTGTAAAGCGAGTGTATAGGGAGTGTAAAGCGAGTGTAAAGCGAGTGTAAAGCGAGTGTAAAGCGAGTGTATAGGGAGTGTATAGGGAGTGTATAGGGAGTGTATAGGGAGTGTATAGGGAGTGTAAAGCGAGTGTATAGCGAGTGTAAAGCGAGTGTATAGGGAGTGTATAGGGAGTGTATAGCGAGTGTAAAGCGAGTGTATAGGGAGTGTATAGGGAGTGTATAGCGAGTGTATAGGGAGTGTATAGGGAGTGTATAGGGAGTGTATAGCGAGTGTATAGCGAGTGTATAGGGAGTGTATAGGGAGTGTATAGCGAGTGTAAAGCGAGTGTATAGCGAGTGTATAGCGAGTGTAAAGCGAGTGTATAGGGAG
>CM040837.1:34728248-34733248 GCA_022828995.1 Vimba vimba | reverse complement strand
CTGACTACAATGTAGCCTATTACCTGTGGTGAACACTATTAAAAAATTCATACAGTATGTAAAACTGTGGGAACCTTTTCTGCTATCTAGCAAAGAATATGGATGGGCGTTAATCTCAATATTATTTCACAGTAATGATATCATGTTTTCACAGTTCTCAATATCAGTTTTGATTCCACAGCATAAACTGAATTTCAAACTCTTTTGAGGTTTTTTATTTTAATTTATTTTTTGCAGGTAGTCTCAATGCTTTTTAAGTAATTTTATGTTTATTTTATGTAAAGTTTATTTGTTTCTATAAGTTTATTAAAATTAGAAAGTGTATCTAAAATTTTAAATTAGAATTAATTTAGATTTATTTGAAACTATTTACCCCTTTTTTATTATTATTTTTATGTACAATAAAACTAAAAGCTTAAGATTTTTGCGATGTATCATTCATCAGTGTTTGTTTTTCCACTCCAACGTTCCAATAATTCCTGCCCACTAAAAGCTGCACGGATATTTGCTTACCCCACAAATAGGCCCATCTATGTAAACGATTTAGAAAAAGTTCCATCAATTCAAACTTTATATCATCGCTATGATATGTAGGGCCCTATTTTAACGATCTGAAATGCAAGTATCAAGCGCAAAACGCAAGTACCTTTGTTGGCGGGTCTTGGCGCTATTGCTAGTTTCCCGGCGGGATAAATGACTCTTGCGCCCGACGCAAATCTAAAATGTGTTGGTCTGAAGTCGCTTCATTACTCATAGGTGTGGTTTGGGCGTAACGTGAAATAAACCAATCAGAGCATCATCTCACATTCCCTTTAAGAGCAGGCGCGCTTGTTCCATGGCGGATTGCTATTATAACGGCGGATTTGCCAGGAGCGGTTCACAGCCGAGGAGATCTATCTATCTATCTATCTATCTATCTATCTATCTATCTATCTATCTATCTATCTATCTATCTATCTATCTATCGTAATAATGTATGATTTGCAAAAATGAAAACTGCTGCTTCTGTGTAGATGAGAGAATCAAAGTGTATGCGCGTTGTGCACACGCTACATTGATTATGGCCAAGCATGCGCCCTTAATATAGCATATGAATAACATGCGCAACGCGCCACTGACTTTAAACTAGTTTTTTTCGGTCAGTGGCGGAATTGTTTTCTAAACCTGCAAAATAGCATGAAGGAACGTTTGCGCCAGAACACGCCTCTTCTTTGCGCTGAACCGCCCCGGGGAGCGCAAGTGTATTTCTTAGTTAACCGACGTGCGTCTGTGGAGGGAAAAGTGCAAAATAGGAATGATACATGCATTGGTGTAAAAAGTCAATTGCGCTGGGTGCAAGATAGGGCCCGTAGTGTCATATCACCCAGCCCTAACATGCAGTAATGCTTTAAAGGTTGTATCAGTGATTTCAGGCCCAAACATAAATGATCACATTCATCTAATCTTTCCCAACGATCCGCTAGCTGCCCGTCCCATAAGCAGGCCGTCAAAGAAACGCGTCTCTGTAGGCAGCCTAGGCTCTGAGATCTGCACACAAAAACAACTGGTTTCACCAACCACTCAAAACCAAAACAAATAGTGTTCCAACCAATCACCGACAGGGGTGGGTGTTGTGAGGTTTTGGTGTTCTCCGACTTCGCGTGCAGCCGTGCGCGAGCACAAAACCTCACAACACCAACCCCTGTCGGTGATTGGTTGGAAAACTATTTGTTTTGGTTTTGAGTGGTTGGTGAAACCATTGTTTTTGTGTGCAGATCTCAGAGCCTAGGCTGCCTACAGAGACGCGTTTTTTTGACGGCCTGCTTATGGGACGGGCAGCTAGCGGATCGTTAGGAAAGATTAGATGAATGTGATCATTTATGTTTGGGCCTGAAATCACTGATACAACTTTTAAACACATTTGACAAGCTAGTTGATAAAAATCAACTACCGGTCAAGAAGAATGATTGGCTAGCGCTATTTTCCCACTTGTCTGTGCTCTTTTATTCTTTCATGTTAACTGAAGTGAATAATGCACTATTTTAACTTTAATCAACAAGTAGAATTGATCATGACATTCTCACCTAATTCCAAAAGAAATCGCTGATCCAATGCTGAGCTAGTGAATGTCTGAACTAGTAGATGCACAAAATCAATACCCCGATAAGGAGGTTGACTGGCAAAAAAGTATTTTATGTATTTTGAAAATACAAAAATACTCATATTAAATGTATTTAAATACAAATACAAAATACTGTGTGGAAAAATGTATTTAAATACAAATACAAAATAGTATTTTGTACTTCAAATACGTATTTTAAATACATGTATCTGAAATACTGCCCATCCCTGGTACTGAGTAATATTAATTAACATGTACTTACTATAGGATTAGGGTTTGGTTGAGGGTTAGTTGCATGTAATTCTGCATAATTTACTGTTATTACTATAGTAAGTACATGTGACATATGTAACAAAGACACTTCAAAATAAAGTGTTAAACAATATTTTATTGGTCAAACATTATGAACAGCACCGGTAATTTATATTAAAATTTCATAGTTACTGTTCAAAACAACATGAACACAGTTTTAACACTCACACATAATTACACTTCCAAGTACAGTTACAGTAATAACCGCGTTAATTGTTTATCTTTTGCTCTAGAAGGAAGAAATGAGGGTTATTTTAATGTCATTTAATGTGTTGCTATGCTCTTGTTAAAGACATTGGTAACACTTCACAGGTCTCATTAGATAACATTAATGTATTTACTAACATGAACTAACAGTGAGCAATACACTTGTTACTGTATTTATTAATCTTTGTTGATGTTAGTTAATAAAAATCCAGCTGTTCATTGTTTGTTCATGTTAGTTCACTGTGCATTAACTAATGTTAACAAATACAACCTCTAATTTTAATAATGTATTAGTAAATGTTGAAATTAATATGAACTAAGATTAATAAATGCTGTAGAAGTATTGCTCATTCTTAGTTCATGTAAAAGTAAGTGTTACCAGAACATTTAAATCTCAACGGGATCGACTTGGTTAAATAGCGGTTTTAATATAGATGATTATTAATGCTGCTAATTTTCATATATTGTGTATTTCTTCAGTTTAAACTCGTATTAAAGACTAAAGTTTGTAAGCCAGTGACCGGCTCTTACCGTGAGTGCGCGCGCCGCGTGTCCCCGCGCCGCTCGTTCGTTCATCCCGCATTTAAACGTCACTTATCTCCCGTGCGCGCTCCCGCGACGTCAAGGCCGGTACCGAGAGTGACGTCTGCGCTCTCCCCGGTGACGTATTTCATTCATATCCTCGTAACATGATGTACCATGGTAAACATGATTTCGTGTATATAAGGGCTATGTTATTATAATATAAGGTAGCAAGTTTCATGAGATTCACTCTACTGAACTCATAACAAGCTTTAAATTATTAATTTCTCAGTGTATTAAAATGCTAAAACACTGTATAAAATATAAATATTATACAGTATATATATATATATACAGATGAGATGAAGATCCTGAGATGAAGTCAGATTCAGTTTTCTTCATGAATGAAACTTTCTGAACAAATCAAGGCATTTCTCAGTTTATTGAGTTACAGTTACTGTAAATATTGTATCCAGTGACATGTAGTTTGTACAGAATCATAATTCAGTAGTTCGGGGTTTGTGTGTGTGTATGTGTGTGTGAGAGACAGAGAGAGAGAGAGAGTGTGTGTGTGTGTGTGTGTGTGTGTGTGTGTGTGTGTGTGTGTGTGAGAGACAGAGAGAGAGTGTGTGTGTGTGTGTGTGTATGTGTTTATGAGTGTGTATCTGCATGTGTGTAAGATTGTGTTTGTTTGTGTGAGAGACAGAGAGAGCGAGAGTGTGTGTGTGTGTGTGTGTGTTTCAGGGGCATTTTCTCTCCACGCTCTGTTTTCCTCCCTCCTCGTACTCCTGCTTTGAGATCCACATCTGCTGGAAGGTTCCCTGTGGACGAACACACACATGCGGTCAGTGCAGATCTACAGTCTAACAACTCATCACAGTTTACAGAACCTGCCGTTGTTTGACAGGTGAACGGTGTCTCTGTAGATGTGTGTGTGTGTGTGTGTGTGTGTGTGTGTGTGTGTGTGTGTGTGTGTGTGTGTGTGTGTGAGTGTATCTCAGTGCTCACTCACTCATATCAACACCTCTCTTCACACTGGTATCTTTCCCACAGTATTTAAGAGGCTCAGGTAACCCCACTGCTTAAGAAACACTCTAAATCCAGCACTTCTGGAAAATTACAGACGGTATCCCTTCTTCCATTCATTGCTAAGGCACTTGAACAAGTCTTTTTCGACCAGTTATCTACCTTCCTCACACACAACAACCTCTTGGACAACAACCAGTCTGGTTTCAGAAGCGTAACTCAACTCTGAGCTCTGCTCTTGGTTACTGATGCTCTGAGACTCGAGAGTAGATTTCAAATCATCAGTACTTTGACACAGTTAACCACCAGATCCTCCTGTCAATCCTCATGATGAAGAGCATCTCGAGAACTCCAGTGGTTCAAGTCTGACCTCTCAGTAGGTCCTTCAGGCTGTCGTGGAGAGGTGAGGTGAGGTGTCTAAGACCCAACATCTAGCTACTGGAGTGCCTCAGGGCTCAGTGCTGGGACCGCTTCTCTTCTCCATCTACATGTCATCACTAGATCTGTCATTCAGAAACATGGTTTATCCCATCACTGTTATCATCTAGCTACTGGAGTGCCTCAGGGCTCAGTGCTGGGACCGCTTCTCTTCTCCATCTACATGTCATCACTAGATCTGTCATTCAGAAACATGGTTTATCCCATCACTGTTATCATCTAGCTACTGGAGTGCCTCAGGGCTCAGTGCTGGGACTGCTTCTCTTCTCCATCTACATGTCATCACTAGGATCTGTCATTCAGAAACATGGTTTATCCCATCACTGTTATCATCTAGCTACTGGAGTGCCTCAGGGCTCAGTGCTGGGACCGCTTCTCTTCTCCATCTACATGT
>CM040837.1:34718248-34723248 GCA_022828995.1 Vimba vimba | reverse complement strand
GGGATGAATGGATGGATGGGTGGATTGAGGGGAGGGATGGATGGGTGGAGGGAGGGATGGATTGAGGGGAGGGATGGATGGGTGGAGGGAGGGATGAATGGATGATGGAGGGATGGATGGATAATGGAGGGATGGGTGGAGGGATAATAACAGTGTTGCAAAAGTTATCAATTATCAATTGGAGGGATGAATGGATGGATGGGTGGAGGGATGAATGGATGGATGGGTGGATTGAGGGGAGGGATGGATGGGTGGAGGGAGGGATGGATTGAGGGGAGGGATGGATGGGTGGAGGGAGGGATGAATGGATGATGGAGGGATGGATGGATAATGGAGGGATGGGTGGAGGGATGGATGGATGATGGAGGGATGGATGGATAATGGAGGGATGGGTGGAGGGAGGGATGGATGGAGGGATGGGTGGATGATGGATGGATGGATGAGGGATGGATGGAGGGATGGGTGGATGATGGATGGAGGGATGGGTGGATGATGGATGAGGGATGGATGGATGGATGATGGATGGAGGGAGGGATGGATGGAGGGATGATGGATGGATGGATGGAGGGATGGGTAGAGGGAGGGATGGAGGGATGATTACCTTGGGACAGTCCTCTCCTGCATATCCTGCTCTAGTGGAGAAAGAGCCGATGTCAAACACCAAAGCTCCCACTTCATCTGGGAGAGAGAGAGAGAGAGAGAGAGAGAGAGAGAGAGAGAGAGAGAGAGAGAGAGAGAGAGAGAGAGAGAATGATTATTATCTCAGTATTAATATTGTGTCAACTCAGTTTTATTTGAAACTTTGATAACACTTTCTATAATGCCATGCTTATAGTGAATTATAGCTCCATTTATACTCATTTATAATAAGTAATTATAACTATTTTATAAATATATTTATAAAGACTAAAGCGTGTGTTTATAATGTAAGAGGCGGAGCTTCAGATTCTAGAGAGCATTTGATTGGACAGTGCAAAGTGATGTCATCAAAATCATTCATCCATATTGGCAGAAGTGAAAGACTGAGAGTTTTCAACACTTATATCTTCTAAATGTGAATTATGTCATTGTTTTGGAGCACACTGGGCTATAGAGTAAGAGTGACACTCAAGACAAAACACTTCAGTCTGGATCTGCCGACGGGATAGTTTAGATTGGGAGACTCATAACCATCAGCCGGATGAGGTTTGATATTATTAGTATATATGGATTTATGTCAGAATATGTAAGTTGGATCTATAAAGTCATAGATATAGATGAAGTTAGTCATCGGTTTGAGCTGATGTTGAGGATTATGAATCTGTAAAGTTTTGCTTTTAACATTTTGGTGTCGTGACGAGCATAATTACTATGAGCTGATGTGAATCACATGATCAAAGTGATGCGTGTCATATTCACCAGTGATGTCACTGACAGGCATGCATTAATACACCGGGGGTGGGGTGTGTGTGTGTGGGGGGGGTACTTTCAAACTATATTCACAGAGAAATTGCTAGTAAATTTCACAAATAATTACAAAGAAATTTGCCATTAATTACAAAGAAATGGCAAGTAACACACTGGAAGATTGAAATTGTATTTTCTTAATACAACTTCAATATATATATATATATATATATATATATATATTTTTTTTTTTATTTTTTTTTACAGGGGACTTCTTCATAACGCATCACATCTCCAGTCCTGAAGAACTCCATTCAGGTGTTGAGATGAGAGGATTGTGTTTGCATTGAAAATCCATCATGGTAAAGGAATGACTGCGCATGCGCGTGATAACACATGGTATTCTTTGATGTAGATCATATGATTATGAATACAGGTACCACTGATGCGGGATGCGGTTGTCATGGTGATGATGATGATCACTCGTCTTACCTCCGCCGTACACGCCGCCGCTCATCGCTCGTTTACTGATCCGGATTCCGCGGCTCTCACCGGGTGTGTTCCGTTCGGCACGGGGAATCGTGATGATGGGGGAATAACGGGACCGAATATTCCCGCACGCGCACGCGCGTCCTGCCGCTGTCACCGGTCACGCGCTGGTGACGGATCCCGGAGAGTGTCCGGTCGACCCTCGTGCTGTCACGTGCTGCCGTTTATTAATATGACAAAACGTTTACATTTTTTCACGTTTCAAATGAATCAGTTACTTTTTCTTTCATATCCGTAATGACGAATATTTGTTAGGCTATATTTACATTCTGTCATCACGGAGTTCAGATTAAGAACGGATTATACGTTTAGCAAGAAGTAAATCAAATATGCTTTGCTTTTCAGCAATATAATTTCATAAAGCATGAATAAACATACAGACAACATGACTGTCTATTGGCAAAAAAATAAATAAATACACCACATGCTACAGTAAAACAGGTACATCAATAGATCCATATTAATTTACTGGAACAGTGGAAACAATGATCAGTGTGGTAAGAGTGTGTGTGTTCAGGAAACACCTGCATCCAGATTCTCTCTCTCTCTCTCTCTCTCTCTCTCTCTCTCTCTCTCTCTCTCTCTCTCTCTCACACACACACACACACACGCACTCTCTCTCTCTCTGTCTCTCTCTCTCTCTCTCTCTCTCTCTCTCTCTCACACACACACGCACACACTCTCTCTCTCTGTCTCTCTCTCTCTCTCACACACACACACACACACACACACACACACACACACACACACACACACACACACATGTGACTGTCACGTGCCTATACACTAAAATCATAATAATAAACACTCTGTAAAACACCACAGAAATACTTTGAATCATATTCAGAGCAAAACTCAAATAAAGCTGTAACATAGTGCGTGCGCGTGCGTGCGTGCGCGCTACCGGTGATACATTGGAATACATTTGAGGGAATTTGTTTGACTGAATTTGTTTCCCTTTGATCTAAAGATTTCAAACGCGTGTGCATTTCTTTACATTTGTATACATAACTTATTTGTTGTTCACATTTTTTTTTCCACCTCCTGTTTTTGTTTATTGTTCTAAAATGTGGAGATCAGTCAGAATAAAGTGCACAGACATTTCGCTGCTAATATAGGCTTATATAGTATGTTGTTAAATGACTGTATCGCTCTCTGTGTGTGTGTGTGTGTTTAAGGTTCCGCCCCGGTGTCCGGTTCGCTGTCGTGACGTCACTCGCTGGACCCTCGGCTGCGCGAGCACGAGCACAGGACGGGACGGGGTGGGGGGCGCGCGCACACACCGCGGCCAGCGGCGACTTTTTCCTCAATATTTTTCATTTTCTTTTCCCTAAAATCATCCTAATCGGACCCGAAACACACCGGACGCGCGTTCCAGCGGCGGGAGAGCGCGTCACCGACGGCACTGCGGGTGACCAGACGCGCGCGCGGCCTCCGCGGGGAAGTTTCTCACCGGCGCGCGTGACAGTCAGCGGCTAAAGGACACCGGCGGGAGTCTCGCGCGGCCCCGGGGCTAAACGAGAGGGAGATTCGCCCGTCAGACGCGCAAATAGCGGAGAAAAGACCGTGTCAAAGTGTGTTTGTAAATATAACTCGAGTGAAAGTCAGAGAGACGGAGAGCCGCAGCGCCCCCGCCCGCGTCCTCCGGTAAACTCACGGAAACTCACGGTAAACTGACGGTGACTCACGGGAAGCTCTCATCCGACGGGTCTCGGTGAAGGTGAGTCTCTGATAACCGTATAGATCTGAACAGAACAGTCATCATGTACAGTTGAACCCTTTAACAGAGATATTGGGCCCCAAGAGCCAAAGCAGTGATTTATAACAATAATAACCAAAAAATAATCAAATATTTCTCCCAAATGGATATGAATATAAAAGGTTAGACCATATGTTCTATGTGTATGGCACAGGGACTGAGGAAACACACAGGGGTTACCTTTTAAATATGGACCAATTTTTATATTTTGCACAAAGTTATTATTAAACTAAGTTACTATAAACAAACAACGTACATATTCTAATAATCAAAACTCTCATCATGAGCACAAACACAGTTAACGCGTCTATTAGTGCTTCTGTCTTCACATCGCCATCTCTAAAACAATTCGAAATTATAACATTTTGAAAGGCTCTAATATGTTGATTAATAAAGCTAAATGTCTCACAAACCTTTAGTTACACGGACTCGTGTGTGTGTGTGTGTGTGTGTGTGTGTGTGTGTGAGAGAGTCATCTGTGTGACAGATACTGATAATAATCGTGTTTTTGCTGCAGAGTCAGCGTTTTAGCAGAAGTGTGTGTTTTTCTGCTCACTTTAAACTGTAAAACTGTCCAGAACCGGAACATCATCTAGAATGAAAGTTTAATTCTGAGCAACAGAGACACAACATGTCTGAACACATTAGATCTGTGTGAGTGTGTGTGTGTGTGTGTTCATTGTGACAGCTGGAGCAGCTAAACAGCAAACACACATGACATTCCTTTCTGCCCTTTAAACACCCTCTGACTGTGTGTGTGTGTGTGTGTGTGTGTGTGTGAGTGTGTGTGTGTGTGTGTGTGTGTGTGAGTGAGTTAGGGGTGGGAGATCTTCCCAAAATTTCATATCACGTTCTTATAACAAACAATCAGGAATCACGATCTTCCCCATTTTGAGATGTACTATGGAGAATATCCTCACTGGGACAAGACTATGGATCTATTTCACAATTTAAAACACAGTTTTGCATTAAATATCAGTTTCCAAAATAGTCATTAAACTAGTGCTCGACCGATATATAGCGGATCTTCAAAGAGCAGACTGGCCGAAATAATGTGAAAATTAATTTAAAAAAAAAATATCTAAATTAAACCGACTTACTTTAGATGTAACTTCTAGATTCTGTAATCATATTACTGTATTTTTCACGAATAAAGAAATAGTTTGGAAAAAATCTGAATAAAAAGGCGAAGTAACACTAATTTTACATGGAGCACAGTGAGAATGACACGAATATGACGTAGTGAGATATAAATGTGCATACGCTGAAGGCTGACGGGAAATGAGAAGGTATTAATAGTGTTAGC
>CM040837.1:34716396-34718048 GCA_022828995.1 Vimba vimba | reverse complement strand
GTTAGCCTTTATGTTACTAATATTATAATAGCAAACGCTATGATACTCTTTCGTACACAGTTTACATTCTTTGTTTAACAGTTCTATCCTGTAACGTATCTCCACAAAACTGTTTAACAGAGACCACAGCTAATGAAGCTAATCAGCTAATGAAGCTAATCTGTGTGCAAAATAAAGGATCACGATCTCTACGATTCACTTGAAGATTCTTCATGATTGATCACGATATAAAGTCGTCAGATCGCACACCGCTAGTGTGGCTTCTCCTGATTGGTTCAGTGTTGTTGTATTGATCTGACAGTGTAATCTTTAACTTTGGTGATGATCTCATTATGATTGACTGTGTTTGATCTTCACTCATGCACACACACACTGGTAACTGTGTGTTCAGGGTTAGTATCGTTCACTAGATCGCCACTATTATGCTTTTCCAGATATAATCTCTCATGTAGTGTGTGATATAGTTCAAACACTGTAGTTGTATATTAGCATAATCCCCGCCTCTGGTGTTGATTGGCTGAGCAGCGTCTCTTAGCCCCGCCCTCAAACACTGTAGTTGTATATTAGCATAACCCCCGTCTCTGGTGTTGATTGGCTGAGCAGCGTCTCTTAGCCCCGCCCTCAAACACTGTAGTTGTATATTAGCATAATCCCCGTCTCTGGTGTTGATTGGCTGAGCAGCGTCTCTTAGCCCCGCCCTCAAACACTGTAGTTGTATATTAGCATAATCCCCGTCTCTGGTGTTGATTGGCTGAGCAGCGTCTCTTAGCCCCGCCCTCAAACACTGTAGTTGTATATTAGCATAATCCCCGTCTCTGGTGTTGATTGGCTGAGCAGCGTCTCTTAGCCCCGCCCTCAAACACTGTAGTTGTATATTAGCATAATCCCCGTCTCTGGTGTTGATTGGCTGAGCAGCGTCTCTTAGCCCCGCCCTCAAACACTGTAGTTGTATATTAGCATAATCCCCGCCTCTGGTGTTGATTGGCTGAGCAGCGTCTCTTAGCCCCGCCCTCAAACACTGTAGTTGTATATTAGCATAATCCCCGTCTCTGGTGTTGATTGGCTGAGCAGCGTCTCTTAGCCCCGCCCTCAAACACTGTAGTTGTATATTAGCATAATCCCCGCCTCTTTTGTTGATTGGCTGAGCAGCGTCTCTTAGTCCCGCCCTCAAACACTGTAGTTGTATATTAGCATAATCCCCGTCTCTGGTGTTGATTGGCTGAGCAGCGTCTCTTAGCCCTGCCCTCAAACACTGTAGTTGTATATTAGCATAATCCCCGTCTCTGGTGTTGATTGGCTGAGCAGCGTCTCTTAGCCCCACCCTCAAACACTGTAGTTGTATATTAGCATAATCCCCGCCTCTGGTGTTGATTGGCTGAGCAGCGTCTCTTAGCCCCGCCCTCAAACACTGTAGTTGTATATTAGCATAATCCCCGCCTCTGGTGTTGATTGGCTGAGCAGTGTCTCTTTGCCCCGCCCTCAAACACTGTAGTTGTATATTAGCATAATCCCCGTCTCTGGTGTTGATTGGCTGAGCAGCGTCTCTTAGCCCCGCCCTCAAACACTGTAGTTGTATATTAGCATAATCCCCGCCTCTGGTGTTGATTGGCTGAGCAGCGTCTCTTAGCCCCGCCCTCAAACACTGTAGTTGT
>CM040837.1:34708896-34711396 GCA_022828995.1 Vimba vimba | reverse complement strand
TGATGTTGAAATAGCGTAATGATGTATAAATAGCGTAAAGATGTAGAAATAGCGTAATGATGTAGAAATAGCGTAATGATGTTGAAATAGCGTAATGATGTATAAATAGCGTAAAGATGTAGAAATAGCGTAATGATGTAGAAATAGCAGAATGACGTAGAAATAGCGTAATGACGTAGAAATAGCATAATGACGTAGAAATAGCGTAATGATGTAGAAATAGCGTAATGACGTAGAAATAGCATAATGGCATAGAAATAGCGTAATGATGTTGAAATAGCGTAATGATGTATAAATAGCGTAATGATGTAGAAATAGCGTAATGATGTAGAAATAGCGTAATGATGTTGAAATAGCGTAATGATGTATAAATAGCGTAAAGATGTAGAAATAGCGTAATGATGTAGAAATAGCAGAATGATGTAGAAATAGCGTAATGACGTAGAAATAGCATATTGACGTAGAAATAGCGTAATGATGTAGAAATAGCGTAATGACGTAGAAATAGCATAATGGCATAGAAATAGCGTAATGATGTTGAAATAGCGTAATGATGTATAAATAGCGTAAAGATGTAGAAATAGCGTAATGATGTAGAAATAGCGTAATGATGTAGAAATAGCGTAATGACGTAGAAATAGCATAATGGCATAGAAATAGCGTAATGACGTAGAAATAGCGTAAAGATGTAGAAATAGCATAATGACGTGTGACGGAACGAGCTGTTCTTCCTGATGTTTAAAGTGTTGCATAAATGAGTTACCCGTTATTCTATAATCCTCCTTTCCCTGATTTGAAGCGATGTGAAGCTTGTGACATAAACACACACATCAACCCGATCACATGTTTAGTGTTCATGTAAACACTACGCTCAGACTCATCAATCGGAGTGAGTTCAGTCCAATTGAAACAAAAGTTGTGCATGTAAACGCAGCCAGTGTCTGTTTTATTGCCTGTGATGTTGACGCAGAAGTGTGCTGATGTGTGTGTGTGTTCAGGTGTCGTTTATGGAGATCTACTGCGAGCGAGTGCGAGATCTGCTGAACCCCAAGAGTAAAGGTGCGCTGCGGGTCCGAGAGCACCCCATCATGGGGCCGTACGTCGAGGACCTGTCCAAACTCGCTGTGACCTCCTACCAGGACATCAGAGACCTCATGGACTCGGGGAACAAGGCCCGGTGCGTGTTACCCATATCAACATCCCTGTTACTCCTGTATTCACATTAAATGTTCCTCAACGTGACTTTGATTGATTGATCAGGACGGTGGCAGCAACAAACATGAATGAGACGAGCAGTCGATCACACGCCGTCTTCACTATCGTCTTCACTCAGCGCCGCCGAGATCAGCTGACCGGCCTCGACACAGAGAAGGTGTGTATGTGTTTCTGTACAGTGTGTTGGTGTATTATATTATATTCGCTGGCGTGTGATTACTGTGTGTCACGTGTTCTCTGGCGTGTGATTTTTGAGCATCACGTGTTCTCTGCCGTGTGATTTCTGTGCATCACATGTTCTCTGGCGTGTGCGTGTGATTTCTGTGTCACATGTTCTCTGGCGTGTGATTTCTGTGTCACGTGTTCTCTGGCGTGTGATTTCTGTGTCACGTGTTCTCTGGCGTGTGATTTCTGTGTGTCACGTTCTCTGGCGTGTGATTTCTGTGTCACGTGTTCTCTGGCGTGTGATTTCTGTGTCACGTGTTCTCTGGCGTGTGATTTCTGTGTCACGTGTTCTCTGCCGTGTGATTTCTGTGTCACGTGTTCTCTGGCGTGTGATTTCTGTGTCACGTGTTCTCTGGCGTGTGATTTCTGTGTGTCACATGTTCTCTGGCGTGTGATTTCTGTGTCACGTGTTCTCTGGCGTGTGATTACTGTGCGTCACATGTTCTCTGGCGTGTGCGTGTGATTTCTGTGTCACATGTTCTCTGGCGTGTGATTTCTGTGTCACTTGTTCTCTGGCGTGTGATTTCTGTGTGTCACGTTCTCTGGCGTGTGATTTCTGTGTCACGTGTTCTCTGGCGTGTGATTTCTGTGTCACATGTTCTCTGGCGTGTGATTTCTGTGTGTCACGTGTTCTCTGGCGTGTGATTTCTGTGTTCTCGTTCTCTGGCGTGTGATTTCTGTGTTCTCGTTCTCTGGCGTGTGATTTTTGAGCATCACGTGTTCTCTGGCGTGTGATTTCTGTGTGTCACATGTTCTCTGGCGTGTGATTTCTGTGTCACGTGTTCTCTGGCGTGTGATTTCTGTGTCACATGTTCTCTGGCGTGTGATTTCTGTGTCACATGTTCTCTGGCGTGTGATTTCTGTGTCACGTGTTCTCTGGCGTGTGATTTCTGTGTGTCACATGTTCTCTGGCGTGTGATTTCTGTGTCACGTGTTCTCTGGCGTGTGATTTCTGTGTCATGTGTTCTCTGGCGTGTGATTTCTGTGCGTCACGTGTTCTCTGGCGTGTGATTTCTGTGTCACGTGTTCTCTGGCGTGTGATTTCTGTGTCACGTGTTCT
>CM040837.1:34696396-34701396 GCA_022828995.1 Vimba vimba | reverse complement strand
ACACAAAGCATAGCATCAGATGAACAGGTGTGACCTCCCTGTGAGCCCCGCCCCTCTTTAGGGAGGAGCCCCGCCCTCCTCATTAGCATACCGCATATATCATAACACCCTGCTCATGCAGATCCCTCACTTTCTGTGTGTGTGTAGTGTGTGTGACCCTGGAGCCGCTGGAGGGAGCCGAGACGTACGTCAACGGGAGGCAGATCAGCGAGTGTGTGCTGCTCAAACAGGGTGAGTGTGTTCTGGAGGAACCTCTTCACAGTTCCGAGAACTATTGGCGGAACTTCCCGGATTTTGGCGTGTTCGCACCGCAGGAACTAGGAGCGATTTTACTCCTTTTAGAGGAACTACTTTACTCCTCCTTCAGAGTCGGTCTAAACCAGCGCTATAGGAACTACTGTGACGTTAGCGTTCGCTGATTGGCCGAACGCATGCGAAACACCAGCCATTTAAAAAAGCTGTGTAAACACACTGATTTTAGCCTATATATACTCCAGAAATTCCTCTCAGAACATGAAGAAGCCTCTTAACCGTTACGCTGAGGAGAAAATCCAACGCAACTTTGAGGCGAAACATAATCATGTGTTTCTGCTCTGCTAGCAACACTGGACATCAAACACACGCCACTCGCTAATAACTTTGGTTCCACTTTATTTGGATAGTCCACTTTAGACATTCTACTGACTATAAGTAACTTTGTAACTACATCTCAGCTAACTCTCATCAGAGTATCAGTAGACTGTAAGGGTTCGGGTTAGTAGAATAAGTTGATGTGTAGTTGCGAAGTTACTTATAGTCAGTTGAATGTCTGTTGGGGATCATCATAATAAAGAGTTAGCAGATATTAAGCAGACAGTCTACTGATCCTCTAATGACGGCTAGTTGACATGTAGCTGCAGAGTTACTTATAGTCAGTTGAATGTCTAAAGTGGACTATTGAAATAAAGTGTTACCATAACTTTTCATTACGGTCTACTTTCTGTGTAACTGTTCTTCCTGATGGCGTATGAGACAGGACTGTTAGACAGATCGTACACTAATGAACAGGAGAATGCGAGCACTGTTTGCTCAGTCGTTCTCAGCGCCGTCAAAATGAAAGTCACAACAGCAAGCGCGGCTCACGTCACTTCAGAGTTCCTACTGGCGATGCGAACGCAACCAGGAAAGTTTTCCTAAGGGAACCATTAGTTTTCTGGGAACCACGCTGGTGTCTAGAGTTCCTAGAACTACTCGGTGCGAAAGCCCCTTTTGTGTGAGTCCGCTGTCCTCGTGATCACATGACCCTGAGCTCAACTATGGTGTCGCAGGAAACCGCGTGGTGATGGGCAAGAACCATGTGTTCCGGTTCAACCACCCGGAGCAGGCGCGAGTGGAGCGCGAGCGCAGCCTGGACCAGCAGGGGGAGCCGGCGGACTGGAACTACGCGCAGAGAGAGCTCCTGGAGGAGCAGGGCATCGACATCAAGCTGGAGATGCAGAGGAGGTGCGGCACACACGCTTACACACACTGACTGCAGCCCTTAGGGGTGCGGGGGAAACCCTGGACCACAAAACCAGTCACATGGGCCAATTTTTTGAATAAATAAGCTTTCCACTGATGTGTGGTGTGTTAGGATAGGACAATATTTGGCCGAGATACAACTATGAAAAATCTGGAATCTGAGGGAGCAAAAAAATTAAACATTGAGAAAATCTCCTTTAAAGTTGTTCATTTATGTTCATGATTGTGCTGCATTCACTCACTAAAATACATGTTTTATATATTTACGGTAGGAAATGTACTAAATATCTTCATGGAACATGATCTTTACTTAATATCCTAATGATTTTTGCCATAAAAGAAAAATCAATAATTTTGATTTTGCACAGATAAACCCGTGCGACTCGAGACTGGTTCTGTGGTCCAGGGTCACATTCATGAATCGCGATTCTATCTTCTACTGATTTGAATCGATTCACAAATTTCATAAATTGATTTTCTGAAGTGTTACACTTCTTTAACTTCGCAGTTCTACTTACAGTTACTTAAAGTTATTGACGTTAATCACAATAAACTGCGAACAAGGACTCAATGCGGGGTCGCGCTGACGGACACACAGATGAAGAACACACACAGATGAAGAACACACACACAGATGCAGAACACACACAGATGCAGAACACACACAGATGCAGAACACACACAGATGAAGAACACACACAGATGAGCCTCTCACACTGTAATGTGCTGGAGAAAGCAGGCGAAGGCGAGGATCTGTCTACAGGGTTTTAATGAAATAACGCATAGAACAAATAATAAAGAACTCCAGGGATAAAGAAACAAAACCACGAGAATGACCGAACTAGAAGCAACCACACATGTACAACAACTGACAAAGTAACAAGTGAAACACAAGGGCTATAAATACACAGGGGCAAACAAGCTTAACTAGGAAATGAGGAAACAAGATACACCTGGGGAGACTAATCAACATGAAAACTACATAGGACTACAAGACTTAGCACAAGACAGGAAATGACAAAAGTACACACAAAACAAGTGGAGCGCAAGACCGGAATCTTCCATAGCTTTTCCCCGCACAAAGTTCTCCTTTGGAATAACGCGGATATAACCGTTAGAAATAAATCTATTTTTTTTCCTAGATGGTTTAACAATAAGTTTAATTGCATTCTATCTGTCTTTGATGATTCTGGTCATATTCTAGCTTATAAGCAATTTTTGAATCTCCATAACTTTCCAGTTCCACCAAAGAAATATAATACCTTGATAAAAGCTATCCCAGCAGGCTTCAGTTTCCCAGCAGGCTTAATTCAGTTAATTAAAGATCACCTCAACTTCAGTAAAGGTGATAGTGTTTATCCGGCTTTACGCTTGGGCGAGATGAAGAGAGAGATTACTCCAAGGGGTCAATTCTGATGGGGATCCCTTGTAACAAACGTAATTTGGAGAAAGCCTGGCTTTTGCCTAGTAAATTTTGTGTATCCAACAAAGTTAAGGAAATTCATTACATAAAATCTATCCTGTTAACTCATCCATCTCTAAATATTCTGATATTGATGAGACTTGCTCTTTGTGTGGCTTTGTTGAGGAAACTGTCGCCCATCTATTGTGTGAGTCAGTGAGTTTAATGTAACCAACAGATTTTGGGCTGAATTGAGTGTTTTTGGCCCTACAAATGTGACTCACACCTTCATCTTTTATTAGGAAAACCCAAAGCTGATGTCCCTTGAGCATGTTGTTAATTTCCTCTTGTATGCAAAATTCTTCATCCACAAGCAGAAATGGCTTAAGCTTCCCTCTTTTTCTTGCTGACCTTAATTCTTTTATTTCATCCCTTAGACTTCTAAATAACAAAAAAAGTGCAACTTTTGTGATGCATTATGATGATTTATTCAAAGATATGACTTAACCTTGTTATGCTTTTCTTTTCTTCTCTTTTTTTGTATGTATAATTACATAATGTGCTGTATGCAAATCCAGGATATTTATTTATTTTTCTTTTTTTCTTTTTTTCCGTATCATTGTTTGTTCATTGTAAGAGATGCAACCTTGCTTCACTTCCCGGAGCTTGTAATTATGTGTAAGTAAACAAAAAAAAACAAGACTGAAATCATGACACGCATCATGTGATCGTGACTTCAGTTCTCCATCACAGCTACACACTCAATAGTGTCAGATGCCCATCGTGTGGACTGTGGAGTATCCGATGTGAACAGAGGCTGTTATGTCCTACGCGAAAACAAATGGGAGAAAATCAGATGTGTATCAGTGTATTAGATCCATGCATTCACTCTTAAAGGGACAGCAGCCTCAAAAACTGATGCCATACGTTTCAGTAATGTAAATAAAAAACACTCACTGCTTTTGAAAAACACTTTTTTATTATTATTAGTAATCAAATCTATGCATATATCGAATCGAAATTTGATTCAAAATCGTGAATCGATCCGAATCGAATCGTGAGGTGCCAAAAGGGAATGTGGGCGGGGCTTGATTGTGTCCGTGGGGTGTTGATTGGATGGTTGTGGTTTGCTATTGGCTGATCTCATGTGAGTGACAGGTTATAGCCCCGCCCACATCATCAGAGAACAGAAGAGATGCTGCAAGAGGATCTTATTCTGATTCAAGATCGTTAACACAATAATGATGATGTGCACCTATTAATCATTTACAATAAACACTGTAATACATTTTTGTTTCATGATGCATAACAGAACACGGCATTTTTACAGTTAAAAAATGCTTAATTCTATTTTTCATGAGAGTTTTTAGGGAACTCTTTACAAAAAGGTTCCTTTTTTGTTAATTATATTAGTTCCTCAAAAGAACAGCAAAGCAAACGCACACCTGATGAGTTGCAAGTGAAAGGGAAAAACTTGTTGCAAAGGAAAAATAACTGCACACTCTCTTAATCTTCATCAGTGTTACTGATCTCCTGCACTGACACCATTATACCAGAACTCGTGCTCGGTTTACTCCAGAGCGGCTGTATAGATGAACTAAATTAATAACATTTTTACTACAAAAGGTTTTAAGCTCTGTATAAATAAAGTTGACTGACTGGAGCACAGTATTACCAATGTTTAGTAAATGTGCTCAAGAGAGTGTGCAGTTATATTTTGTGCAATACTTCGAAAGCATTTAATAAGTTTAGTTCATGTTAATCTCAACATTTGACCATCTGGTGCTGCTCGTCAAAAATTGTCGTTTCTTTATTACAATGAAATGAATGTACTATGTTTTATTCATTTATTTGTATTTTTAGGGGCTTTTATGGTACTAAAATTATATTTATGGAATAGTTATTACCTGTTATTACATTTTTGAGCATTTATTGAACTTAAACGGTCATAAATCTTGAATCTTTGGGTCACAGACTGAAGTTTGGGAGACACTTTGGCAGATTATTAACTTAAAGTGTCATAGAAGTTTAAGTTTATTATTATGAAAAATGCATAAAAACACTTTTTAAATTTGATATGAAATATGTATTTTCCAAA
>CM040837.1:34673896-34686396 GCA_022828995.1 Vimba vimba | reverse complement strand
GATGAATAAAGTGTTGTGTAAATGAGTTTCCCGTCCTCCTATTATCCTGCTCTTCTGTGTGTGTGTGGAGTGGAGCAGGACAACGGCCCTCCAGCGCTGCTTCAGACGCTCATCCACAGGCGACTGGGTTTGGACATTTTTACTGCGTGATCAACATGTAAGAACTGATGTAGGAGAGCGGTTATTACGCGCAGACAGCGGGAAACTTTTTTGCGCATGTCAAAACATCTATTCCGATGTGAAGCTTGTGACATATAAACACACACATCAACCCGATCACATGTTCAGTGTTCATGTAAACACTACGCTCAGACTCATCAATCGGAGTGAGTTCAGTCCGACTGAAACACAAGCTGTGCATGTAAACGCAGCCAGTGTCCGCTAAGGATGCAGCCGGAGCGATAACGATAACGATACAGTGTTCGTCGGCTGCTGGAGCTGCTAATATATCGTTATGGTTATCGCTCATCGTGTCGTCTTGAGTTTTGTGCACACTGACTGTTGCTCATCCAATCAGATTAGAGCTTGTGATTTTTGGAAGGCTCTCATGGTTTTAAGTGCAATATGCATGTGTGCGCGGTCCAAGACTAGCTAGCACAAACTCTGCTAACGCACACGTCACCACTCAGCCTGTGTTCAGCATCACGTCCTCTCAGAAACGACCCTGCCCAGGATTGGTTGTGCATCAGATTTGCACTAGTTTTGGGCGTTTGTATGTTCAGCCTCAATGTGCCTTAATAACCTCAGAGATCACTGACAGAAACGCCATGAGAGTGTGTGTGTGTGTGTGTGTGTGTGTGTGTGTGTGTGTGTGTGTGTGTGTGTGTGTGTGTGTGTGTGTGTGTGAGGATTTACAGAGATCTGAGATGCAGCAGGAGGAACGGTTCTTGGTTCTGTTGAACCGGTTCTTGTTAATGATTCACACCAGAACAGCTCAAACACCTTCAGGATGTGTTCATATACACGCTGTTCAACACCAGCTTGCATCACTTTAACTCACACTACAGTTTTTCTTTTTTTTTCTTCAGTTTTTCAATTAAATTTGTTTTTTAAGCCAAACTTACCATCTTTAGTGGACTAAACTGAGCCAGATGATAATTGTTAAACAGCACACGGCTTCATCACCACCTGCAGCATTAGGTCCACCTCATTTAGACGCTTACTGCTCAAATAATGAACATTAAACCAGAAATGACTGAACTGAGAAACAAACGTCTGGGACACGAACCAGCCTAACAAACTGATTCACTGAGACGGTTCAGACTAGCGGAGAGAAGTGAGATGAGCAGCAGTGAGGAAAGCAATAGTGTGTAGGGCTGGAATGAGTTTACACTCATGACTGACAGCTGTCAATCACTGATGATGATGATGAAAGGGATGTTAAGAGTTCAAAGGTCAATGAAATGGACATGTGGAGTGAAATGCAAGTCGTGTGAGTTTTAGAGTTTGTTTTTCAGGATTTTTAAAGTTGCGAGTGAACATGCTGATGACGGATGTTTTAAACTCCCTGGTTGAAGAGATATTGTATCTCAACGGGACCTTCCTGGGCAAATAAATAATTAAATTAAACTCAATCAGATGGCAGAAATGTATATTTTTTTTAATATTTGGAATATGATTCCTGTGCCTTTGGGCCACAGACAGTTGTTTGATCCGGTTTGACGTTATTTTGAGTGGCAGATTTGAAACGGTCCCACTTGTGTGACACTGCACTGGAGATTCCCACTGGAGATTCCCAATCAAGATTCCCACTGGAGATTCCCAATCAAGATTCCCACTGGAGATTCTCACTGGAGATTCCCACTGGAGATTCCCACTGGAGATTCCCAATAGAGATTCCCACTGGAGATTCTCACTGGAGATTCCAAATAGAGATTCCCACTGGAGATTCCCAATAGAGATTCCCACTGGAGATTCCCAATAGAGATTCCCACTGGAGATTCTCACTGGAGATTCCCAATAGAGATTCCCACTAGAGATTCCCTCTGGAGATTCCCACTGTGGGATTGTCATTGCAGATTCCCACTGTAGATTCCCAATAGAGATTCCCACTGTGGGATTGTCATTGCAGATTCCCACTGTAGATTCCCACTGTGGGATTGTCATTGAAGATTCCCACTTGAGAGTGTTACTGGAGAGTGTTACTGGAGATTCCCAATAGAGATTCCCACTGGAGATTCTCAATAGAGATTCCCACTGGAGATTCCCAATAGAGATTCCCAGTGGAGATTCCCACTGGAGATTCTCAATAGAGATTCCCACTGGAGATTCTCAATAGAGATTCCCACTGGAGATTCCCAATAGAGATTCCCAGTGGAGATTCCCAATAGAGATTCCCACTGGAGATTCTCACTGGAGATTCCCAATAGAGATTCCCAGTGGAGATTCCCAATAGAGATTCCCACTGGAGATTCCCACTGTGGGATTGTCATTGTAGATTCCCACTGTAGAGTCTCACTGGAGTTTCTCACTGGAGATTCTCACTGGAAATTCCCAATAGAGATTCCCACTGTGGGATTGTCATTGAAGATTCCCACTGGAGAGTGTTACTGGAGATTCCCAATAGAGATTCCCACTGGAGAGTGGAGAGTGTTACTGGAGATTACCACTGTGGGATTGTCATTGCAGATTCCCACTGTAGATTCCCAATAGAGATCCCACTGTAGAGTCTCACTGGAGATTCCCTATAGAGATTCCCACTGTAGATTCCCAATAGAGATTCCCACTTTAGATTCCCAATAGAGATTCCCACTGGAGATCCCCAATAGAGATTCCCACTGGAGATCCCCAATAGAGATTCCCACTGTAGATTCCCAATAGAGATTCCCACTGTAGATTCCCAATAGAGATTCCCACTGGAGATCCCCAATAGAGATTCCCACTGGAGATCCCCAATAGAGATTCCCACTGTAGATTCCCAATAGAGATTCCCATTGTAGATTTGCAATAAAGATTCCCACTGTAGAGTCTCACTGGAGATTCCCAATGGATATATCCATTTTAGATTCCCACTTTAGATTCCCACTCACTGAAGATTCCCACTGTATCCCGTCAGAGCAAACCAGCCACGCGGGGACTGTTCTCGAGTTCAGTGATGTCACAGTTACAGTGTCACAGGTGGGCGGGGTTATGCGAGATTACCTTTAGACGTGACATCACTCACCGGAGCATTTCTGGCCGTGACCTTTAACCCTTCAGGACAATCTTCTGATTGTGTTGTTGTTTTGATGATGATGATGATGATGATGATGTCTCTTATTTACACTTGCTGACTGTTTACTGCCATAATATGATGCTTGTTTAGTTTCATCATGCCTTCTTTGGTTTGATTATGATTTAATCGGTTAACGTGTGTGTATGCAAATGAGTTCATTTGCACAAACACACATGCATTCTTCACTTGTGTGTTTTGTTTTTTGAGGTTGACGTTCTGCTCCCGACTTGATGAACCTCGTGTGTGTCACTGGACACGAGCTGCCTCTTCTTCTGCTCTTCTTCTGCTCTTCTTCTGCTCTTCTTCTGCTCTTCTGCTCTTCTGCTCTTCTTCTGCTCTTCTTCTGCTCTTCTTCTGCTCTTCTTCTGCTCTTCTTCTGCTCTTCTTCTGCTCTTCTTCTGCTCTTCTTCTGCTCTTCTGCTCTTCTTCTGCTCTTCTTCTGCTCTTCTGCTCTTCTTCTGCTCTTCTTCTGCTCTTCTTCTGCTCTTCTTTTCTGGATGTTGAGTTATTTTTTTTGAGTTTTAAAAATGTCTGTTTAAAAACTGCAAAATATCATTAAAGGAAAATGTATAAAAACAACATTGCTTCTGGTGTTTTTGTAGTCTGTATCTCTTCCATACGCACTGAAAGGCATCGGATAGAACAGATTAGAGACGGTTAAGTCATCATCCATGCCTTCGCTCATCTGTCCCGAGAACCGTTGAGTTAATGTTCAAGAACTTTATTAATCAGAATATAAATGTATAATATAGCCAATTTATTCTACTGTGCTTCTCACTCTGATTAGATCTAGCCAACTGTGTGTGTGTGTGTGTGTTCACATATAAGTGACCATAGACTCAATCATGGATGATCTAAGGCTCATATTTGATGATCTGAAGACTCTTTCATATGAGAAACCTCTGATCGACTGAGATGACTAGTGTTGCTGGGTGTAGTTTAAGATGCACAATACCAGTGTGTAGGAAATGCATTGACTCCACCTTGACTGGATTATATGGAAATCTGTATTTAAGGTTTTAAGTTTTAAGTTGCTCTACAGACAGACTCGGCTTTGTAATAAAGTCATCATCAAAATCTCAAGACTCTGAAGTGGATGTTTTGCAGTTTATATTAGTTTAAAGGGTTAGTTCACCCAGAGATGAAAACTCTGTCAGTAATGACTCTCCCTCATGCCGTTCAACCCCGTCAGACGTTCATCTTCAGAACACAAATCAAGATATTTCTGATGAGATCTGAGCGCTGTCTCACTCCTCCATAGGCTTCTCTGGGATCAAAACTTGCCGGCACAGAAAGTTAGAAAAGGCATCGTTAAAATAGTCCAGTGACTACAGCGGCTCAACCTTACGCTCATCAAGTGACAAAACAAACAAAAATAACGGCTTTCTTCAACTCTTCATGTTCTTCAGTGTTTCTCTGAGTGAGTTCACGGAGTGTCACAGCGCAGCGCTTCTGGGTTGTACGTCAGAACGGAGGCTCACTATTGGCCAGCATCACACACACATGACCAGCGTCGACCAATAGTGAGCCTCCGTTCTGACGTATCTTAGAAAATATATCAAATATATCTTCATTTGTGTTCTGAAGATGAACGAGAGTCTGACGGGGTTGGAACAACATGAGGGAGAGTAATTACTGACAGAGTTTTCATCTTTGGGTGAACAAACCCTTTAAGGCCATCTCACATGTATGAATGGCTTCTCCGTGGTGGTGGTGGTGGTGGTGGTGGTGTCCGGCAGTTGTCTTAGCATCTTATCGTTTCTGAATATACGTTTATGTTCATTCACCAAGGATCCAATCACAGAGTGGCACATCTTTTCACACCAGAAGATAAGGGCCATACACTGACCCCTGCAATCCCATCTGAACTGATGTTCACCAGACGGATCTGACAGCAGAAACTGCAGAATAATTCTCCTGTTGTTTTATCATTATTGCTGTTTGTTTTTTACGTGCAATCCAGCTTAAAACAATACAAAATATGAAGCAATATCCAAGACCGCACTGACATCAAGCACTGAACAAGCTCCTACATCATTCTGCAATAAGTGTCACGTGGGCAGTGCTCATATTTTCTGATGCATTTTCCAATAATTATGATAATTGCTTTAGATTTCAGATGTTACAGTTTTTGTACACAAGCAAAACTAAAAGACCAGGAGTTGATGTGGAAAACTCACTGTCCAAAAATGCTGCTATATAGAGAGGCTTGTGGTTTGAGTTTGAGCTGAGGAAGAGAGATAGAGCTGAATCCAGCAGAAGATATAACGCTCTCCATGAGACGAGAGGAAGAGAGGATATAACGCTCTCCATCAGACGTCCCTTCACACGGACGCCAGCGCTCAGAGGTACTGACACATAAAACATTTATTCACTTATTATTATTTATTCTCCAGGTGGAACCTCACATTTGTGTGGTGGAATAGTGAGAGTTAACAATGGTACTGTTTTTGTACAAGTTATGCACTTATATTTGAGTATCTCACAAAGATGTCAGTTGTATTGTGGATAAAATACATGAAGCTTATTTTAGGGAACGTTTCGATTGTTTTGTGTTGTGACTACAAGTACAAGAACTAATTCTAATTCTGTAGGAAAGAAAATCCTCCTGTCATGATATGTGTTTAACATTTTACTTCACTAATGTACACTATGATTCAAAAGTTTGGATAATTTTGAAAGAGTCTCTTCTGCTCACCAAGACTGCGTTCATTTGATCAAAAATACAGTAAAAACAGTGGAATATTATTATAATGTAAATCAGCTGTTTTCTATGTGAATATACAGTGAAGTGTAATTTATTCCTGTGATCAAAGCTGAGTTTTCTGCATCATTACTCCAGTCTTCAGTGTCACATGATCCTTCAGAAATCACTCTAATATGATGATCTGATGATCAAGAAACATTTATGATTATTATCAGTGTTGAAAACAGTTCATATTTTTGTGGAGTCTTTACTGTCACTTTTAATTCATAATGCACATTTTTAATAGAAATGTTTGGTTCCACTTTATTTGGATAGTCCACTTTAGACATTCTACTGACTATAAGTAACTTTGTAACTACATCTCAGCTAACTCTCATTAGAGTATCAGTAGACTGTAAGGGTTCGGGTTAGTAGAATAAGTTGACGTGTAGTTGCCAAGTTACTTATAGTCAGTTGAATGTCTGTTGGGGATCATCATAATAAAGAGTTAGCAGATATTAAGCAGACAGTCTACTGATCCTCTAATGACGGCTAGTTGACATGTAGCTGCAGAGTTACTTATAGTTAGTAGAATGTCTAAAGTGGACTATATATCGAAATAAAGTGTTCCCGAAATGTTTATTTCTTACTGACCCCAAACTTTTGAACAGTAGTGTACTTCACATTAAAATAAAATAAAGGTGACAAATGTTACATTAATGACAGTTTGGGGAGAAAATAATGTCACAACAAATGGCGTCTTTATTTTCTTTTCTTTTGTGAGACTGTATTATATGTTGGCACAGCTATGCTTAAAATGGCCTTGTTTTCTTCCAGTTGTCATCATGCGACGCTTCGTCTTCCTCATGATGCAGTGCTGCGTCGTCATGAGCATCAGCTGTCCGGCAGACATGAACCAGGACCACCGGCCCCGCGTGAGCTGCGTGAACCAGAGCCTGACCACTGTTCCTGACGGGATCAATCCCGACACGCAGGTTCTGGTTCTCACTGGAAACCACTTCAGTTCTCTGTCCTGGTCCTCGTATTCTGGATTCACGGAGCTGCACGAGCTGGACCTGAGCCACAATCTCATCACCACGCTGGAGCCGCCAGCAGGTACATCCAAGCACTGCAGTCTCAGAGAGTCTCAGAGAGAGTCTTAAGAGTCTCAGAGAGAGTCTCAGAGAGTCTCAAGAGAAAGAGTCTTAAGAGTCTCAGAGAGAGTCTTAAAAGTCTCAGAGAGAGTCTCAAGAGTCTCAGTGAGAGTCTCAGAGAGTGTCTCAGAGAGAGTCTCAGAGAGAGTCTTAAGAGTCTCAGAGAGAGTCTCAAGAGTCTCAATGAGAGTCTCATAGAGAGTCTCAAGAGTCTCAGAGAAAGTCTCAAGAACTGCAAAAGATCTCAACTCAAACTGTGTGTCTCTTTCAGGTCCAGTGCTGGGGAACCTGAGTGTGTTGCGTTTGTCTGGTAACAGGTTAACTGGTTTGGGAGGACTGGTGTTCCGCTGTGCTCCCAATCTGATGGAGATCTTCTTGGATGCCAACCAGATTCGTTCCCTTCACGACGCCACTTTCAGCGAACTCCCACATCTGGAGATCATCAATCTCGCTCAGAATAAGCTTCCTGCCCTGCCGGCTCGCCTCCTGGAGCGAGTGTCTTCCATCAGTCTGAAGACGTTTGATTTGGAGAATAACAGTGTTTCGCTGATGCCCGACAGTTTCTTCTCATCTAAACCTGATTTACCGTATGTTTTCCTGTCCTATAATCCCTGGATCTGCAGCTGTGCTGTAGGTTATCTCCACAGCTTCCTGAACGACCAGGAGGTCAACGTCTACAAGCACGATGCACTGAACGGCATCGTTCCCGACGCCAACAGCATTGTGTGTTCTGGACCGCCTCACCTATTCCAACGGCCCATCATTGAACTGGAGGAGAATGACTTCTGCCCTCCAGATCCACCTCTCCACCCCGTCGGAGACTGGGATTTCAAACCCATCTCTACTATAATCTCAGTTAAACCAAATTCCAGCCCTCAAACCCCGAATGCTCCACACGACACCACCGACATCACCCTCCTGCCCGCTTCCACCAAATCCTGGACCCCCACTTGGTCCTGGGTCAGAGCTGAGTCCTGGAGTAAAACAAGGTTTGAATTCTGGACCACGTGGGAGCTTTTTAGCTTGAATCCAACGACTGGTCCAGAGATTCTCAATCCAGACACCACCGAATCACTTGCCTACACAACACAATCAAACACCAGGATTACTGAACCGTACCAACCCACAACTTCTGAACCGCCAACCACTGGACCCATTCCTGCCGTATCCCAAGGTCAAAGTACCACCGGATCCTCTAGAACAACGATCACAGTCCAGACCGTACCGCCAACCACTGGACCCAATACTGCCGTATCCCAAGGTCAAAGTACCACCGGATCTGAACCGCACACTTCCAGAACGACCACGATCCAGACCGAACCGCCAACCACTGGACCCAATACTGCCGTATCCCAAGGTCAAAGTACCACCGGATCCTCTAGAACAACGATCACAGTCCAGACCGTACCGCCAACCACTGGACCCAATACTGCCGTATCCCAAGGTCAAAGTACCACCGGATCTGAACCGCACACTTCCAGAACGACCACGATCCAGACCGAACCGCCAACCACTGGACCCAATACTGCCGTATCCCAAGGTCAAAGTACCACCGGATCCTCTAGAACAACGATCACGGTCCAGACCGTACCGCCAACCATTGAACGGATCATTCCCCGAACAGATCCGCCCACTAGTGTCGGTCCGCACTGGGCAGATGCTCGTGATGCGGGTGGAAGGATCCTGCCGTGGTGCTGGTGGTTATTTGCCGGTTTTGTGTTGTTGTGTTTGCTATCGGCTCTCACGTCATGCTTTCTGTGTGTTTGGCTCCTGAAGAACCACCTCACCGTCAGCCGCTGGCTCAAGCATCATGCTTGCTTACCTCACTCGGGCAGCGACGGGGTCATCCTACAGGCGTACAGACACACTGAACACACACAGCGAAGGGAGGATGAAGGCGAGAGCGTGAGCTTTTTACCCCTGAAACAGCTCAGAGACGTTCAAGCCGTGTTCCGGAGCGTCCTCTTCATCAACCCACCGGAAGAGCAGAAACACCACACTAAAGGGAGAGATGCTTCTTCCAAAATAGAGCTGGTTTCTGTAGCAGGCGGAGCGAGAGATAAGGAGCGAGAGCCGGCGATGAGCGGGGACGTGTTCAGGAAGACCTTGCACAGGGTGATTAGCCGAGAAGAGGAAGCAGATGGAAGGAGAGAGGGATGGAGAGAGGGAGAGGAGGCAGATGGAAGGAGAGAGGGATGGAGAGAGGGAGAGTGTGTGCGGAGTGGAGAGGGATCGACCGCTCGCTATAGTCTGATCCTGAGGCAGGAGAGAGGAACACAGCGAGAGATGCAGTGGGTGGTCGGGGAATGGGAACTGGGGGATGAGGGCGTGGCCTATCAGAGGTCCTGCTCTCTGATTGGCCAGCCCTCCACTGTCGCTCAGGAGTGAACCGTCATTGGATTCAAATTAGGTTTTGTTGGTTAACTCAAATATTGATTGTTGATTTCAAGCCAAATGTTTCATAATTCATATTGTTTTAATGCAGCTACAGAAAAATAAACTTGAAAACATTATTTTACTGCTCCCACTGCTAGACATCTGTTCTTGTTTTAACTGTAAACTCACTTAATTTTGGTTATTATTACAGAAAGCAAGACTTCATATCTTCAGTCATTTTGCTCCTCCAGTAAATGTATCTTGATTTAAGAATGCTTTGTATTTTTGTCTTTTTTTCCAGTACAAATATCTGATGAAGAACTTTTTTTGCAGCATAGATGCATTTTTCCAAACGACTTCCTCCAGTTCATGTCCAGAAGCGTCACACGCTTGATGAATCAGCTGTACAATTCCACAAAAATAGCTGAGATTATTAGTGCTAGTTAAAAAAATAAGACTGTAAACTAAACAGAGAAACTAGCCTGTTATTAGTAATCTCACTTGAGCTGGTATTAGAATCACCTTTACATATCCATTTATTTATTTATGTATTTTGTTTTTATTTTATTTATTTTTTGTTTATTGAAAGAAAAATGCATTATAATGTATGTTATAATATAATGTTTTTAGGACATCTTTAGACCAATTCCCAGTTTAATATACAGGTTTGGATTAATTTCCCGATTTTACACAGTCAAACCAAACTTTACCCAGACTCCTTCTGCATTTCTCACATTATCTCAGTTTATTCGCTATAGTTTAGAGAACGGTAATAAAATATGAGCAGAACTCAGCTGATATTTGACTGGTTTTGTCCGTCCTTCTGTTAGACTGTCTCACACATGAATTATGTTGAATATCTGTCAGCTGTTAAATTTAACTACACAATTAGATAATACCAGTTTAGCTCAACCAATCACCAAGCAATGCTTCATTTTGTTCAGTCTGTGTGTAAAAAGAGCATTAGCAATTAAAGACAAAACACTTCAGCAGAACATGATCAGCTCAAAGTGTCAGAATCAGTTTTGGTCCTGAATGTTACTGGTAGTCTCTGTATGAAGAGTTTGTGGGTATAATATGTCACAGTTTACTTTATTTTACTCTCCTCACTTACATTTGAAATATTAACTACTAAAATATCAAATTATATCTGGTGTCTGAACCATTTTTTGTTTGACTGTATATAACCAAGTTATCTTTAAAGGGTTAGTTCACCCAAAAATGAAAATTCTGTCAGTAATTACTCACCCTCATGTTGTTCCAACCCCGTAAGACCGTCGTTCATCTTCGGGACACAAATTAAGATATTTTTGATTAAATCTGAGAGCTGGATCACTCCTCCATAGGCTTCTAAAGACGTTATAACTTGCTGGCCCAGAAAATGTATTACAGACATCGTTAATATAGTCCAAGTGACTCAATCTTAAGTTTATAAAGCGACGAGAATACTTTTTGTGCAAAACAAAACAAAAATAACAACTTTATTCCACTATTCATTTCCTTCTCTCTGGGCCTCGAGTCTTTTCATGTAGTGTTTTGTTTTGTTTTGTTTTGCGCACAAAAAGTATTCTCGTATCTTGAAAAGTATTTTCTGGGCCAGCAAGTTATAATGTCTTAAAAGCCTATGGAGTGATCCAGCTCTCAGATTTAATCAAAAATATCTTAATTTGTGTTCCGAAGATGAACGAAGGTCTTGCGGGGTTGGAACAACATGAGGGAGAGTAATTACTGACAGAATTTTCATTTTTGGGTGAACTTAAAAGTCTGCTAAAAATTCAGCTCTCAATAATTATCATCAGAATCAATGATGCAAACTTCAAATGTGAGACACTCAGTTTCAACTAAAGATAATATAATATTTGAAACGGATCTCGACTGTCATTGGTCAGTCAAACACACAGTCCCGCCCCCAAACACCCATCTTATCTTTACAAATGTAAAAGCGAAAGCACGTCCACTGAAACTGGGATCTTTAACACAGTAACACAGCAGACAGTTGTACGAAGTCATGTTTATTGGAACTTGTAATGAGAGCATCTCCGGGAACACAGAGGTCTGCCCGAGTGTGAGACTCAGACGGTGGAGAACTGCTGTAACTGGTTCCCGAGGATCACCTGTCTCTCCACTCCCAGCTCCGAGATCACCGCCAGTCTCACCACTCCTCCACTCGAGCCGTCTCGCTCCATGGCCAGAGTCAGCGCTGCACACACACACACACACACACGTCAAGACATGGTATGACTGATAAAAACATTTGTATGATTTTTTTTTATGTTTCTGAAAGTCTCTTCTGCTCATCAAAGCTGCATTAATCTGATTAAAAATACAGTAAAAATAGTGAAATATTATTGCAATGTTTTCTGTGTGAATATATAGTAAAGTGTGATTTATTCCTGTGATCAAAGCTGAAATTTCTTTTTTTTTTTGTAATTTTTTATTTTCCAAGGAGAAATACAGAAAGCAGGCCTTCAATAATTTCCTAAATCAAAGACACTTGTAAGTTTATGCAATTACATATATACCAGAACAGTATTAATAATAATAAAAAAATATGTAAATAATATAAAAAATAAATATAAAAAAAAAAAAGAGTTATCAATATGTATTCTCTCAGGCCTGGAAACAAATTTCACAAGTGTTACCAGTGCTTTGTTTCCTCCTCTTAACAACAGAACATGGGGAGCTGTTACTTACAGCATATTCCAAAAGAGGTCTGGGCGTACTGTAATCAATCCATTCACTCCATATTTGGAGGAAGTCTTCCCTCAATGCTCTCAAGGAGAAAGATCATTTTTCCATCACATATATATTATGTATTATATCAATCCACTCCTTCACCGTGGCGGACTCTGGTTTTAACCATTTTCTGGGAATTACTTTTTTACTATCTGCTAGGAGAATTAACAATAACTTCTTATTTCTGTTCCACCTCTCTGAGGGGATATTACGCAAGTATAAAAACTCACAGGTAAAGTCAATCTCTACCCCAAAGACAGCCTTCAGAGCTCCTCTAATCTCTGGCCAGTACAGATTCAATTTCTGACACCCCCAAAAAATGTGATAATGGTCG
>CM040837.1:34513896-34658896 GCA_022828995.1 Vimba vimba | reverse complement strand
CTACTCTACAGCACAACACACTCGCTCTACTCTACACAGCACAACACACTCGCTCTACTCTACACAGCACAACACACTCACTCTACTCTACAGCACAACACACTCGCTCTACTCTACAGCACAGCACACTCGCTCTACTCTACAGCACAACACACTCGCTCTACTCTACAGCACAACACACTCGCTTACTCTACAGCACAACACACTCGCTCTACTCTACAGCACAACACACTCGCTCTACTCTACAGCACGGTAACACACTCGCTCTACTCTACAGCACAACACACTCGCTCTACTCTACAGCACAACACACTCGCTCTACTCTACAGCACAACACACTCGCTCTACTCTACAGCACAACACACTCGCTCTACTCTACAGCAACTCGCTCTACTCTACAGCACAACACACTCGCTCTACTCTACAGCAAAACACACTCGCTCTACTCTACAGCACAGCACACTCGCTCTACTCTACAGCACAACACACTCGCTCTACTCTACAGCACAACACACTCGCTCTACTCTACACAGCACAACACACTCACTCTACTCTACAGCACAACACACTCGCTCTACTCTACAGCACAACACACTCGCTTTACTCTACAGCACAACACACTCGCTCTACTCTACAGCACAACACACTCGCTCTACTCTACAGCACGGTAACACACTCGCTCTACTCTACAGCACAACACACTCGCTCTACTCTACAGCACAACACACTCGCTCTACTCTACAGCACAACACACTCGCTCTACTCTACAGCACAACACACTCGCTCTACTCTACAGCACAACACACTCGCTCTACTCTACAGCACTCCTCGCACAACACACTCGCTCTACTCTACAGCACAACACACTCGCTCTACTCTACAGCACAACACACTCGCTCTACTCTACAGCACAACACACTCGCTCTACTCTACAGCACAACACACTCGCTCTACTCTACAGCACAACACACTCGCTCTACTCTACAGCACAACACACTCGCTCTACTCTACAGCACAACACACTCGCTCTACTCTACAGCACAGCACACTCGCTCTACTCTACAGCACAACACACTCGCTCTACTCTACAGCACAACACACTCGCTCTACTCTACAGCAAAACACACTCGCTCTACTCTACAGCACAACACACTCGCTCTACTCTACAGCACAACACACTCGCTCTACTCTACAGCACAACACACTCGCTCTACTCTACAGCAAAACACACTCGCTCTACTCTACAGCACAACACACTCGCTCTACTCTACAGCACAACACACTCGCTCTACTCTACACAGCACAACACACTCACTCTACTCTACAGCACGGTAACACACTCGCTCTACTCTACAGCACAACACACTCGCTCTACTCTACAGCACAACACACTCGCTCTACTCTACAGCACAACACACTCGCTCTACTCTACAGCACAACACACTCGCTCTACTCTACAGCACGGTAACACACTCGCTCTACTCTACAGCAAAACACACTCGCTCTACTCTACAGCACAACACACTCGCTCTACTCTACAGCACGTAACACACTCGCTCTACTCTACAGCACGAACACACTCGCTCTACTCTACAGCACGGAACACACTCGCTCTACTCTACAGCACAACACACTCGCTCTACTCTACAGCACAACACACTCGCTCTACTCTACAGCACGGTAACACACTCGCTCTACTCTACAGCACGGTAACACACTCGCTCTACTCTACAGCACGGTAACACACTCGCTCTACTCTACAGCACAACACACTCGCTCTACTCTACAGCACAACACACTCGCTCTACTCTACAGCACAACACACTCGCTCTACTCTACAGCACAACACACTCGCTCTACTCTACAGCACAACACACTCGCTCTACTCTACAGCACAACACACTCGCTCTACAGCACAACACACTCGCTCTACTCTACAGCACAACACACTCGCTCTACTCTACAGCACTCGCTCTACTCTACAGCACAACACACTCGCTCTACTCTACAGCACAACACACTCGCTCTACTCTACAGCACAACACACTCGCTCTACTCTACAGCACAACACACTCGCTCTACTCTACAGCACAGCACACTCGCTCTACTCTACAGCACAGCACACTCGCTCTACTCTACAGCACAACACACTCGCTCTACTCTACAGCACAACACACTCGCTCTACTCTACAGCACAACACACTCGCTCTACTCTACAGCACAACACACTCGCTCTACTCTACAGCACGGTAACACACTCGCTCTACTCTACAGCACGGTAACACACTCGCTCTACTCTACAGCACAACACACTCGCTCTACTCTACAGCACAACACACTCGCTCTACTCTACAGCACAACACACTCGCTCTACTCTACACAGCACAACACACTCACTCTACTCTACAGCACAACACACTCGCTCTACTCTACAGCACAGCACACTCGCTCTACTCTACACAGCACAACACACTCACTCTACTCTACAGCACGGTAACACACTCGCTCTACTCTACAGCACAACACACTCGCTCTACTCTACAGCACAACACACTCGCTCTACTCTACAGCACAACACACTCACTCTACTCTACAGCACAACACACTCGCTCTACTCTACACAGCACAACACACTCACTCTACTCTACAGCACGGTAACACACTCGCTCTACTCTACAGCACAACACACTCGCTCTACTCTACAGCACAACACACTCGCTCTACTCTACAGCACAACACACTCGCTCTACTCTACAGCAAAACACACTCGCTCTACTCTACAGCACAACACACTCGCTCTACTCTACAGCACAACACACTCGCTCTACTCTACAGCACAACACACTCGCTCTACTCTACACAGCACAACACACTCACTCTACTCTACAGCACGGTAACACACTCGCTCTACTCTACAGCACAACACACTCGCTCTACTCTACAGCACAACACACTCGCTCTACTCTACAGCACAACACACTCGCTCTACTCTACACAGCACAACACACTCACTCTACTCTACAGCACAACACACTCGCTCTACTCTACAGCACAGCACACTCGCTCTACTCTACAGCACAACACACTCGCTCTACTCTACACAGCACAACACACTCACTCTACTCTACAGCACGGTAACACACTCGCTCTACTCTACAGCACAACACACTCGCTCTACTCTACAGCAAAACACACTCGCTCTACTCTACAGCACAACACACTCACTCTACTCTACAGCACAACACACTCGCTCTACTCTACAGCACAACACACTCGCTCTACTCTACACAGCACAACACACTCACTCTACTCTACAGCACGGTAACACACTCGCTCTACTCTACAGCACAACACACTCGCTCTACTCTACAGCACAACACACTCGCTCTACTCTACAGCACAACACACTCGCTCTACTCTACAGCACAACACACTCGCTCTACTCTACAGCACAACACACTCGCTCTACTCTACAGCACGGTAACACACTCGCTCTACTCTACAGCACGGTAACACACTCGCTCTACTCTACAGCAAAACACACTCGCTCTACTCTACAGCAAAACACACTCGCTCTACTCTACAGCACGGTAACACACTCGCTCTACTCTACAGCACGGTAACACACTCGCTCTACTCTACAGCAAAACACACTCGCTCTACTCTACAGCACAACACACTCGCTCTACTCTACAGCACAACACACTCGCTCTACTCTACAGCACGGTAACACACTCGCTCTACTCTACAGCACGGTAACACACTCGCTCTACTCTACAGCACAACACACTCGCTCTACTCTACAGCACAACACACTCGCTCTACTCTACAGCACAACACACTCGCTCTACTCTACAGCACAGCACACTCGCTCTACTCTACAGCACAACACACTCGCTCTACTCTACAGCACAACACACTCGCTCTACTCTACAGCACAACACACTCGCTCTACTCTACAGCACAACACACTCGCTCTACTCTACAGCACAACACACTCACTCTACTCTACAGCACTCGCTCTACTCTACAGCACAACACACTCGCTCTACTCTACAGCACAACACACTCGCTCTACTCTACAGCACAACACACTCGCTCTACTCTACAGCACAACACACTCGCTCTACTCTACAGCACAACACACTCGCTCTACTCTACAGCACAGCACACTCGCTCTACTCTACAGCACAACACACTCGCTCTACTCTACACAGCACAACACACTCACTCTACTCTACAGCACAACACACTCGCTCTACTCTACAGCACAACACACTCGCTCTACTCTACAGCACAACACACTCGCTCTACTCTACAGCACGGTAACACACTCGCTCTACTCTACAGCACGGTAACACACTCGCTCTACTCTACAGCACGGTAACACACTCGCTCTACTCTACAGCACGGTAACACACTCGCTCTACTCTACAGCAAAACACACTCGCTCTACTCTACAGCACAACACACTCGCTCTACTCTACAGCACGGTAACACACTCGCTCTACTCTACAGCACGGTAACACACTCGCTCTACTCTACAGCACGGTAACACACTCGCTCTACTCTACAGCACGGTAACACACTCGCTCTACAGCACAACACACTCGCTCTACTCTACAGCACAACACACTCGCTCTACTCTACAGCACGGTAACACACTCGCTCTACTCTACAGCACGGTAACACACTCGCTCTACTCTACAGCACGGTAACACACTCGCTCTACTCTACAGCACGGTAACACACTCGCTCTACTCTACAGCACAACACACTCGCTCTACTCTACAGCACAACACACTCGCTCTACTCTACAGCACAACACACTCGCTCTACTCTACAGCACAACACACTCGCTCTACTCTACAGCACTCGCTCTACTCTACAGCACAACACACTCGCTCTACTCTACAGCACAACACACTCGCTCTACTCTACAGCACAACACACTCGCTCTACTCTACAGCACGGTAACACACTCGCTCTACTCTACAGCACGGTAACACACTCGCTCTACTCTACAGCACAACACACTCGCTCTACTCTACAGCACAACACACTCGCTCTACTCTACAGCACTCGCTCTACTCTACAGCACAACACACTCACTCTACTCTACAGCACAACACACTCGCTCTACTCTACAGCACTCGCTCTACTCTACAGCACAACACACTCGCTCTACTCTACAGCACAACACACTCGCTCTACTCTACAGCACAACACACTCGCTCTACTCTACAGCACAGCACACTCGCTCTACTCTACAGCAAAACACACTCGCTCTACTCTACAGCACAACACACTCGCTCTACTCTACAGCACGGTAACACACTCGCTCTACTCTACAGCACAACACACTCGCTCTACTCTACAGCACAACACACTCGCTCTACTCTACAGCACAACACACTCGCTCTACTCTACAGCACAACACACTCGCTCTACTCTACAGCAAAACACACTCGCTCTACTCTACAGCACAACACACTCGCTCTACTCTACAGCACAACACACTCGCTCTACTCTACAGCAAAACACACTCGCTCTACTCTACAGCACAACACACTCACTCTACTCTACAGCACGGTAACACACTCGCTCTACTCTACAGCACGGTAACACACTCGCTCTACTCTACAGCACAACACACTCGCTCTACTCTACAGCACAACACACTCGCTCTACTCTACAGCACAACACACTCGCTCTACTCTACAGCACAACACACTCGCTCTACTCTACAGCACAACACACTCGCTCTACTCTACAGCACTCGCTCTACTCTACAGCACAACACACTCGCTCTACTCTACAGCACAACACACTCGCTCTACTCTACAGCACAACACACTCGCTCTACTCTACAGCACGGTAACACACTCGCTCTACTCTACAGCACGGAACACACTCGCTCTACTCTACAGCACAACACACTCGCTCTACTCTACAGCACAACACACTCGCTCTACTCTACAGCACTCGCTCTACTCTACAGCACAACACACTCACTCTACTCTACAGCACAACACACTCGCTCTACTCTACAGCACTCGCTCTACTCTACAGCACAACACACTCGCTCTACTCTACAGCACAACACACTCGCTCTACTCTACAGCACAACACACTCGCTCTACTCTACAGCACAACACACTCGCTCTACTCTACAGCACAGACACACTCGCTCTACTCTACAGCAAAACACACTCGCTCTACTCTACAGCACAACACACTCGCTCTACTCTACAGCACGGTAACACACTCGCTCTACTCTACAGCACAACACACTCGCTCTACTCTACAGCACAACACACTCGCTCTACTCTACAGCACAACACACTCGCTCTACTCTACAGCACAACACACTCGCTCTACTCTACAGCAAAACACACTCGCTCTACTCTACAGCACAACACACTCGCTCTACTCTACAGCACAACACACTCACTCTACTCTACAGCAAAACACACTCGCTCTACTCTACAGCACAACACACTCACTCTACTCTACAGCACGGTAACACACTCGCTCTACTCTACAGCACAACACACTCGCTCTACTCTACAGCAAAACACACTCGCTCTACTCTACAGCACAACACACTCGCTCTACTCTACAGCACAACACACTCGCTCTACTCTACAGCACAACACACTCGCTCTACTCTACAGCACGGTAACACACTCGCTCTACTCTACAGCACGGTAACACACTCGCTCTACTCTACAGCACAACACACTCGCTCTACTCTACAGCACGGTAACACACTCGCTCTACTCTACAGCACAACACACTCGCTCTACTCTACAGCACAACACACTCGCTCTACTCTACAGCACTCGCTCTACTCTACAGCACAACACACTCGCTCTACTCTACAGCACTCGCTCTACTCTACAGCACAACACACTCGCTCTACTCTACAGCACAACACACTCGCTCTACTCTACAGCACAACACACTCGCTCTACTCTACAGCACAACACACTCGCTCTACTCTACAGCACAACACACTCGCTCTACTCTACAGCACAGCACACTCGCTCTACTCTACAGCACAACACTCGCTCTACTCTACACAGCACAACACACTCACTCTACTCTACAGCACAACACACTCGCTCTACTCTACAGCACAACACACTCGCTCTACTCTACAGCACAACACACTCGCTCTACTCTACAGCACAACACACTCGCTCTACTCTACAGCACAACACACTCGCTCTACTCTACACAGCACAACACACTCACTCTACTCTACAGCACAACACACTCGCTCTACTCTACAGCACACCTCGCTCTACTCTACAGCACAACACACTCGCTCTACTCTACAGCACAACACACTCGCTCTACTCTACAGCACAACACACTCGCTCTACTCTACAGCACTCGCTCTACTCTACAGCATAACACACTCGCTCTACTCTACAGCACAACACACTCGCTCTACTCTACAGCACAACACACTCGCTCTACTCTACAGCACGGTAACACACTCGCTCTACTCTACAGCAAAACACACTCGCTCTACTCTACAGCACAACACACTCGCTCTACTCTACAGCAAAACACACTCGCTCTACTCTACAGCACAACACACTCGCTCTACTCTACAGCACAACACACTCGCTCTACTCTACAGCACGGTAACACACTCGCTCTACTCTACAGCACGGTAACACACTCGCTCTACTCTACAGCACAACACACTCGCTCTACTCTACAGCACGGTAACACACTCGCTCTACTCTACAGCACAACACACTCGCTCTACTCTACAGCAAAACACACTCGCTCTACTCTACAGCACAACACACTCACTCTACTCTACAGCAAAACACACTCGCTCTACTCTACAGCACGGTAACACACTCGCTCTACTCTACAGCACAACACACTCACTCTACTCTACAGCAAAACACACTCGCTCTACTCTACAGCACAACACACTCGCTCTACTCTACAGCACGGTAACACACTCGCTCTACTCTACAGCACAACACACTCACTCTACTCTACAGCACGAACACACTCGCTCTACTCTACAGCACAACACACTCACTCTACTCTACAGCAAAACACACTCGCTCTACTCTACAGCACAACACACTCGCTCTACTCTACAGCACGTAACACACTCGCTCTACTCTACAGCACAACACACTCGCTCTACTCTACAGCACAGCACACTCGCTCTACTCTACAGCACAACACACTCGCTCTACTCTACAGCACAACACACTCGCTCTACTCTACACAGCACAACACACTCACTCTACTCTACAGCACAACACACTCGCTCTACTCTACAGCACTCGCTCTACTCTACAGCACAACACACTCGCTCTACTCTACAGCACGGTAACACACTCGCTCTACTCTACAGCAAAACACACTCGCTCTACTCTACAGCACAACACACTCGCTCTACTCTACAGCACAACACACTCGCTCTACTCTACAGCACGGTAACACACTCGCTCTACTCTACAGCAAAACACACTCGCTCTACTCTACAGCACAACACACTCGCTCTACTCTACAGCAAAACACACTCGCTCTACTCTACAGCACGGTAACACACTCGCTCTACTCTACAGCACAACACACTCACTCTACTCTACAGCAAAACACACTCGCTCTACTCTACAGCACAACACACTCGCTCTACTCTACAGCACGGTAACACACTCGCTCTACTCTACAGCACAACACACTCGCTCTACTCTACAGCACAGCACACTCGCTCTACTCTACAGCACGGTAACACACTCGCTCTACTCTACAGCACAACACACTCGCTCTACTCTACAGCACAACACACTCGCTCTACTCTACACAGCACAACACACTCACTCTACTCTACAGCACAACACACTCGCTCTACTCTACAGCACAACACACTCGCTCTACTCTACAGCACGGTAACACACTCGCTCTACTCTACAGCAAAACACACTCGCTCTACTCTACAGCACAACACACTCGCTCTACTCTACAGCACAACACACTCGCTCTACTCTACAGCACGGTAACACACTCGCTCTACTCTACAGCAAAACACACTCGCTCTACTCTACAGCACAACACACTCGCTCTACTCTACAGCACAACACACTCGCTCTACTCTACAGCACGGTAACACACTCGCTCTACTCTACAGCACAACACACTCACTCTACTCTACAGCAAAACACACTCGCTCTACTCTACAGCACAACCCACTCGCTCTACTCTACAGCACGGTAACACACTCGCTCTACTCTACAGCACAACACACTCGCTCTACTCTACAGCACAACACACTCGCTCTACTCTACACAGCACAACACACTCACTCTACTCTACAGCACAACACACTCGCTCTACTCTACAGCACTCGCTCTACTCTACAGCACAACACACTCGCTCTACTCTACAGCACAACACACTCGCTCTACTCTACAGCACGGTAACACACTCGCTCTACTCTACAGCAAAACACACTCGCTCTACTCTACAGCACAACACACTCGCTCTACTCTACAGCACAACACACTCGCTCTACTCTACAGCACGGTAACACACTCGCTCTACTCTACAGCAAAACACACTCGCTCTACTCTACAGCACAACACACTCGCTCTACTCTACAGCAAAACACACTCGCTCTACTCTACAGCACAACACACTCGCTCTACTCTACAGCACAGCACACTCGCTCTACTCTACAGCACTCGCTCTACTCTACAGCACAACACACTCGCTCTACTCTACAGCACAACACACTCGCTCTACTCTACAGCACGGTAACACACTCGCTCTACTCTACAGCAAAACACACTCGCTCTACTCTACAGCACAACACACTCGCTCTACTCTACAGCACGGTAACACACTCGCTCTACTCTACAGCACAACACACTCGCTCTACTCTACAGCACGGTAACACACTCGCTCTACTCTACAGCACAACACACTCGCTCTACTCTACAGCACAACACACTCGCTCTACTCTACAGCACAACACACTCGCTCTACTCTACACAGCACAACACACTCGCTCTACTCTACAGCACTCGCTCTACTCTACAGCACAACACACTCGCTCTACTCTACAGCACAACACACTCGCTCTACTCTACAGCACGGTAACACACTCGCTCTACTCTACAGCACAACACACTCGCTCTACTCTACAGCACAACACACTCGCTCTACTCTACAGCACGGTAACACACTCGCTCTACTCTACAGCACAACACACTCGCTCTACTCTACAGCACGGTAACACACTCGCTCTACTCTACAGCACAACACACTCGCTCTACTCTACAGCACAACACACTCGCTCTACTCTACAGCACAACACACTCGCTCTACTCTACAGCACGGTAACACACTCGCTCTACTCTACAGCACAACACACTCGCTCTACTCTACAGCACAACACACTCGCTCTACTCTACAGCACGGTACACACTCGCTCTACTCTACAGCACAACACACTCGCTCTACTCTACAGCACAACACACTCGCTCTACTCTACAGCACAACACACTCGCTCTACTCTACAGCAAAACACACTCGCTCTACTCTACAGCACGGTAACACACTCGCTCTACTCTACAGCACAACACACTCGCTCTACTCTACAGCACAACACACTCGCTCTACTCTACAGCACAACACACTCGCTCTACTCTACAGCACAACACACTCGCTCTACTCTACAGCACGGTAACACACTCGCTCTACTCTACAGCACAACACACTCGCTCTACTCTACAGCACAACACACTCGCTCTACTCTACAGCACAACACACTCGCTCTACTCTACAGCACAACACACTCGCTCTACTCTACAGCACAACACACTCGCTCTACTCTACAGCACAACACACTCGCTCTACTCTACAGCACAACACACTCGCTCTACTCTACAGCACAACACACTCGCTCTACTCTACAGCACGGTAACACACTCGCTCTACTCTACAGCACAACACACTCGCTCTACTCTACAGCACAACACACTCGCTCTACTCTACAGCACAACACACTCGCTCTACTCTACAGCACAACACACTCGCTCTACTCTACAGCACGTAACACACTCGCTCTACTCTACAGCACAACACACTCGCTCTACTCTACAGCACAACACACTCGCTCTACTCTACAGCACAACACACTCGCTCTACTCTACAGCACGGTAACACACTCGCTCTACTCTACAGCACAACACACTCGCTCTACTCTACAGCACAACACACTCGCTCTACTCTACAGCACGTAACACACTCGCTCTACTCTACAGCACGAACACACTCGCTCTACTCTACAGCACGGTAACACACTCGCTCTACTCTACAGCACAACACACTCGCTCTACTCTACAGCACAACACACTCGCTCTACTCTACAGCACAACACACTCGCTCTACTCTACAGCACAACACACTCGCTCTACTCTACAGCACAACACACTCGCTCTACTCTACAGCACGGTAACACACTCGCTCTACTCTACAGCACAACACACTCGCTCTACTCTACAGCACAACACACTCGCTCTACTCTACAGCACAACACACTCGCTCTACTCTACAGCACGAACACACTCGCTCTACTCTACAGCACAACACACTCGCTCTACTCTACAGCACAACACACTCGCTCTACTCTACAGCACGAACACACTCGCTCTACTCTACAGCACAACACACTCGCTCTACTCTACAGCACAACACACTCGCTCTACTCTACAGCACAACACACTCGCTCTACTCTACAGCACAACACACTCGCTCTACTCTACAGCAAAACACACTCGCTCTACTCTACAGCACAACACACTCGCTCTACTCTACAGCACAACACACTCGCTCTACTCTACAGCACAACACACTCGCTCTACTCTACAGCACAACACACTCGCTCTACTCTACAGCACGAACACACTCGCTCTACTCTACAGCACAACACACTCGCTCTACTCTACAGCACAACACACTCGCTCTACTCTACAGCACGGTAACACACTCGCTCTACTCTACAGCACAACACACTCGCTCTACTCTACAGCACAACACACTCGCTCTACTCTACAGCACAACACACTCGCTCTACTCTACAGCACAACACACTCGCTCTACTCTACAGCACAACACACTCGCTCTACTCTACAGCACAACACACTCGCTCTACTCTACAGCACAACACACTCGCTCTACTCTACAGCACTAAACACACTCGCTCTACTCTACAGCACAACACACTCGCTCTACTCTACAGCACAACACACTCGCTCTACTCTACAGCACGTAACACACTCGCTCTACTCTACAGCACAACACACTCGCTCTACTCTACAGCACAACACACTCGCTCTACTCTACAGCACGGTAACACACTCACTCTACTCTACAGCACGGTAACACACTCGCTCTACTCTACAGCACAACACACTCACTCTACTCTACAGCACGGTAACACACTCGCTCTACTCTACAGCACAACACACTCACTCTACTCTACAGCACAACACACTCGCTCTACTCTACAGCACGGTAACACACTCGCTCTACTCTACAGCACAACACACTCGCTCTACTCTACAGCACAACACACTCGCTCTACTCTACAGCACAACACACTCGCTCTACTCTACAGCACTCGCTCTACTCTACAGCACAACACACTCGCTCTACTCTACAGCACAACACACTCACTCTACTCTACAGCACAACACACTCGCTCTACTCTACAGCACTCGCTCTACTCTACAGCACAACACACTCGCTCTACTCTACAGCACAACACACTCGCTCTACTCTACAGCACAACACACTCGCTCTACTCTACAGCACAACACACTCGCTCTACTCTACAGCACAACACACTCGCTCTACTCTACAGCACAACACACTCGCTCTACTCTACAGCACAGCACACTCGCTCTACTCTACAGCACAACACACTCGCTCTACTCTACAGCACAACACACTCGCTCTACTCTACAGCACAACACACTCGCTCTACTCTACAGCACAACACACTCGCTCTACTCTACAGCACAACACACTCGCTCTACTCTACACAGCACAACACACTCACTCTACTCTACAGCACAACACACTCGCTCTACTCTACAGCACTCGCTCTACTCTACAGCACAACACACTCGCTCTACTCTACAGCACAACACACTCGCTCTACTCTACAGCAAAACACACTCGCTCTACTCTACAGCACAACACACTCGCTCTACTCTACAGCACGGTAACACACTCGCTCTACTCTACAGCACGAACACACTCGCTCTACTCTACAGCACAACACACTCGCTCTACTCTACAGCACAACACACTCGCTCTACTCTACAGCAAAACACACTCGCTCTACTCTACAGCACAACACACTCGCTCTACTCTACAGCACAACACACTCGCTCTACTCTACAGCACGGTAACACACTCGCTCTACTCTACAGCACAACACACTCGCTCTACTCTACAGCACAACACACTCGCTCTACTCTACAGCACGGTAACACACTCGCTCTACTCTACAGCACAACACACTCGCTCTACTCTACAGCACGGTAACACACTCGCTCTACTCTACAGCACAGCACACTCGCTCTACTCTACACAGCACAACACACTCACTCTACTCTACAGCACAACACACTCGCTCTACTCTACACAGCACAACACACTCACTCTACTCTACAGCACAACACACTCGCTCTACTCTACAGCACAACACACTCGCTCTACTCTACACAGCACAACACACTCACTCTACTCTACAGCACAACACACTCGCTCTACTCTACAGCACAACACACTCGCTCTACTCTACAGCACAACACACTCGCTCTACTCTACAGCACAACACACTCACTCTACTCTACAGCACGGTAACACACTCGCTCTACTCTACAGCACAACACACTCGCTCTACTCTACAGCAAAACACACTCGCTCTACTCTACAGCACAACACACTCGCTCTACTCTACAGCACAACACACTCGCTCTACTCTACAGCACAACACACTCGCTCTACTCTACAGCACAACACACTCGCTCTACTCTACAGCAAAACACACTCGCTCTACTCTACAGCACAACACACTCACTCTACTCTACAGCACGGTAACACACTCGCTCTACTCTACAGCACAACACACTCGCTCTACTCTACAGCAAAACACACTCGCTCTACTCTACAGCACAACACACTCGCTCTACTCTACAGCACAACACACTCGCTCTACTCTACAGCACAACACACTCGCTCTACTCTACAGCAAAACACACTCGCTCTACTCTACAGCACAACACACTCGCTCTACTCTACAGCACAACACACTCGCTCTACTCTACAGCACGGTAACACACTCGCTCTACTCTACAGCACGTAACACACTCGCTCTACTCTACAGCACGGTAACACACTCGCTCTACTCTACAGCACGGTAACACACTCGCTCTACTCTACAGCACAACACACTCGCTCTACTCTACAGCACGGTAACACACTCGCTCTACTCTACAGCACAACACACTCGCTCTACTCTACAGCACAACACACTCGCTCTACTTTACAGCACGGTAACACACTCGCTCTACTCTACAGCACAACACACTCGCTCTACTCTACAGCACAACACACTCGCTCTACTCTACAGCAAAACACACTCGCTCTACTCTACAGCACAACACACTCGCTCTACTCTACACAGCACAACACACTCACTCTACTCTACAGCACAACACACTCGCTCTACTCTACAGCACAACACACTCGCTCTACTCTACACAGCACAACACACTCACTCTACTCTACAGCACAACACACTCGCTCTACTCTACAGCACAACACACTCGCTCTACTCTACAGCACAACACACTCGCTCTACTCTACAGCACGGTAACACACTCGCTCTACTCTACAGCAAAACACACTCGCTCTACTCTACAGCACAACACACTCGCTCTACTCTACAGCACAACACACTCGCTCTACTCTACAGCACAACACACTCACTCTACTCTACAGCAAAACACACTCGCTCTACTCTACAGCACAACACACTCACTCTACTCTACAGCACGGTAACACACTCGCTCTACTCTACAGCACAACACACTCGCTCTACTCTACAGCAAAACACACTCGCTCTACTCTACAGCACAACACACTCGCTCTACTCTACAGCACAACACACTCGCTCTACTCTACAGCACAACACACTCGCTCTACTCTACAGCAAAACACACTCGCTCTACTCTACAGCACAACACACTCGCTCTACTCTACAGCACAACACACTCGCTCTACTCTACAGCACGGTAACACACTCGCTCTACTCTACAGCACAACACACTCGCTCTACTCTACAGCACAACACACTCGCTCTACTCTACAGCACGGTAACACACTCGCTCTACTCTACAGCACAACACACTCGCTCTACTCTACAGCACAACACACTCGCTCTACTCTACAGCAAAACACACTCGCTCTACTCTACAGCACAACACACTCGCTCTACTCTACAGCACAACACACTCGCTCTACTCTACAGCACAGCACACTCGCTCTACTCTACAGCAAACACACTCGCTCTACTCTACAGCACAACACACTCGCTCTACTCTACAGCACAACACACTCGCTCTACTCTACAGCACAGCACACTCGCTCTACTCTACAGCACAACACACTCGCTCTACTCTACAGCACAACACACTCGCTCTACTCTACAGCACAACACACTCGCTCTACTCTACAGCACAACACACTCGCTCTACTCTACAGCACGGTAACACACTCGCTCTACTCTACAGCACAACACACTCGCTCTACTCTACAGCAAAACACACTCGCTCTACTCTACAGCACAACACACTCGCTCTACTCTACAGCACAGCACACTCGCTCTACTCTACAGCAAAACACACTCGCTCTACTCTACAGCACAACACACTCGCTCTACTCTACAGCACAACACACTCGCTCTACTCTACAGCACAGCACACTCGCTCTACTCTACAGCACAACACACTCGCTCTACTCTACAGCACAACACACTCGCTCTACTCTACAGCACAACACACTCGCTCTACTCTACAGCACAACACACTCGCTCTACTCTACAGCACGGTAACACACTCGCTCTACTCTACAGCAAAACACACTCGCTCTACTCTACAGCACAACACACTCGCTCTACTCTACAGCACAACACACTCGCTCTACTCTACAGCACAACACACTCGCTCTACTCTACAGCACGGTAACACACTCGCTCTACTCTACAGCAAAACACACTCACTCTACTCTACAGCACAACACACTCACTCTACTCTACAGCACGGTAACACACTCGCTCTACTCTACAGCAAAACACACTCGCTCTACTCTACAGCAAAACACACTCGCTCTACTCTACAGCAAAACACACTCGCTCTACTCTACAGCACGGTAACACACTCGCTCTACTCTACAGCAAAACACACTCGCTCTACTCTACAGCACAACACACTCGCTCTACTCTACAGCACAACACACTCGCTCTACTCTACAGCACGGTAACACACTCGCTCTACTCTACAGCACGGTAACACACTCGCTCTACTCTACAGCACGGTAACACACTCGCTCTACTCTACAGCACGGTAACACACTCGCTCTACTCTACAGCAAAACACACTCGCTCTACTCTACCGCAAAACACACTCGCTCTACTCTACAGCACAGTAACACACTCGCTCTACTCTACAGCACAACACACTCGCTCTACTCTACAGCACGGTAACACACTCGGTAACACACTCGCTCTACTCTACAGCACAACACACTCGCTCTACTCTACAGCACAACACACTCGCTCTACTCTACAGCACGGTAACACACTCGCTCTACTCTACAGCACAACACACTCGCTCTACTCTACAGCACAACACACTCGCTCTACTCTACAGCACAGCACACTCGCTCTACTCTACAGCAAAACACACTCGCTCTACTCTACAGCACAACACACTCGCTCTACTCTACAGCACGGTAACACACTCGCTCTACTCTACAGCACAACACACTCGCTCTACTCTACAGCACAACACACTCGCTCTACTCTACAGCACAACACACTCGCTCTACTCTAACCAGACCAACACACTCGCTCTACTCTACAGCACAACACACTCGCTCTACTCTACAGCAAAACACACTCGCTCTACTCTACAGCACGGTAACACACTCGCTCTACTCTACAGCACGGTAACACACTCGCTCTACTCTACAGCACGGTAACACACTCGCTCTACTCTACAGCACGGTAACACACTCGCTCTACTCTACAGCAAAACACACTCGCTCTACTCTACAGCACGGTAACACACTCGCTCTACTCTACAGCAAAACACACTCGCTCTACTCTACAGCACAACACACTCGCTCTACTCTACAGCACGGTAACACACTCGGTAACACACTCGCTCTACTCTACAGCACAACACACTCGCTCTACTCTACAGCACAACACACTCGCTCTACTCTACAGCACGGTAACACACTCGCTCTACTCTACAGCACAACACACTCGCTCTACTCTACAGCACAACACACTCGCTCTACTCTACAGCACAACACACTCGCTCTACTCTACAGCAAAACACACTCGCTCTACTCTACAGCACGGTAACACACTCGCTCTACTCTACAGCACGGTAACACACTCGCTCTACTCTACAGCAAAACACACTCGCTCTACTCTACAGCACGGTAACACACTCGCTCTACTCTACAGCACAACACACTCGCTCTACTCTACAGCACAACACACTCGCTCTACTCTACAGCACAACACACTCGCTCTACTCTACAGCACAACACACTCGCTCTACTCTATAGCACGGTAACACACTCGCTCTACTCTACAGCACGGTAACACACTCGCTCTACTCTACAGCAAAACACACTCGCTCTACTCTACAGCACAACACACTCGCTCTACTCTACAGCACGGTAACACACTCGCTCTACTCTACAGCACAACACACTCGCTCTACTCTACAGCACGGTAACACACTCGCTCTACTCTACAGCACGGTAACACACTCGCTCTACTCTACAGCAAAACACACTCGCTCTACTCTACCGCAAAACACACTCGCTCTACTCTACAGCACAACACACTCGCTCTACTCTACAGCACGGTAACACACTCGGTAACACACTCGCTCTACTCTACAGCACAACACACTCGCTCTACTCTACAGCACAACACACTCACTCTACTCTACAGCACAACACACTCGCTCTACTCTACAGCACGGTAACACACTCGCTCTACTCTACAGCACAACACACTCGCTCTACTCTACAGCACAGTAACACACTCGCTCTACTCTACAGCACAACACACTCGCTCTACTCTACAGCACGGTAACACACTCGCTCTACTCTACAGCACGGTAACACACTCGCTCTACTCTACAGCACAGTAACACACTCGCTCTACTCTACAGCACAACACACTCGCTCTACTCTACAGCACGGTAACACACTCGCTCTACTCTACAGCACAACACACTCGCTCTACTCTACAGCACGGTAACACACTCGCTCTACTCTACAGCACGGTAACACACTCGCTCTACTCTACAGCAAAACACACTCGCTCTACTCTACCGCAAAACACACTCGCTCTACTCTACAGCACAACACACTCGCTCTACTCTACAGCACAGTAACACACTCGCTCTACTCTACAGCACAGTAACACACTCGCTCTACTCTACAGCACAACACACTCGCTCTACTCTACAGCACGGTAACACACTCGCTCTACTCTACAGCACAACACACTCGCTCTACTCTACAGCACGGTAACACACTCGCTCTACTCTACAGCACGGTAACACACTCGCTCTACTCTACAGCAAAACACACTCGCTCTACTCTACCGCAAAACACACTCGCTCTACTCTACAGCACAACACACTCGCTCTACTCTACAGCACGGTAACACACTCGGTAACACACTCGCTCTACTCTACAGCACAACACACTCGCTCTACTCTACAGCACGGTAACACACTCGCTCTACTCTACAGCACAACACACTCACTCTACTCTACAGCACGGTAACACACTCGCTCTACTCTACAGCACAACACACTCACTCTACTCTACAGCAAAACACACTCGCTCTACTCTACAGCACAACACACTCGCTCTACTCTACAGCACGGTAACACACTCGCTCTACTCTACAGCACAACACACTCACTCTACTCTACAGCACGGTAACACACTCGCTCTACTCTACAGCACAACACACTCGCTCTACTCTACAGCACGGTAACACACTCGCTCTACTCTACAGCACAACACACTCGCTCTACTCTACAGCACAACACACTCGCTCTACTCTACACAGCACAACACACTCGCTCTACTCTACAGCACGGTAACACACTCGCTCTACTCTACAGCACGGTAACACACTCGCTCTACTCTACAGCAAAACACACTCGCTCTACTCTACAGCACAACACACTCGCTCTACTCTACAGCACGGTAACACACTCGCTCTACTCTACAGCACGGTAACACACTCGCTCTACTCTACAGCAAAACACACTCGCTCTACTCTACCGCAAAACACACTCGCTCTACTCTACAGCACAACACACTCGCTCTACTCTACAGCACGGTAACACACTCGGTAACACACTCGCTCTACTCTACAGCAAAACACACTCGCTCTACTCTACCGCAAAACACACTCGCTCTACTCTACAGCACAACACACTCGCTCTACTCTACAGCACGGTAACACACTCGCTCTACTCTACAGCACAACACACTCGCTCTACTCTACCGCAAAACACACTCGCTCTACTCTACAGCAAAACACACTCGCTCTACTCTACAGCACGGTAACACACTCGCTCTACTCTACAGCACGGTAACACACTCACTCTACTCTACAGCAAAACACACTCGCTCTACTCTACCGCAAAACACACTCGCTCTACTCTACAGCACGGTAACACACTCGCTCTACTCTACAGCACAACACACTCGCTCTACTCTACAGCACAACACACTCGCTCTACTCTACAGCACGGTAACACACTCGCTCTACTCTACAGCAAAACACACTCGCTCTACTCTACAGCACAACACACTCGCTCTACTCTACAGCACGGTAACACACTCGCTCTACTCTACAGCACGGTAACACACTCGCTCTACTCTACAGCAAAACACACTCGCTGTACTCTACCGCAAAACACACTCGCTCTACTCTACAGCACAACACACTCGCTCTACTCTACAGCACGGTAACACACTCGGTAACACACTCGCTCTACTCTACAGCAAAACACACTCGCTCTACTCTACCGCAAAACACACTCGCTCTACTCTACAGCACAACACACTCGCTCTACTCTACAGCACAACACACTCGCTCTACTCTACAGCACAACACACTCGCTCTACTCTACAGCACGGTAACACACTCGCTCTACTCTACAGCACGGTAACACACTCGCTGTACTCTACAGCACGGTAACACACTCGCTCTACTCTACAGCACGGTAACACACTCGCTCTACTCTACAGCACAACACACTCGCTCTACTCTACAGCACAACACACTCGCTCTACTCTACAGCACAACACACTCGCTCTACTCTACAGCACAACACACTCGCTCTACTCTACAGCACAACACACTCGCTCTACTCTACAGCACAACACACTCGCTTTACTCTACAGCACGGTAACACACTCGCTCTACTCTACAGCACGGTAACACACTCGCTCTACTCTACAGCACAACACACTCGCTCTACTCTACAGCACGGTAACACACTCGCTCTACTCTACAGCACAACACACTCGCTCTACTCTACAGCACGGTAACACACTCGCTCTACTCTACAGCACGGTAACACACTCGCTCTACTCTACAGCAAAACACACTCGCTCTACTCTACCGCAAAACACACTCGCTCTACTCTACAGCACAACACACTCGCTTTACTCTACAGCACGGTAACACACTCGCTCTACTCTACAGCACAGTAACACACTCGCTCTACTCTACAGCACAACACACTCGCTCTACTCTACAGCAAAACACACTCGCTCTACTCTACAGCACAACACACTCGCTCTACTCTACAGCACAACACACTCGCTCTACTCTACAGCACAACACACTCGCTCTACTCTACAGCACAGCACACTCGCTCTACTCTACAGCACGGTAACACACTCGCTCTACTCTACAGCACAACACACTCGCTCTACTCTACAGCACGGTAACACACTCGCTCTACTCTACAGCAAAACACACTCGCTCTACTCTACAGCACAACACACTCGCTCTACTCTACAGCACGGTAACACACTCGCTCTACTCTACAGCAAAACACACTCGCTCTGCTCTACAGCAAAACACACTCGCTCTACTCTACAGCACAACACACTCGCTCTACTCTACAGCACAACACACTCGCTCTACTCTACAGCACAACACACTCGCTCTACTCTACAGCACGGTAACACACTCGCTCTACTCTACAGCACAACACACTCGCTCTACTCTACAGCACAACACACTCGCTCTACTCTACAGCAAAACACACTCGCTCTACTCTACAGCACGGTAACACACTCGCTCTACTCTACAGCAAAACACACTCGCTCTACTCTACAGCACAACACACTCGCTCTATTCTACAGCACGGTAACACACTCGCTCTACTCTACAGCACAACACACTCGCTCTACTCTACAGCAAAACACACTCGCTCTACTCTACAGCACGGTAACACACTCGCTCTACTCTACAGCACAACACACTCGCTCTACTCTACAGCAAAACACACTCGCTCTACTCTACAGCACAACACACTCGCTCTACTCTACAGCACAACACACTCGCTCTACACAACACACTCTACAGCACGGTAACACACACGCTCTACTCTACAGCACGGTAACACACTCGCTCTACTCTACAGCAAAACACACTCGCTCTACTCTACAGCACAACACACTCGCTCTACTCTACAGCACAACACACTCGCTCTACTCTACAGCACAACACACTCGCTCTACTCTACAGCACAACACACTCGCTCTACTCTACAGCACAACACACTCGCTCTACTCTACAGCACAACACACTCGCTCTACTCTACAGCACAGCACACTCGCTCTACTCTACAGCACGGTAACACACTCGCTCTACTCTACAGCACAACACACTCGCTCTACTCTACAGCACAACACACTCGCTCTACACAACACACTCTACAGCACAACACACTCGCTCTACTCTACAGCACGGTAACACACTCGCTCTACTCTACAGCACAACACACTCGCTCTACACAACACACTCTACAGCACGGTAACACACTCGCTCTACTCTACAGCACGGTAACACACTCGCTCTACTCTACAGCACGGTAACACACTCGCTCTACTCTACAGCACAGTAACACACTCGCTCTACTCTACAGCACAGTAACACACTCGCTCTACTCTACAGCAAAACACACTCGCTCTACTCTACAGCACAACACACTCGCTCTACTCTACAGCACAACACACTCGCTCTACTCTACAGCACAACACACTCGCTCTACTCTACAGCACAACACACTCGCTCTACTCTACAGCACAACACACTCGCTCTACTCTACAGCACAACACACTCGCTCTACTCTACAGCACAACACACTCGCTCTACACTACAGCACGGTAACACACTCGCTCTACTCTACAGCACGGTAACACACTCGCTCTACTCTACAGCACAGCACACTCGCTCTACTCTACAGCACAGCACACTCGCTCTACTCTACAGCACAACACACTCGCTCTACTCTACAGCACAACACACTCGCTCTACTCTACAGCACAACACACTCGCTCTACTCTACAGCACAACACACTCGCTCTACTCTACAGCACAACACACTCGCTCTACTCTACAGCACAACACACTCGCTCTACTCTACAGCACAACACACTCGCTCTACTCTACAGCACAACACACTCGCTCTACTCTACAGCACAACACACTCACTCTACTCTACAGCACGGTAACACACTCGCTCTACTCTACAGCACAACACACTCACTCTACTCTACAGCACAACACACTCGCTCTACTCTACAGCACAACACACTCGCTCTACTCTACAGCACAACACACTCGCTCTACTCTACAGCACGGTAACACACTCGCTCTACTCTACAGCAAAACACACTCGCTCTACTCTACAGCAAAACACACTCGCTCTACTCTACAGCAAAACACACTCGCTCTACTCTACAGCACGGTAACACACTCGCTCTACTCTACAGCAAAACACACTCGCTCTACTCTACAGCACAACACACTCGCTCTACTCTACAGCACAACACACTCGCTCTACTCTACAGCACGGTAACACACTCGCTCTACTCTACAGCACGGTAACACACTCGCTCTACTCTACAGCACGGTAACACACTCGCTCTACTCTACAGCACGGTAACACACTCGCTCTACTCTACAGCAAAACACACTCGCTCTACTCTACCGCAAAACACACTCGCTCTACTCTACAGCACAGTAACACACTCGCTCTACTCTACAGCACAACACACTCGCTCTACTCTACAGCACGGTAACACACTCGGTAACACACTCGCTCTACTCTACAGCACAACACACTCGCTCTACTCTACAGCACAACACACTCGCTCTACTCTACAGCACAACACACTCGCTCTACTCTACAGCACAACACACTCGCTCTACTCTACAGCACAACACACTCGCTCTACTCTACAGCACGGTAACACACTCGCTCTACTCTACAGCACGGTGAACACACTCGCTCTACTCTACAGCACGGTAACACACTCGCTCTACTCTACAGCAAAACACACTCGCTCTACTCTACCGCAAAACACACTCGCTCTACTCTACAGCACAGTAACACACTCGCTCTACTCTACAGCACAACACACTCGCTCTACTCTACAGCACGGTAACACACTCGGTAACACACTCGCTCTACTCTACAGCACAACACACTCGCTCTACTCTACAGCACAACACACTCGCTCTACTCTACAGCACGGTAACACACTCGCTCTACTCTACAGCACAACACACTCGCTCTACTCTACAGCACAACACACTCGCTCTACTCTACAGCACAGCACACTCGCTCTACTCTACAGCAAAACACACTCGCTCTACTCTACAGCACAACACACTCGCTCTACTCTACAGCACGGTAACACACTCGCTCTACTCTACAGCACAACACACTCGCTCTACTCTACAGCACAACACACTCGCTCTACTCTACAGCACAACACACTCGCTCTACTCTACAGCACAACACACTCGCTCTACTCTACAGCAAAACACACTCGCTCTACTCTACAGCACGGTAACACACTCGCTCTACTCTACAGCACGGTAACACACTCGCTCTACTCTACAGCACGGTAACACACTCGCTCTACTCTACAGCACGGTAACACACTCGCTCTACTCTACAGCAAAACACACTCGCTCTACTCTACAGCACGGTAACACACTCGCTCTACTCTACAGCAAAACACACTCGCTCTACTCTACAGCACAACACACTCGCTCTACTCTACAGCACAACACACTCGCTCTACTCTACAGCACGGTAACACACTCGGTAACACACTCGCTCTACTCTACAGCACAACACACTCGCTCTACTCTACAGCACAACACACTCGCTCTACTCTACAGCACGGTAACACACTCGCTCTACTCTACAGCACAACACACTCGCTCTACTCTACAGCACAACACACTCGCTCTACTCTACAGCACAACACACTCGCTCTACTCTACAGCAAAACACTCGCTCTACTCTACAGCACGGTAACACACTCGCTCTACTCTACAGCACGGTAACACACTCGCTCTACTCTACAGCAAAACACACTCGCTCTACTCTACAGCACGGTAACACACTCGCTCTACTCTACAGCACAACACACTCGCTCTACTCTACAGCACAACACACTCGCTCTACTCTACAGCACAACACACTCGCTCTACTCTACAGCACAACACACTCGCTCTACTCTATAGCACGGTAACACACTCGCTCTACTCTACAGCACGGTAACACACTCGCTCTACTCTACAGCAAAACACACTCGCTCTACTCTACAGCACAACACACTCGCTCTACTCTACAGCACGGTAACACACTCGCTCTACTCTACAGCACAACACACTCGCTCTACTCTACAGCACGGTAACACACTCGCTCTACTCTACAGCACGGTAACACACTCGCTCTACTCTACAGCAAAACACACTCGCTCTACTCTACCGCAAAACACACTCGCTCTACTCTACAGCACAACACACTCGCTCTACTCTACAGCACGGTAACACACTCGGTAACACACTCGCTCTACTCTACAGCACAACACACTCGCTCTACTCTACAGCACAACACACTCACTCTACTCTACAGCACAACACACTCGCTCTACTCTACAGCACGGTAACACACTCGCTCTACTCTACAGCACAACACACTCGCTCTACTCTACAGCACAGTAACACACTCGCTCTACTCTACAGCACAACACACTCGCTCTACTCTACAGCACGGTAACACACTCGCTCTACTCTACAGCACGGTAACACACTCGCTCTACTCTACAGCACAGTAACACACTCGCTCTACTCTACAGCACAACACACTCGCTCTACTCTACAGCACGGTAACACACTCGCTCTACTCTACAGCACAACACACTCGCTCTACTCTACAGCACGGTAACACACTCGCTCTACTCTACAGCACGGTAACACACTCGCTCTACTCTACAGCAAAACACACTCGCTCTACTCTACCGCAAAACACACTCGCTCTACTCTACAGCACAACACACTCGCTCTACTCTACAGCACAGTAACACACTCGCTCTACTCTACAGCACAGTAACACACTCGCTCTACTCTACAGCACAACACACTCGCTCTACTCTACAGCACGGTAACACACTCGCTCTACTCTACAGCACAACACACTCGCTCTACTCTACAGCACGGTAACACACTCGCTCTACTCTACAGCACGGTAACACACTCGCTCTACTCTACAGCAAAACACACTCGCTCTACTCTACCGCAAAACACACTCGCTCTACTCTACAGCACAACACACTCGCTCTACTCTACAGCACGGTAACACACTCGGTAACACACTCGCTCTACTCTACAGCACAACACACTCGCTCTACTCTACAGCACGGTAACACACTCGCTCTACTCTACAGCACAACACACTCACTCTACTCTACAGCACGGTAACACACTCGCTCTACTCTACAGCACAACACACTCACTCTACTCTACAGCACGGTAACACACTCGCTCTACTCTACAGCACAACACACTCACTCTACTCTACAGCAAAACACACTCGCTCTACTCTACAGCACAACACACTCGCTCTACTCTACAGCACGGTAACACACTCGCTCTACTCTACAGCACAACACACTCACTCTACTCTACAGCACGGTAACACACTCGCTCTACTCTACAGCACAACACACTCGCTCTACTCTACAGCACGGTAACACACTCGCTCTACTCTACAGCACAACACACTCGCTCTACTCTACAGCACAACACACTCGCTCTACTCTACACAGCACAACACACTCGCTCTACTCTACAGCACGGTAACACACTCGCTCTACTCTACAGCACGGTAACACACTCGCTCTACTCTACAGCAAAACACACTCGCTCTACTCTACAGCACAACACACTCGCTCTACTCTACAGCACGGTAACACACTCGCTCTACTCTACAGCACGGTAACACACTCGCTCTACTCTACAGCAAAACACACTCGCTCTACTCTACCGCAAAACACACTCGCTCTACTCTACAGCACAACACACTCGCTCTACTCTACAGCACGGTAACACACTCGGTAACACACTCGCTCTACTCTACAGCAAAACACACTCGCTCTACTCTACCGCAAAACACACTCGCTCTACTCTACAGCACAACACACTCGCTCTACTCTACAGCACGGTAACACACTCGCTCTACTCTACAGCACAACACACTCGCTCTACTCTACCGCAAAACACACTCGCTCTACTCTACAGCAAAACACACTCGCTCTACTCTACAGCACGGTAACACACTCGCTCTACTCTACAGCACGGTAACACACTCGCTCTACTCTACAGCAAAACACACTCGCTCTACTCTACCGCAAAACACACTCGCTCTACTCTACAGCACGGTAACACACTCGCTCTACTCTACAGCACAACACACTCGCTCTACTCTACAGCACAACACACTCGCTCTACTCTACAGCACGGTAACACACTCGCTCTACTCTACAGCAAAACACACTCGCTCTACTCTACAGCACAACACACTCGCTCTACTCTACAGCACGGTAACACACTCGCTCTACTCTACAGCACGGTAACACACTCGCTCTACTCTACAGCAAAACACACTCGCTCTACTCTACCGCAAAACACACTCGCTCTACTCTACAGCACAACACACTCGCTCTACTCTACAGCACGGTAACACACTCGGTAACACACTCGCTCTACTCTACAGCAAAACACACTCGCTCTACTCTACCGCAAAACACACTCGCTCTACTCTACAGCACAACACACTCGCTCTACTCTACAGCACAACACACTCGCTCTACTCTACAGCACAACACACTCGCTCTACTCTACAGCACGGTAACACACTCGCTCTACTCTACAGCACGGTAACACACTCGCTGTACTCTACAGCACGGTAACACACTCGCTCTACTCTACAGCACGGTAACACACTCGCTCTACTCTACAGCACAACACACTCGCTCTACTCTACAGCACGGTAACACACTCGCTCTACTCTACAGCAAAACACACTCGCTCTACTCTACAGCACAACACACTCGCTCTACTCTACAGCACAACACACTCGCTTTACTCTACAGCACGGTAACACACTCGCTCTACTCTACAGCAAAACACACTCGCTCTACTCTACAGCACAACACACTCGCTCTACTCTACAGCACAACACACTCGCTCTACTCTACAGCACAACACACTCGCTCTACTCTACAGCACAGCACACTCGCTCTACTCTACAGCACGGTAACACACTCGCTCTACTCTACAGCACAACACACTCGCTCTACTCTACAGCACGGTAACACACTCGCTCTACTCTACAGCAAAACACACTCGCTCTACTCTACAGCACAACACACTCGCTCTACTCTACAGCACGGTAACACACTCGCTCTACTCTACAGCAAAACACACTCGCTCTGCTCTACAGCAAAACACACTCGCTCTACTCTACAGCACAACACACTCGCTCTACTCTACAGCACAACACACTCGCTCTACTCTACAGCACAACACACTCGCTCTACTCTACAGCACGGTAACACACTCGCTCTACTCTACAGCAAAACACACTCGCTCTACTCTACAGCACAACACACTCGCTCTACTCTACAGCACGGTAACACACTCGCTCTACTCTACAGCAAAACACACTCGCTCTACTCTACAGCACAACACACTCGCTCTATTCTACAGCACGGTAACACACTCGCTCTACTCTACAGCACAACACACTCGCTCTACTCTACAGCAAAACACACTCGCTCTACTCTACAGCACGGTAACACACTCGCTCTACTCTACAGCACAACACACTCGCTCTACTCTACAGCAAAACACACTCGCTCTACTCTACAGCACAACACACTCGCTCTACTCTACAGCACAACACACTCGCTCTACACAACACACTCTACAGCACGGTAACACACACGCTCTACTCTACAGCACGGTAACACACTCGCTCTACTCTACAGCAAAACACACTCGCTCTACTCTACAGCACAACACACTCGCTCTACTCTACAGCACAACACACTCGCTCTACTCTACAGCACAACACACTCGCTCTACTCTACAGCACAACACACTCGCTCTACTCTACAGCACAACACACTCGCTCTACTCTACAGCACAACACACTCGCTCTACTCTACAGCACAGCACACTCGCTCTACTCTACAGCACGGTAACACACTCGCTCTACTCTACAGCACAACACACTCGCTCTACTCTACAGCACAGCACACTCGCTCTACTCTACAGCACGGTAACACACTCGCTCTACTCTACAGCACAACACACTCGCTCTACTCTACAGCACAACACACTCGCTCTACACAACACACTCTACAGCACAACACACTCGCTCTACTCTACAGCACGGTAACACACTCGCTCTACTCTACAGCACAACACACTCGCTCTACTCTACAGCACGGTAACACACTCGCTCTACTCTACAGCACGGTAACACACTCGCTCTACTCTACAGCACAGTAACACACTCGCTCTACTCTACAGCACAGTAACACACTCGCTCTACTCTACAGCAAAACACACTCGCTCTACTCTACAGCACAACACACTCGCTCTACTCTACAGCACAACACACTCGCTCTACTCTACAGCACAACACACTCGCTCTACTCTACAGCACAACACACTCGCTCTACTCTACAGCACAACACACTCGCTCTACTCTACAGCACAACACACTCGCTCTACTCTACAGCACAACACACTCGCTCTACTCTACAGCACAACACACTCGCTCTACTCTACAGCACGGTAACACACTCGCTCTACTCTACAGCACAGCACACTCGCTCTACTCTACAGCACAACACACTCGCTCTACTCTACAGCACGGTAACACACTCGCTCTACTCTACAGCACAACACACTCGCTCTACTCTACAGCACAACACACTCGCTCTACTCTACAGCACGGTAACACACTCGCTCTACTCTACAGCACAACACACTCGCTCTACTCTACAGCACGGTAACACACTCGCTCTACTCTACAGCACGGTAACACACTCGCTCTACTCTACAGCACGGTAACACACTCGCTCTACTCTACAGCACAACACACTCGCTCTACTCTACAGCACGGTAACACACTCGCTCTACTCTACAGCACGGTAACACACTCGCTCTACTCTACAGCACGGTAACACACTCGCTCTACTCTACAGCACAACACACTCCCTCTACTCTACAGCACAACACACTCGCTCTACTCTACAGCACGGTAACACACTCGCTCTACTCTACAGCACAACACACTCGCTCTACTCTACAGCACAACACACTCACTCTACTAATGCTCTCTGGTTTTACTGCGGTAACTGTGGTTGTGTCTGACTGCAGCTGTACGTGGAGTACATCGTGAAGAACCCGCTGTGTGTGCTGGGCGAGTCTCTTCAGAGCGACCTGTTCAACACCAAACTGGACTCTTTCATCCGAGCGCTACCGTTCTTCAGCGTCCGTGCGGCTTGAGCAGGAAGACAAGAAAATACCATCATCCTCTGTTTATATGTAACGTCTGCTTCCTCAATCAGAGCTCTGATTGCAGTTCCTTTTGTTAAATATTAGTGTAAAAAGATTCTTTCTCACAAAACGGATCAAAATAAAAGATTAATTTTTGCCACCTTTCCAAGAATTGAATATGAAGAAAAATAAAGCATAATCAGTGTGATTTTGGTTTGGTCCCTCTTTACTTTGGTGTCTTTAATTACTAAAATAATAATGTTCAGATACTGTGAACTTGTTGAAATGATAGAATCAGAGAAATAAAATACTGTTTTTAGATTGTGTGTGTGTGTGTGTGTGTGTGTGTGTGTGTGTGTGTGTGTGTGTGTGTGTGTGTGTGTGTGTGTGAGAGAGAGAGAGAGAGAGAGATGTATTAGAGATGTGTGTGTGATTAGTATTAGTCAGTTATGTAGTTGTCATTTTATTATGCATTCATATTTTTTATTTTATTTATATAATTTATCATTTAATGATTTATTCATTTTATTCCTTTTTATCATTTTATGTTTTAATATGACTTATCTCATCTCTTGCAATGCTTGCCATTGTGGTTTAATCCTATGATTGTGTGGTCAAGGGATATTTGTCTTCATGAGATTAGAGAATGTCTCCATTTAAAAGTTTTTAACCTCACAGGACGATGTTGTGAAGCAGTCATTTTACATTGTTTTTGTTTTGTTATAACACTTATTGGATTTGTTCTGTTCAGATTAAGTCTGAGCATTGAAACACAGGCAACAAAGGCGATTCAATAAACTCTGCTCTCTTTTTTATCATCATTGCGTTGTCTCCTGGCTTTCTCAGTCTAACTCTGAGGATGAAAGAACACCGTTTTGGGAACCAGAGAAGACTTGCTGTTGACAGGTTTTACTGATCTCTTGCCAGTTAGTTTTGATTGATTCACTTCTGTAACACAACAACTGAAAACCCATAATGCGCTCCAAAAAATAAAATAAAAAAAATAATCATTCTATAACAAACCAAGCCATTAAGAAAGCTAATCTAACCATGCAAACTGAAGTTTCAAACCAACCAGGGCCCGGTTTCCCGATAACGCTCACTCTTAGCGCGCTAAGAGAGCTCGAAAGATATATCTTACCAAAGGTGTTTATGTTCCTAAGTGTGTTCCCCGAACCATACCTTAGGAAGCTGCTTAAGATATACCTTCTTACGTGCGACGTTACCCGGCGCTGTCCGTGGCGATGGTGCTGAATTGTTTGATATCGATGGCTCGAGAATCAATTATTCTCTCGTGCAGGGGCTGTTTATGTGAGAAAGCCAGGGCCGTTTCTAGGCATAGGCAAACTAGGCGGTCGCCTAGGGCGCAAACAGCTGGGGGGCGCCAGTGACAGCCCCCACCACACTAAGATATTTTCTTCTCGCCCAAGCGAGTGGAAGAAAAATCCTTATTTTTTTACATTTCCGATAATGGAGCGTATATTTGCACTAAGTGCCTGTCTTTTTACCAAAAAGACGCCTATCTTTAAATATCTACAGTGGCATAGGTCGTAAGGTGTGAGACGCTTGAAAGTAGCTTTTGATGCATTCGACTTGAGTTCGAATCCGCCTTTTGCCGAACTCGCTCTTCTTCTCCCTTTTCCAAACACAGATGTAAAATTTATAGCCTAACATAAAGGTCTCTAGCATTATATTTTGTCTCTAGCATTCATTATATTTCGAAATCGTGATATGGCTTTGTGCCTTTATAAAACCGCACAAGACTTTAATTAAGTAGCCTATAGGCATTCTGTTTGTGCTAGGGGGGGGAGGGGGGGGGGGGGGGGGGGGGGCTCAATAGGAATCTTGCCTAGGGTGCCAAAAAGGCTAGAAACGGCCCTGGAGAAAGCGGTGATCTTTATAAATGAAGCACTTCAGAAATAGTTGAAATTGCAATTTATTATGATTATTGGATATTATAAAAAATAATCCAAACTATAATAGCCTATAATAGCTTAGCCTACATATTTTAAAATTGTAATATTGCTGCCACAATAACCTTTTCAAAAATTGACGTGCCTTCTTCTCTTTCCCATTTTTGTTCGCTGAGGTGGAGCTGCGATGAAATATTGTTCTTGTAAATACTTTCCAGCATTTCAGTAATAAAAGTTTACATCTTGCGTACGGTGCTCGGCAGTGATCAAAAAGGATTTAAACCGTGAATTTTGAATCTCTTGTAAACTCAGAGATGTGGATTCAGACGGCAATTAAATTACCACACGACCTGTTTGTCAAAAAACAGAAGGTACTAATTTGGCCAGGGATTTTTACGCGGGTTTTGGTGAGAAAAACACTGATCTTATGGATTCGGACGGCACTAAAATCACCGACTTACCCCTGTAAATGTTTAAAATACCGGACGAGCCCATGAGAAACAATATTAGCGTCCGAATAGGACTTAACTGACAGTAGCCTATGCTTTCACTGGCCTTTAAAAGAGCGTTTTAATTAAATGAATAATATTGTATAATAATATAATTAAAAATCTAACAACAATCAGTGTAATGACAATTTTATTCTTTGCATGAAAACACTTGAATTAGCCTAATTTAATACTGTCTGGGTGTATTAAAACTTCAGAATTATATTCATATAGACCTGCAACAGTGATAAGGTAAAGCTAAGAGTGGTCCAGACCAACCTTACGAAAGTGTGACTTACAAAAGATATACTTAGCGTACGAACGTTTCGGGAACCGTCCCATAAGATTAAGAGAGAGATTAAGGAATAGGTTAAGAACTACTTAGAGATAAGAACGCTTTGGGAAACCGGGCCCAGATCTTTTAAAGCCAAACAGCAAACCATTTGTATCACCTGGATGACTTGTTAACTCATTATTGGGGCAAATCTGCTAATTAATGAGATCAATAATTTATCACTCAGCATACAAGCTGATGTTATATCACATAGAACTTAGGTTTCAATGTTTCTCGTTATTCATGGAGCTCCACTGAATGAAGACACAACATGGGCTACACATGCCATATTATTCCACATCAACTGGTGAAAGCACCAAATAAAGAGGACAGAAAATGTTGACTCACTGTTTTGTACAAATTGATCTATCATGATATAATTCTCATGGTATGCCTTCTCCATGACACATTCAGTCTAAACCTTGACTGAAGAAACATCTGCCAGATAGACAGCAGACATAGGCTGTGAGTGAACCAACTCCAGGGAAAGGCAGAGTTTGCTTGCGCTTGCTCCTTAACACATTTAAATAGATTTCCATTAAGCAACCTACAGGGAGCATACATGCTCCAGATAAATTGGAAGAATCAGTATTAACAGAAAAAAAAAAAAAAAAAAAAAGAGATCGACAAGCAAAGTGGGGTAAACAAAAAAACATCCAAGCAATCCATTCAAAAACAATTTTATTGTTACAAATCTTGACATGCATTAAGTCAAATAGACCCCTCTGCATCATGGCTGAAGGTAGCGTTGACAGAACCAGACCCCTCGGCATCATCGTGGCTGAAGGTGGCGTTGACAGAACCAGACCGCTCAGCATCATCGTGGCTGAAGGTGGCGTTGACAGAACCAGACCCCTCTGCATCATCGTGGCTGAAGGTGGCGTTGACAGAACCAGACCCCTCTGCATCATGGCTGAAGGTAGCGTTGACAGAACCAGACCCCTCGGCATCATCGTGGCTGAAGGTGGCGTTGACAGAACCAGACCCCTCTGAATCATCGTGGCTGAAGGTGGCGTTGACAGAACCAGACCCCTCTGCATCATCGTGGCTGAAGGTGGCGTTGACAGAACCAGACCCCTCTGCATCATCGTGGCTGAAGGTGGCGTTGACAGAACCAGACCCCTCTGCATCATGGCTGAAGGTAGCGTTGACAGAACCAGACCCCTCGGCATCATCGTGGCTGAAGGTGGCGTTGACAGAACCAGACCCCTCGGCATCATCGTGGCTGAAGGTGGCGTTGACAGAACCAGACCCCTCTGCATCATGGCTGAAGGTAGCGTTGACAGAACCAGACCCCTCTGCATCATCGTGGCTGAAGGTGGCGTTGACAGAACCAGACCGCTCGGCATCATCGTGGCTGAAGGTGGCGTTGACAGAACCAGACCCCTCTGCATCATGGCTGAAGGTGGCGTTGACAGAACCAGACCCCTCTGCATCATCGTGGCTGAAGGTGGCATTGACAGAACCAGACCCCTCTGCATCATCGTGGCTGAAGGTGGCGTTGACAGAACCAGACCCCTCTGCATCATGGCTGAAGGTGGCGTTGACAGAACCAGACCCCTCTGCATCATGGCTGAAGGTGGCGTTGACAGAACCAGACCCCTCTGCATCATCGTGGCTGAAGGTGGCGTTGACAGAACCAGACCCCTCTGTATCATCGTGGCTGAAGGTGGCGTTGACAGAACCAGACCCCTCGGCATCATGGCTGAAGGTGGCGTTGACAGAACCAGACCCCTCGGCATCATCGTGGCTGAAGGTGGCGTTGACAGAACCAGACCCCTCTGCATCATCGTGGCTGAAGGTGGCGTTGACAGAACCAGACCCCTCTGCATCATCGTGGCTGAAGGTGGCGTTGACAGAACCAGACCCCTCGGCATCATCGTGGCTGAAGGTGGCGTTGACAGAACCAGACCCCTCTGCATCATCGTGGCTGAAGGTGGCGTTGACAGAACCAGACCGCTCGGCATCATCGTGGCTGAAGGTGGCATTGACAGAACCAGACCCCTCTGCATCATGGCTGAAGGTGGCGTTGACAGAACCAGACCCCTCTGCATCATCGTGGCTGAAGGTGGCGTTGACAGAACCAGACCCCTCTGCATCATCGTGGCTGAAGGTGGCATTGACAGAACCAGACCGCTCGGCATCATCATGGCTGAAGGTGGCGTTGACAGAACCAGACCCCTCTGCATCATCGTGGCTGAAGGTGGCGTTGACAGAACCAGACCCCTCGGCATCATCGTGGCTGAAGGTGGCGTTGACAGAACCAGACCCCTCGGCATCATCGTGGCTGAAGGTGGCATTGACAGAACCAGACCGCTCGGCATCATCATGGCTGAAGGTGGCGTTGACAGAACCAGACCCCTCTGCATCATCGTGGCTGAAGGTGGCGTTGACAGAACCAGACCCCTCTGCATCATCGTGGCTGAAGGTGGCGTTGACAGAACCAGACCCCTCGGCATCATCGTGGCTGAAGGTGGCGTTGACAGAACCAGACCCCTCTGCATCATCGTGGCTGAAGGTGGCGTTGACAGAACCAGACCCCTCTGCATCATCGTGGCTGAAGGTGGCGTTGACAGAACCAGACCCCTCGGCATCATCGTGGCTGAAGGTGGCATTGACAGAACCAGACCGCTCGGCATCATCATGGCTGAAGGTGGCGTTGACAGAACCAGACCCCTCTGCATCATCGTGGCTGAAGGTGGCATTGACAGAACCAGACCGCTCGGCATCATCATGGCTGAAGGTGGCGTTGACAGAACCAGACCCCTCTGCATCATCATGGCTGAAGGTGGCGTTGACAGAACCAGACCCCTCGGCATCATCGTGGCTGAAGGTGGCATTGACAGAACCAGACCGCTCGGCATCATCATGGCTGAAGGTGGCGTTGACAGAACCAGACCGCTCGGCATCATCATGGCTGAAGGTGGCGTTGACAGAACCAGACCCCTCTGCATCATCATGGCTGAAGGTGGCGTTGACAGAACCAGACCCCTCGGCATCATCGTGGCTGAAGGTGGCATTGACAGAACCAGACCGCTCGGCATCATCGTGGCTGAAGGTGGCGTTGACAGAACCAGACCCCTCGGCATCATCGTGGCTGAAGGTGGCGTTGACAGAACCAGACCCCTCTGCATCATCGTGGCTGAAGGTGGCGTTGACAGAACCAGACCGCTCTGCATCATCGTGGCTGAAGGTGGCGTTGACAGAACCAGACCCCTCTGCATCATCGTGGCTGAAGGTGGCGTTGACAGAACCAGACCCCTCGGCATCATCGTGGCTGAAGGTGGCGTTGACAGAACCAGACCGCTCTGCATCATCGTGGCTGAAGGTGGCGTTGACAGAACCAGACCCCTCTGCATCATCGTGGCTGAAGGTGGCGTTGACAGAACCAGACCGCTCGGCATCATCGTGGCTGAAGGTGGCGTTGACAGAACCAGACCCCTCTGCATCATCGTGGCTGAAGGTGGCGTTGACAGAACCAGACCCCTCTGCATCATCGTGGCTGAAGGTGGCGTTGACAGAACCAGACCCCTCTGCATCATCGTGGCTGAAGGTGGCGTTGACAGAACCAGACCCCTCGGCATCATCGTGGCTGAAGGTGGCGTTGACAGAACCAGACCCCTCTGCATCATCGTGGCTGAAGGTGGCGTTGACAGAACCAGACCCCTCTGCATCATCGTGGCTGAAGGTGGCGTTGACAGAACCAGACCCCTCTGCATCATCGTGACTGAAGGTGGCATTGACAGAACCAGACCCCTCAGAGTTTGCTTGGATGAAGGTGGCATTCACAGAATTGTCTGGAGAGAGGGAGAAAGAGAAATACGTTATTTTTGTTGCTAATAGCAAAAACAAACTGTAAATGTGAACAGAAAAAAAAAAAAGTAAATGTGTCAGTATAAACGCTTATTACTTTAGTACAAAAGTATGTAAAATTATGAAACACAGGTCTACAAACCTTTTTCTCCAACTACTCTCCCAACATTACTCAAGGAGAAATTTAAGGATCCATCTTCGACTGCGCAGCTGAAAACTGAGAAACACATTTAACAAAAAAACAAACAAAAAAAGACAAGTAAACTTATTAAAAGCAAACAAAAATTAAACTCACCATGCCATACTAACTGGTGATAAAGAACTACCAAAACAGTCACTTTAATCAAACCCATTCTATAACATGAACTGAGCCACTAAGACAGTCAATTCAACAACACAAGCTAAAGTTTCAAACCAACCAGGTCTTTTAAAGCCAAAGAGAAAACCATTTGTACCACCTGGATGACTTGTTAACTCATTATTGGGGCAAATCTGCTAATTAATGAGATCAATAATTAATTAATTACCCAGCATACTAGCTGATGTTATATACCACATAACTAAAGTTTCAATGTTTAAACCGATTTTCCTATAAGCGCTTTTTGGATGGGTTGGATATTCCCTCTATTTCTGAAGCAACAAAACATGAGCTAGATAGGGAATTGGAATTAGAAGAGGTTCCTAATGCTATTCTTAAAATGAGGGGCGGTAAAACAGTGGGTCCGGATGGGCTCCCAATTGACATTTATGAGGAATTCAAAGATAAATGAATAGGTCCGTTACTGGATATGTATGTAGAAGCTTTTCGGCAAGGATCTCTTCCTCCCTCATTGAAAAGTGCCCTGATCACTCTTATTTTGAAGCCAGGAAAGTCACCTGTAGAATGTGGGTCATATAGACCAATTTCACTTTGAATAAGGATGCAAAAATTATTGCTAAAGCCTTGGGGATGAGACTTGAGAAGGTCCTGCCTCTGCTGGTACATTCAGACCAGAATGGCTTTGTTAAGATTCGTCAAGGCTACAATTACCAAATTTATTGTGGTATTATTGGGCTGCTCAAATGAGGGCTGCAATGTTCTCGTTCTCTAGAGATACCAATATGCCTTGGTTACAGGTTGAAATGTTGGCTGCAAAAGGCTTGACACTTGACAGCTTTTTACATTCAGCACCCCTTAAAAAAGAAAAACAGACAATCCATTTGTGAAGAATACCATTATGATCTGGTACGAAGTTCATACAATTCTCGGAGAGGCCCCATCGCTGTCTTGCTTCTCCCCAATTTGGGTGAAGGAATATTTCACTCCAGCTAAAAATGATATGGGGTTTAAACTATGGTTGAGTAAGGGAATAGTTAGATTGATGGACTTATATGAAGACAATATTTTAACATATTTTGACAATCTGGTATCAAAGTTTCATATACCCCGGATACATTTTTTTTTTAAATACCTGCAGCTTAGAAGTTTTATTTTTTCAAAACTAAAGAATTCTGTGCAACTCCCTTCATTATCCACACTGGAAACCTTTTCCACACAAGACTGTTTCAGTAAAGGTTGCATTACCCAATTATATAATATACTGGTACAGAATCATAAAGGAAATTCTGAAAATAAAAGACGAGCATGGATGCAGGATTTAAATAAAGACATTTCATTAGATGAGTGGGGTACAATATGTTTAAAAAGCACAAACTCAAACTATAAATACTCGTTTGAGACTCTTACAATATAATTGGATAATGAGAACTGATATCACTTCTGTGAGATAAAATAAATTTAACCCAAGTATTCCTGACTTATGTTTTAAATGCAATAAGTTCCAAGGCACATTTTTCACTGTGTGTGGGAATGTGGTGAGGTGCAAAAGTTTTGGAGGAATATGTGTTTTGGGTATCTATGTGGACAATTGGTCTCTACCCGTCAAAGAAAAAAAAACTGGTGGATTTGTGCCTACTACAAGCCAGGCATTCAATTGCCCTTTGCTGGAAGAATACAAGTTGTCCTTCCCTTGGACTTTGGCTGAAAAACTTGATATCCAGTTTGGCCCTTGAGAAGCTTACGTATGTATTTATTTTATTATTTTTTATTATTTTTACTGACTGCCAGGGTTATTGTGGAGGGGGAGAGATTTGAGTAAGGTGTGTTTGTATTTAAGTGAATGTTATGTTCTTTTGTTAAATGTGTTGTAAAATTCAATAAAAAAATATGTTTGCAAAAGTTTCAATGTTTATCTCTTGTGATTCATTGACCTCCACTGAAAGAAGGCCCAACAACACAAATACTTATGCCTGGTATCACAGACAGGGTTTAGAGCCAGGATTAGGCCTTAGTTCAATTAGGAAATTTGAGGAGCTTTTATAAATGTGACTTATAAAAAAACATTACTGGTCTGCATCTTGAGAAAATAATAGCACTGACATATTTTAATATGCTTTCAGTTAAAACAACGCAAACATGCATTTTAGTCTGGGACTAGGCTTAAGACTTGTCTGTGAAACCAGGCAATACTATATTATTCCACATCAACTGGTGAGAAAGCACCAAATAAAGAGAACAGAAAAAGTAAAGTCTCATTGGAAAAAAAGTTAAATACCAAATATGCATCTAAAAATTATAGATTTTCTCATGGTATGTTTCCTCCAGAAACAGTCTAAACCTAGACTGAAGACACATCTGCCAGACATATAGTCGACTTCTTAATATAGCTACAGGCAACTCTATATCAGTGTAGAAGGGGGGCTCAGAAATTTGACTGTTTGTCACAGTAAAACAACTTAAAATTAATGAACGCATGAATCTCAGACTACTCATGGATCATTAAATGTGCTTTTTTGTGACTGACAGTTAGTCACAAACATCCCCTTCAGCCTTGTTTCATGGATGAAAAGACAAGGGTTTAGAGTAATATCATGGCAAGTAAACTAGATTAATGTTGGGTAAACTACTCCCTCCGCAAATAGGACTCCTTGATCATTCACTTATCCATGAATATCTGCAAAATATTGCAGACACTTTTTCCAATCATAGTCTTCAAAGAAATTAAACTGGGAAGAATCAATGTTCACTGTACACTTCTTGGGCAAAACCAGACCTCAATAGACAGGCCTCCTGTTATTCAGTTGACAAAGCCATTACAAACTAGTCCAAGTGGCTGTAAAACCTTAGCAAATCTAAAAGAAAGGAGTTGACAAACCAAACCATGAAACCCATTCCAAAAGACAATTTATTTTGTTACACAGAATCTTGACTCATGACAAGTTAAATAAACGGGCTAAAACAGAACCAGACCCCTCTGCATCATCGTGGCTGAAGGTGGCGTTGACAGAACCAGACCCCTCGGCATCATCGTGGCTGAAGGTGGCGTTGACAGAACCAGACCGCTCAGCATCATCGTGGCTGAAGGTGGCGTTGACAGAACCAGACCCCTCTGCATCATCGTGGCTGAAGGTGGCATTGACAGAACCAGACCCCTCTGCATCATCATGGCTGAAGGTGGCGTTGACAGAACCAGACCCCTCTGCATCATCGTGGCTGAAGGTGGCGTTGACAGAACCAGACCCCTCTGCATCATCGTGGCTGAAGGTGGCGTTGACAGAACCAGACCCCTCTGCATCATCGTGGCTGAAGGTGGCGTTGACAGAACCAGACCGCTCGGCATCATCGTGGCTGAAGGTGGCGTTGACAGAACCAGACCCCTCTGCATCATCGTGGCTGAAGGTGGCGTTGACAGAACCAGACCCCTCGGCATCATCGTGGCTGAAGGTGGCGTTGACAGAACCAGACCCCTCTGCATCATCGTGGCTGAAGGTGGCGTTGACAGAACCAGACCCCTCGGCATCATCGTGGCTGAAGGTGGCGTTGACAGAACCAGACCGCTCGGCATCATCGTGGCTGAAGGTGGCGTTGACAGAACCAGACCCCTCTGCATCATCGTGGCTGAAGGTGGCGTTGACAGAACCAGACCCCTCTGCATCATCGTGGCTGAAGGTGGCGTTGACAGAACCAGACCCCTCGGCATCATCGTGGCTGAAGGTGGCGTTGACAGAACCAGACCCCTCTGCATCATCGTGGCTGAAGGTGGCGTTGACAGAACCAGACCCCTCGGCATCATCGTGGCTGAAGGTGGCGTTGACAGAACCAGACTGCTCGGCATCATCGTGGCTGAAGGTGGCGTTGACAGAACCAGACCCCTCTGCATCATCGTGGCTGAAGGTGGCGTTGACAGAACCAGACCCCTCTGCATCATCGTGGCTGAAGGTGGCGTTGACAGAACCAGACCCCTCGGCATCATCGTGGCTGAAGGTGGCGTTGACAGAACCAGACCGCTCGGCATCATCGTGGCTGAAGGTGGCGTTGACAGAACCAGACCCCTCTGCATCATCGTGGCTGAAGGTGGCGTTGACAGAACCAGACCCCTCGGCATCATCGTGGCTGAAGGTGCCGTTGACAGAACCAGACCGCTCGGCATCATCGTGGCTGAAGGTGGCGTTGACAGAACCAGACCCCTCTGCATCATCGTGGCTGAAGGTGGCGTTGACAGAACCAGACCCCTCTGCATCATCGTGGCTGAAGGTGGCGTTGACAGAACCAGACCCCTCGGCATCATCGTGGCTGAAGGTGGCGTTGACAGAACCAGACCGCTCGGCATCATCGTGGCTGAAGGTGGCGTTGACAGAACCAGACCCCTCTGCATCATCGTGGCTGAAGGTGGCATTGACAGAACCAGACCCCTCTGCATCATCATGGCTGAAGGTGGCGTTGACAGAACCAGACCCCTCTGCATCATCGTGGCTGAAGGTGGCGTTGACAGAACCAGACCCCTCTGCATCATCGTGGCTGAAGGTGGCGTTGACAGAACCAGACCCCTCTGCATCATCGTGGCTGAAGGTGGCGTTGACAGAACCAGACCCCTCTGCATCATCGTGGCTGAAGGTGGCGTTGACAGAACCAGACCGCTCGGCATCATCGTGGCTGAAGGTGGCGTTGACAGAACCAGACCCCTCTGCATCATCGTGGCTGAAGGTGGCATTGACAGAACCAGACCCCTCTGCATCATCATGGCTGAAGGTGGCGTTGACAGAACCAGACCCCTCTGCATCATCGTGGCTGAAGGTGGCGTTGACAGAACCAGACCCCTCTGCATCATCGTGGCTGAAGGTGGCGTTGACAGAACCGGACCCCTCAGAGTTTGCTTGGATGAAGGTGGCATTCACAGAATTGTCTGGAGAGAGGGAGAAAGAGAAATACGTTTTTTTTGTTGCTAATAGCAAAAACAAACTGTAAATGTGAATAGAAAAAAAAAGAAAAGAAAAAAAAAAGAAAAAAAAAAGGAAATGTGTCAGTATAAACGCTTATTACTTTAGTACAAAAGTATGTAAAATTATGAAACACAGGTCTACAAACCTTTTTCTCCAACTACTCTCCCAACATTACTCAAGGAGAAATTTAAGGATCCATCTTCGACTGCGCAGCTGAAAACTGAGAAACACATTTAACAAAAAAACAAACAAAAAAAGACAAGTAAACTTATTAAAAGCAAACAAATATTAAACTCACCATGCCATACTAACTGGTGATAAAGAACTACCAAAACAGTCACTTTAATCAAACCCATTCTATAACATGAACTGAGCCACTAAGACAGTCAATTCAACAACACAAGCTAAAGTTTCAAACCAACCAGGTCTTTTAAAGCCAAAGAGAAAACCATTTGTACCACCTGGATGACTTGTTAACTCATTATTGGGGCAAATCTGCTAATTAATGAGATCAATAATTAATTAATTACCCAGCATACTAGCTGATGTTATATCCCACATAACTAAAGTTTCAATGTTTAAACCGATTTTCCTATAAGCGCTTTTTGGATGGGTTGGATATTCCCTCTATTTCTGAAGCAACAAAACATGAGCTAGATAGGGAATTGGAATTAGAAGAGGTTCCTAATGCTATTCTTAAAATGAGGGGCGGTAAAACAATGGGTCCGGATGGGCTCCCAATTGACATTTATGAGGAATTCAAAGATAAATGAATAGGTCCGTTACTGGATATGTATGTAGAAGCTTTTCGGCAAGGATCTCTTCCTCCCTCATTGAAAAGTGCCCTGATCACTCTTATTTTGAAGCCAGGAAAGTCACCTGTAGAATGTGGGTCATATAGACCAATTTCACTTTGAATAAGGATGCAAAAATTATTGCTAAAGCCTTGGGGATGAGACTTGAGAAGGTCCTGCCTCTGCTGGTACATTCAGACCAGAATGGCTTTGTTAAGATTCGTCAAGGCTACAATTACCAAATTTATTGTGGTATTATTGGGCTGCTCAAATGAGGGCTGCAATGTTCTCTAGAGATACCAATATGCCTTGGTTACAGGTTGAAATGTTGGCTGCAAAAGGCTTGACACTTGACAGCTTTTTACATTCAGCACCCCTTAAAGAACTAAAAAGAAAAACAGACAATCCATTTGTGAAGAATACCATTATGATCTGGTACGAAGTTCATACAATTCTCGGAGAGGCCCCATCGCTGTCTTGCTTCTCCCCAATTTGGGTGAAGGAATATTTCACTCCAGCTAAAAATGATATGGGGTTTAAACTATGGTTGAGTAAGGGAATAGTTAGATTGATGGACTTATATGAAGACAATATTTTAATGTATTTTGACAATCTGGTATCAAAGTTTCATATACCCCGGATACATTTTTTTTTTTAAATACCTGCAGCTTAGAAGTTTTATTTTTTCAAAACTAAAGAATTCCGTGCAACTCCCTTCATTATCCACACTGGAAACCTTTTCCACACAAGACTGTTTCAGTAAAGGTTGAATTACCCAATTATATAATATACTGGTACAGAATCATAAAGGAAATTCTGAAAATAAAAGACGAGCATGGATGCAGGATTTAAATAAAGACATTTCATTAGATGAGTGGGGTACAATATGTTTAAAAAGCACAAACTCAAACTATAAATACTCGTTTGAGAGTCTTACAATATAATTGGATAATGAGAACTGATATCACTTCTGTGAGATAAAATAAATTTAACCCAAGTATTCCTGACTTATGTTTTAAATGCAATAAGTTCCAAGGCACATTTTTCACTGTGTGTGGGAATGTGGTGAGGTGCAAAAGTTTTGGAGGAATATGTGTTTTGGGTATCTATGTGGACAATTGGTCTCTACCCGTCAAAGAAAAAAAAACTGGTGGATTTGTGCCTACTACAAGCCAGGCATTCAATTGCCCTTTGCTGGAAGAATACAAGTTGTCCTTCCCTTGGACTTTGGCTGAAAAACTTGATATCCAGTTTGGCCCTTGAGAAGCTTACGTATGTATTTATTTTATTATTTTTTATTATTTTTACTGACTGCCAGGGTTATTGTGGAGGGGGAGAGATTTGAGTAAGGTGTGTTTGTATTTAAGTGAATGTTATGTTCTTTTGTTAAATGTGTTGTAAAATTCAATAAAAAAATATGTTTGCAAAAGTTTCAATGTTTATCTCTTGTGATTCATTGACCTCCACTGAAAGAAGGCCCAACAACACAAATACTTATGCCTGGTATCACAGACAGGGTTTAGAGCCAGGATTAGGCCTTATTTCAATTAGGAAATTTGAGGAGCTTTTATAAATGTGACTTATAAAAAAACATTACTGGTCTGCATCTTGAGAAAATAATAGCACTGACATATTTTAATATGCTTTCAGTTAAAACAACGCAAACATGCATTTTAGTCTGGGACTAGGCTTAAGACTTGTCTGTGAAACCAGGCAATACTATATTATTCCACATCAACTGGTGAGAAAGCACCAAATAAAGAGAACAGAAAAAGTAAAGTTGTCTCATTGGAAAAAAAGTTAAATACCAAATATGCATCTAAAAATTATAGATTTTCTCATGGTATGTTTCCTCCAGAAACAGTCTAAACCTAGACTGAAGACACATCTGCCAGACATATAGTCGACTTCTTAATATAGCTACAGGCAACTCTATATCAGTGTAGAAGGGGGGCTCAGAAATTTGACTGTTTGTCACAGTAAAACAACTTAAAATTAATGAACGCATGAATCTCAGACTACTCATGGATCATTAAATGTGCTTTTTTGTGACTGACAGTTAGTCACAAACATCCCCTTCAGCCTTGTTTCATGGATGAAAAGACAAGGGTTTAGAGTAATATCATGGCAAGTAAACTAGATTAATGTTGGGTAAACTACTCCCTCCGCAAATAGGACTCCTTGATCATTCACTTATCCATGAATATCGCAATATCTGCAAAATATTGCAGACACTTTTTCCAATCATAGTCTTCAAAGAAATTAAACTGGGAAGAATCAATGTTCACTGTACACTTCTTGGGCAAAACCAGACCTCAATAGACAGGCCTCCTGTTATTCAGTTGACAAAGCCATTACAAACTAGTCCAAGTGGCTGTAAAACCTTAGCAAATCTAAAAGAAAGGAGTTGACAAACCAAACCATGAAACCCATTCCAAAAGACAATTTATTTTGTTACACAGAATCTTGACTCATGACAAGTTAAATAAACGGGCTAAAACAGAACCAGACCCCTCTGCATCATCGTGGCTGAAGGTGGCGTTGACAGAACCAGACCCCTCTGCATCATCATGGCTGAAGGTGGCGTTGACAGAACCAGACCCCTCGGCATCATCGTGGCTGAAGGTGGCGTTGACAGAACCAGACCACTCGGCATCATCGTGGCTGAAGGTGGCGTTGACAGAACCAGACCACTCGGCATCATGGCTGAAGGTGGCGTTGACAGAACCAGACCGCTCGGCATCATCGTGGCTGAAGGTGGCGTTGACAGAACCAGACCCCTCTGCATCATCGTGGCTGAAGGTGGCGTTGACAGAACCAGACCGCTCGGCATCATCGTGGCTGAAGGTGGCGTTGACAGAACCAGACCCCTCTGCATCATCGTGGCTGAAGGTGGCGTTGACAGAACCAGACCCCTCGGCATCATCGTGGCTGAAGGAGGCGTTGACAGAACCAGACCCCTCTGCATCATCGTGGCTGAAGGTGGCGTTGACAGAACCAGACCCCTCTGCATCATCGTGGCTGAAGGTGGCGTTGACAGAACCAGACCGCTCGGCATCATCGTGGCTGAAGGTGGCGTTGACAGAACCAGACCCCTCTGCATCATCGTGGCTGAAGGTGGCATTGACAGAACCAGACCCCTCTGCATCATCATGGCTGAAGGTGGCGTTGACAGAACCAGACCCCTCTGCATCATCGTGGCTGAAGGTGGCGTTGACAAAACCAGACCCCTCTGCATCATCGTGGCTGAAGGTGGCGTTGACAGAACCAGACCCCTCTGCATCATCGTGGCTGAAGGTGGCGTTGACAGAACCAGACCGCTCGGCATCATCGTGGCTGAAGGTGGCGTTGACAGAACCAGACCACTCGGCATCATCGTGGCTGAAGGTGGCGTTGACAGAACCAGACCCCTCTGCATCATCGTGGCTGAAGGTGGCATTGACAGAACCAGACCCCTCGGCATCATCGTGGCTGAAGGTGGCGTTGACAGAACCAGACCCCTCGGCATCATCGTGGCTGAAGGTGGCGTTGACAGAACCAGACCCCTCTGCATCATCGTGGCTGAAGGTGGCGTTGACAGAACCAGACCCCTCGGCATCATCGTGGCTGAAGGTGGCGTTGACAGAACCAGACCCCTCTGCATCATCGTGGCTGAAGGTGGCGTTGACAGAACCAGACCCCTCTGCATCATCGTGGCTGAAGGTGGCGTTGACAGAACCAGACCCCTCTGCATCATCGTGGCTGAAGGTGGCGTTGACAGAACCAGACCCCTCTGCATCATCGTGGCTGAAGGTGGCGTTGACAGAACCAGACCCCTCGGCATCATCGTGGCTGAAGGTGGCGTTGACAGAACCAGACCCCTCTGCATCATCGTGGCTGAAGGTGGCATTGACAGAACCAGACCCCTCTGCATCATCATGGCTGAAGGTGGCGTTGACAGAACCAGACCCCTCGGCATCATCGTGGCTGAAGGTGGCGTTGACAGAACCAGACCCCTCTGCATCATCGTGGCTGAAGGTGGCGTTGACAGAACCAGACCCCTCGGCATCATCGTGGCTGAAGGTGGCGTTGACAGAACCAGACCCCTCTGCATCATCGTGGCTGAAGGTGGCATTGACAGAACCAGACCCCTCTGCATCATCATGGCTGAAGGTGGCATTGACAGAACCAGACCCCTCGGCATCATCGTGGCTGAAGGTGGCGTTGACAGAACCAGACCCCTCTGCATCATCGTGGCTGAAGGTGGCGTTGACAGAACCGGACCCCTCAGAGTTTGCTTGGATGAAGGTGGCATTCACAGAATTGTCTGGAGAGAGGGAGAAAGAGAAATACGTTTTTTTTGTTGCTAATAGCAAAAACAAACTGTAAATGTGAATAGAAAAAAAAAGAAAAGAAAAAAAAAAGAAATGTGTCAGTATAAACGCTTATTACTTTAGTACAAAAGTATGTAAAATTATGAAACACAGGTCTACAAACCTTTTTCTCCAACTACTCTCCCAACATTACTCAAGGAGAAATTTAAGGATCCATCTTCGACTGCACAGCTGAAAACTGAGAAACACATTTAACAAAAAAACAAACAAAAAAAGACAAGTAAACTTATTAAAAGCAAACAAAAATTAAACTCACCATGCCATACTAACTGGTGATAAAGAACTACCAAAACAGTCACTTTAATCAAACCCATTCTATAACATGAACTGAGCCACTAAGACAGTCAATTCAACAACACAAGCTAAAGTTTCAAACCAACCAGGTCTTTTAAAGCCAAAGAGAAAACCATTTGTACCACCTGGATGACTTGTTAACTCATTATTGGGGCAAATCTGCTAATTAATGAGATCAATAATTAATTAATTACCCAGCATACTAGCTGATGTTATATCCCACATAACTAAAGTTTCAATGTTTAAACCGATTTTCCTATAAGCGCTTTTTGGATGGGTTGGATATTCCCTCTATTTCTGAAGCAACAAAACATGAGCTAGATAGGGAATTGGAATTAGAAGAGGTTCCTAATGCTATTCTTAAAATGAGGGGCGGTAAAACAATGGGTCCGGATGGGCTCCCAATTGACATTTATGAGGAATTCAAAGATAAATGAATAGGTCCGTTACTGGATATGTATGTAGAAGCTTTTCGGCAAGGATCTCTTCCTCCCTCATTGAAAAGTGCCCTGATCACTCTTATTTTGAAGCCAGGAAAGTCACCTGTAGAATGTGGGTCATATAGACCAATTTCACTTTGAATAAGGATGCAAAAATTATTGCTAAAGCCTTGGGGATGAGACTTGAGAAGGTCCTGCCTCTGCTGGTACATTCAGACCAGAATGGCTTTGTTAAGATTCGTCAAGGCTACAATTACCAAATTTATTGTGGTATTATTGGGCTGCTCAAATGAGGGCTGCAATGTTCTCTAGAGATACCAATATGCCTTGGTTACAGGTTGAAATGTTGGCTGCAAAAGGCTTGACACTTGACAGCTTTTTACATTCAGCACCCCTTAAAGAACTAAAAAGAAAAACAGACAATCCATTTGTGAAGAATACCATTATGATCTGGTACGAAGTTCATACAATTCTCGGAGAGGCCCCATCGCTGTCTTGCTTCTCCCCAATTTGGGTGAAGGAATATTTCACTCCAGCTAAAAATGATATGGGGTTTAAACTATGGTTGAGTAAGGGAATAGTTAGATTGATGGACTTATATGAAGACAATATTTTAATGTATTTTGACAATCTGGTATCAAAGTTTCATATACCCCGGATACATTTTTTTTTAAAATACCTGCAGCTTAGAAGTTTTATTTTTTCAAAACTAAAGAATTCCGTGCAACTCCCTTCATTATCCACACTGGAAACCTTTTCCACACAAGACTGTTTCAGTAAAGGTTGCATTACCCAATTATATAATATACTGGTACAGAATCATAAAGGAAATTCTGAAAATAAAAGACGAGCATGGATGCAGGATTTAAATAAAGACATTTCATTAGATGAGTGGGGTACAATATGTTTAAAAAGCACAAACTCAAACTATAAATACTCGTTTGAGACTCTTACAATATAATTGGATAATGAGAACTGATATCACTTCTGTGAGATAAAATAAATTTAACCCAAGTATTCCTGACTTATGTTTTAAATGCAATAAGTTCCAAGGCACATTTTTCACTGTGTGTGGGAATGTGGTGAGGTGCAAAAGTTTTGGAGGAATATGTGTTTTGGGTATCTATGTGGACAATTGGTCTCTACCCGTCAAAGAAAAAAAAACTGGTGGATTTGTGCCTACTACAAGCCAGGCATTCAATTGCCCTTTGCTGGAAGAATACAAGTTGTCCTTCCCTTGGACTTTGGCTGAAAAACTTGATATCCAGTTTGGCCCTTGAGAAGCTTACGTATGTATTTATTTTATTATTTTTATTATTTTTACTGACTGCCAGTGTTATTGTGGAGGGGGAGAGATTTGAGTAAGGTGTGTTTGTATTTAAGTGAATGTTATGTTCTTTTGTTAAATGTGTTGTAAAATTCAATAAAAAAATATGTTTGCAAAAGTTTCAATGTTTATCTCTTGTGATTCATTGACCTCCACTGAAAGAAGGCCCAACAACACAAATACTTATGCCTGGTATCACAGACAGGGTTTAGATTAAGCCAGGATTAGGCCTTATTTCAATTAGGAAATTTGAGGAGCTTTTATAAATGTGACTTACAAAAAAACATTACTGGTCTGCATCTTGAAAAAATAATAGCACTGACATATTTTAATATGCTTTCAGTTAAAACAATGCAAACATGCATTTTAGTCTGGGACTAGGCTTAAGACTTGTCTGTGAAACTAGGCAATACTATATTATTCCACATCAACTGGTGAGAAAGCACCAAATAAAGAGAACAGAAAAAGTAAAGTTGTCTCATTGGAAAAAAAGTTAAATACCAAATATGCATCTAAAAATTATAGATTTTCTCATGGTATGTTTCCTCCAGAAACAGTCTAAACCTAGACTGAAGACACATCTGCCAGACATATAGTCGACTTCTTAATATAGCTACAGGCAACTCTATATCAGTGTAGAAGGGGGGCTCAGAAATTTGACTGTTTGTCACAGTGAAACAACTTAAAATTAATGAACACATGAATCTCAGACTACTCATGGATCATTAAATGTGCTTTTTTGTGACTGACAGTTAGTCACAAACATCCCCTTCAGCCTTGTTTCATGGATGAAAAGACAAGGGTTTAGAGTAATATCATGGCAAGTAAACTAGATTAATGTTGGGTAAACTACTCCCTCCGTAAATAGGACTCCTTGATCATTCACTTATCCATGAATATCGCAATATCTGCAAAATATTGCAGACACTTTTTCCAATCATAGTCTTCAAAGAAATTAAACTGGGAAGAATCAATGTTCACTGTACACTTCTTGGGCAAAACCAGACCTCAATAGACAGGCCTCCTGTTATTCAGTTGACAAAGCCATTACAAACTAGTCCAAGTGGCTGTAAAACCTTAGCAAATCTAAAAGAAAGGAGTTGACAAACCAAACCATGAAACCCATTCCAAAAGACAATTTATTTTGTTACACAGAATCTTGACTCATGACAAGTTAAATAAACGGGCTAAAACAGAACCAGACCCCCTCAGCATCATCCTGGCTGAAGGTGGTGTTGACAGAACCGGACCCCTTCAGGAGAGTCTTGGCTGAAGGTGGCGTTGACAGAACCAGACCCCTCAGGAGAGTCCTGGCTGAAGTTGGCGTTGACAGAACCGGACCCCTCAGGAGAGTCCTGGCTGAAGGTGGTGTTCACAGAACCGGACCCCTCAGGAGAGTCCTAGCTGAAGTTGGCGTTGACAGAACCGGACCCCTCAGGAGAGTCCTGGCTGAAGGTAGTGTTGACAGAACTGGACCCCTTCAGGAGAGTCCTGGCTGAAGTTGGCGTTGACAGAACCGGACCCCTTCAGGAGAGTCTTGGCTGAAGGTGGCGTTGACAGAACCAGACCCCTTCAGGAGAGTCCTGGCTGAAGGTGGCGTTGACAGAACAGGACCCCTCAGGAGAGTCTTGGCTGAAGTTGGCATTGACAGAACCGGACCCCTCAGGAGAGTCCTGTCTGAAGGTGGTGTTCACAGAACCGGACCCCTCAGGAGAGTTCTGGCTGAAGGTGGTGTTGACAGAACCGGACCCCTCAGGAGAGTCCTGGCTGAAGTTGGCGTTGACAGAACCGGACCCCTCAGGAGAGTCCTGGCTGAAGGTGGCGTTGACAGATCCGGACCCCTCAGGAGAGTCCTGGCTTAGGTTGGCGTTGACAGATCCGGACCCCTTAGGAAAGTCCTGGCTTAGGTTGACGTTGACAGAACCAGACCCCTCAAGATAGTCCTGGCTGAAGGTGGCGTTGACAGAACCAGACCCCACAGGAGAGTCCTGGCTTAGATTGGCGTTGACAGAACAGGACCCCTCAGGAGAGTCCTGGCTGAAGTTGGTGTTGACAGAACCGGACCCCTCAGGAGAGTCCTGGCTGAAGGTGGTGTTCACAGAACCGGACCCCTCAGGAGAGTCCTGGCTGAAGGTGGCGTTGACAGAACAGGACCCCTCAGGAGAGTCCTGGCTGAAGGTGGTGTTGACAGAACCGGACCCCTCAGGAGAGTCCTGGCTGAAGTTGGCGTTGACAGAACCAGACCCCTCAGGAGAGTCCTGGCTGAAGGTGGCGTTGACAGATCCGGACCCCTCAGGAGAGTCCTGGCTGAAGTTGGCGTTGACAGAACCGGACCCCTCAGGAGAGTCCTGGCTGAAGTTGACGTTGACAGAACCAGACCCCTCAGGAGAGTCCTGGCTGAAGGTGGCGTTGACAGATCCGGACCCCTCAGGAAAGTTCTGGCTTAGGTTGACGTTGACAGAACCAGACACCTCAAGAGAGTCCTGGCTGAAGGTGGCATTGACAGAACCAGACCCCACAGGAGAGTCCTGGCTTAGGTTGGCGTTGACAGAACCAGACCCCTCAGGAGAGTCCTGGCTGAAGGTGGTGTTGACAGAACCAGACCCCTCAGGAGAGTCCTGGCTGAAGGTGGTGTTCACAGAACTGGACCCCTCAGGAGAGTCCTGGCTGAAGTTGACGTTGACAGAACCAGACCCCTCAGGAGAGTCCTGGCTGAAGGTGGTGTTGACAGAACCAGACCCCTCAGGAGAGTCCTGGCTGAAGGTGGTGTTCACAGAACTGGACCCCTCAGGAGAGTCCTGGCTGAAGTTGACGTTGACAGAACCAGACCCCTCAGGAGAGTCCTGACTGAAGGTGGCGTTGACAGATCCGGACCCCTCAGGAAAGTTCTGGCTTAGGTTGACGTTGACAGAACCAGACCCCTCAAGAGACTCCTGGCTGAAGGTGGCATTGACAGAACCAGACCCCACAGGAGAGTCCTGGCTTAGGTTGGCGTTGACAGAACCAGACCCCTCAGGAGAGTCCTGGCTGAAGGTGGTGTTGACAGAACCAGACCCCTCAGGAGAGTCCTGGCTGAAGGTGGTGTTGACAGAACAGGACCCCTTAGGAGAGTCCTGGCTGAAGGTAGTGTTGACAGAACAGGACCCCTTAGGAGAGTCCTGGCTGAAGGTGGTGTTGACAGAACCGGACCCCTTCAGGAGAGTCCTGGCTGAAGGTGGCGTTGACAGAACCGGACCCCTTCAGGAGAGTCCTGGCTGATGGTGGCGTTGACAGAACCAGACCCCTCAGGAGAGTCCTGGCTGAAGGTGGTGTTGACAGAACCAGACCCTTCAGGAGAGTCCTGGCTGAAGGTGGTGTTGACAGAACAGGACCCCTTAGGAGAGTCCTGGCTGAAGGTGGTGTTGACAGAACAGGACCCCTTAGGAGAGTCCTGGCTGAAGGTGGTGTTGACAGAACCGGACCCCTTCAGGAGAGTCCTGGCTGAAGGTGGTGTTGACAGAACCGGACGCCTTCAGGAGAGTCCAGGCTGAGGGTGGCGTTGACAGAACCAGACCCCTCAGGAGAGTCAAGGCTGAAGGTGGTGTTGACAGAACCAGACCCCACAGGAGAGTCCTGGCTGAAGGTGGCGTTGACAGAACCAGACCCCTTCAGGAGAGTCCTGGCTGAAGGTGGTGTTGACAGAACCAGACCCCACAGGAGAGTCCTGGCTGAAGGTGGCGTTGACAGAACCAGATCCCTTCAGGAGATTCCTGGCTGAAGGGTGGCGTTGACAGAACCAGACCCCACAGGAGATTCCTGGCTTAGGTTGGCGTTGACAGAACTGGACCCCTCTGGAGAGTCCTGGCTGAAATTGCCCTGCAGGTGGACAGAGTTAGAACTGGATACACCGACCTGATTTTGTTCAGAGAGAGGGAGATATATATATATTTTTTACTAATAACAATAACCCTGTAAATGGGTTAGCATAAACACATACTATAGCACAACAACAGTATGAAGAAACACAAAAAGGTATATAAACCTTTTTCTCCAAATACCCTCCCAACATCACTCAAGGAAAACGCAACTCTATCCATGAAAGTTTCAAACCAACCAGGTCTTTTAAATAGATCATTTGTACCACCTGGATGAATTTTTAACTCATTGTTGCGGCAAATCTACATTATTGTAAAATGTATAGTGGCCATCTTGTGGTCAAATGAATGAACAGCATCTAAACCAGTCTGTCCTGGAAGTGCAACAGATTCTTCATGAACATTTTATTTGTTTTTATATAATTCTAATAGTTTGAAATATGTAGAAACAATAAATGACTACAACACTACAGTGAATTTATCAGTGTATAAGGATAAAATTGTCTTGAATTTTTAGCGCAATTTTCCAACGGACAAAATTGCGATTGTTAACTCATGATTTCTGTTCTGTCTGTGCGCACCAATCTTGCACTTCTATCTACTCCTCAACCAGACCACCTAGAGACTTTGGGTTTTCGGCATTATGTTAAGGAAGGTCGAATCTCGGGAACGCACAAAAAAAAAACAAAAACAAAAAAAAAAAAAACAAACAGGAAAAGTTTTACTATCTCTTAGTGTTGTGATCCCATGAGGTGAGAAAATTGCGCTAAAACACTCACCGAGTTTTTATTACTTGTTTTTTCTTCTTCATATAAACTTTCAAAGCAGTCAGGTCTTTTTATGTGAGTACAGGAAACATAAACAAATGTTTGTATTGTCAAGAAAAAAAAGACAGAATCCAGTTATTTGCAAATATAATCATTTATTTGTGGAATGATTCACATCAGAAATGCAACATAAACATTTAATTTCTCAGAAACACCACAAACTATGAAATACATGGAAACAAAAGAAGAAACAGGACTGAGCTTTTAAATTGCCTGATAAATGTATAATAAGCAGTTTAATAGCAACAACAAAGAAAAGTTCAAAAGCACATACAGTAACATCAATCGGCAAATGTTAACCAGTGAATTTTACTGGTTATATTTGGTTACAGCCGCCCAGCCTGTGTGGAAGCGGATCCAGTCGAAATAATGTGCCACTTTTGTGTAGACCCCAGGATAATTGGGTTCGCCACATTTATCACCCCAGCTCACTATTCCCCACACGTACGACACGCCAGAAGCGTCTTTACACACCAGCGGCCCTCCAGAGTCGCCCTGACAGGAGTCCACCTTCCCCTCCAGGTCACCTGACACAGAGCACAACCAATGAGAGACCAGGAACCGGTGAACCAAGAGTCACTGTGCACATGGCACTGTTCCATTAAATAAACAAAGGCTTAAACATTAATTACAGAAGTACAGGCCTACAGTACAAGTTCATATAATATCTTTACAAAATGCTTTGCTACTTATCTGCTGATTTACAGTTTGTTTTGAAACATTTTCACCCAGAAATTGCTGGTAAATTTGCAAAGAAATGGCAAGTAACACTGAATTAAATGTGAAATTTTGAAGGAGAAAGAAGTTTATGGGGCTCTGAAAATGATCTCTGAGTTTCCCAATCATAAATACGATTTGAGAGGCCGTTCATGTCTAATTTCCTGATGAGGAAACTTGAATTTACGATGATTCTGATATCATGTGCAGGCAGTATTATATTCTGCGTATGATCACAAATTTTTGTGTTTAGTCAAACACACACACACACACACACACACTCACACACTCGCACAAACACACACACACACACACACACACAAACTTTCTCTCCCTCTCTATCTCTCTCTCTCTCTCTCACACACACACACACAAACACTCACACACACACACACACACACACACACACACTCACACACACACACACACACACACACACACACACACAAACTTTCTCTCTCTCTCTCTCTCTCTCTCTCTCTCTCACACACACACACACACACACACACACACACACTCACTCACACACACACACACACACACACACACACACACACACTCTCTCTCTCTCACACACACGCACTCACACTCTCTCTCTCTCTCTCTCTCTCTCTGTCTTTCACACACACACACACACACACACACACACACACACACACACACACACACACACACACACACACACACACACACATACACACTCACACACACACACATACCTGCACACTCCATTCCAGGGAGGAAACGGTCCTTGTAATATTTCTCGCAGTCACCAATAATCGTCACATTTGCCCATTTTAGAATCGCTGCTGACATTCCCGCTTTAAACAAACAGACATAGAGACAATAAAACCAGAACTGTAACCCCACCCCACTGGATTAAAACAACTTTCAGATTAAAATAATCTAAAACCCTGTTTACACCATTAACGATACTATTAAATAATATAATATTAAAGGGATAGTTTACCCAAATATTTACAGTTTTTTTCGATTGCTAAACGACAGTGGGCACAACTGGAGTCACATGTGCAAAACTCTGACTACAGTCTGCACAGCAGCAGTTCATGTGGACCAAACTCTAGTTCGTTTTTCATTGCTTGAACACAGTTTTCAAAACTCTACACACTTATCCCATGACTTTAACCACAACCTGCACAACACTGTGGATTTACAGCACTTTGTTCAAATGCTAACACACTGCTGTCAAAACTGTGAACCACACATTCAAAACAGAATAGATTTCAGCCTTGTGCCTTTCAAACACTGCTGATTGCAATCTCAGCTGAAAGGCTGATTATACACAAAATAAATATATTTGAAATATATTTTTGGAATATATGCAAATATTCGAAATTGGCCCAATAAATATATTTTAGTTAAATATATGTAAATATATGTAAATATATTTCACACTTACTGTAACATCATATATTTTTGTTATATTTCAGAATATATTTCAAAATGATAAATATAAGTGACCAACAATGCAAATATATTTCAATGTATTTGGAATATATGCCACATATATTTTCGACACTTTACTTAAAATATATTTCAATATTTTTTTTTTCTGTATGGGTGGAGGTGGAAAGTGTTTGGTCACCACCCACATGACCAAATGTCTCTTTTGGAAGCCATGCGTGCCGGATGTGAGGACACGACTGCCAGGGATGGATGAGGCACTCCAGAAGGTTCTTCCCCAGGTGCATGACAGAGAACATTAGATGTGATGTTGATGAAAACCTGTGGCCTGATGCTAGAAAGAGGCAGGATTAGCCCCTCAATTATTTGTTTGAATTACAGTATGTACTTTTAGTTTCTACCTTTTTTTTCCTCATTACTGTAATTCCATAAATTACTAAAGACTATTGAAGCAAACTGCTAATTTTCATTTACCTTAAATAATTGTTATGTTCTAAAAATTTAAATAAATCATGTGAAAGAATGTCACTCTTTTCTTTGAAGAAAATATTACTTTGTATGAAGTCACTGAAATTGTTCAAACTGTGAAGATGAAAAGTTTGTATTTTCTGTATTGGTGTTTGATGCTAGTGTTTTTCCTCTCAGTGTGTTCTGAGTGACAGTGTGTGTTCTCTCAGTGAGGGTTGTGCAGTGTTTGAGCCGTGTGTTAAGAGTTGTGTTGCTTGGAATGAGTTTTGCAGGTGATGTGAACTGTTTAGCTCAGGTGACTGTTGGTAGTGCAGACTGTAGTTAGAGTTTTGCACATGTAGCTCCAGTGTTGCTCACTGTCGTTTAGCAATCGAAAAAAACTGTAAATTAGCCCATGATGTACTCACCCTCATGCTAGGTGTATGATGTGTATTAGAAAAGACAGGACATTTTTTAATATAACTCTGATTGTGTTCGTCTGAAAGAAGAATGTCATATACACCTAGGATGAGTTGAGGGGGAGTAAATCATGTGGTAATTTTTCATTTTTGGGTGAACTATCCCTTTAAAATTAAAACAGAATGAATGGATTAAAACTAAATTCGTAAAATGATCTTATGATGGGGTTCCGCATGACAGCGTGTAGCCGAACCTCTGTCACGGCCCCAGCCGGAGATGGTGCAGGTGTCGCTGGGCTGGAACTGTTGTGTGGACCAGGGCACACACACGGCTCGCACTGCCGGGTTATCATGCATACACTGGTCCGATAGATTCAGGGGCTCTAGCTGCACCAGAGCGATGTCGTTGGCGTAGGTTTGTGCGTTATAGTCATGATGGATGATGATGTTCTTCACCGGGATGCTGTCTGTCGTCGACTGCTTACGAAGCTTCTTCCAGAGAGAGAACTTGATTCGGTAGGACTTTGGTTTGGGCCTAAACACACGACACGCATATACACAATTGTTTCTCAGTCGCTGTTCTGTACAGGTTGATCAAAACGTGTGCCGATTGGTAGTGATGGCCATTTTAAAACACTGCTTTGTGAAGCTTCGAAACCTTTACGAATCTTTTGTTCCGAATCAATGGTTCGGAGAGTGTATCAAATATCAATGGTTCACCGCTGGGGGCTTTGGGATTCATTTAGGACCAATGAACAAGTGTCTGTAGGTTTTACCTGATCTCTGATCAGTTTTATACATTTGTAGACATTTTAATTAGACATTAGTATAATTAAAATGAATAATGGTAGTTATAGTCTCTTATTGGCCTGTTTAGCTGAGCCATTCATAAAACAAACCCTGACAATTGATAAGAGAACATAGACACTCAATAATCTAATTAGATGATTAGATAATTGCATTTGAAAGATTTTACTTTCAATAAAAAAGTGCAATAGATTTGTAAAAGATGTTTTTATGCATGTTTGGCCCGGGTTTTGTTGCATTTACACTGTTCTGACCACTAGGGGTCACCGTGGAGATGAGTGTCAGATTGTTTCGAAGCCTCGACGCACTACGGCACATTTGCTTCAACTGTTTCAGAGTTCCAAAAAGCCTCGATCTGCCCACCATTACCGATTGGTTGTACCTGACGCAGTGGGCGGCGGTCAAAACCCAGCAGCCGCCCAGATACGCCCCTCCACAGTGGATCGAGCCTTCGTCCTGAATGGCCACCTGCCACTGTATCTGAGTCTGCAGGGGCAAAGGTCACACACAGAGGTCAAACCAAAACAAAGAGGCATTTTTTTATGCTAAGTGAAATTTTTGACAGTTTACTGATTAAGCTACATTGTCGATATTGTACAAGCAAACAGGCTAACTATATTAGCATCCACACCAGCAGATGATAACTATAACGATAACTATATTAGCATCTCCACCAGTGGACGATAACTATAATGATAACTATAACAATAACTGTATTAGCATTCATAGTGGCGGACGATAACTATACGATTAACTCTATTAGCATTCACACCAGCCGACGATAATTATAACGATAACTATATTAACGTCCCACCTCGTGGGTATATAAGGAAGTACGCTGGCAACATGCAGATATGTTTCTCCGCTGAGGAACCGAGACTGAACTCTGGCGTTCCCCCTTCCCTCTTAATGGAGGCCAATGCAACCAGGAGCACTGTCTTCACTGACAGGAACTTAAGCTCCACTGATTGCAGAGGCTCAAAGGGAGAACTCTGCAGGGCAGTTAGCACCACTGAGTCTCCTCGATCCTCTCAGGTACCTGATGATCAGGTCGTGCTTTCCCAGAGACTTACCTTCAACTGCATAGTGACGTGCGGCAATAGCGCCAATAGACAGCCTTCGCTCCAACCCTTCTTGCAGGAAGGAAAGCACGACACTGATCGGCATTTTGAGCGGTCTTCTCGGCGGGAAGAACACCAGTTGATGAAGAGGTTCCACTTCAACGCATAGGCATGTCTCGTGGACGATGCTCTAGCGGAAGCCACCACCATAGGTGGTAGGGTACTCAAACCTGCCTCGTTCCATCCAGGAGCCACATGTGGAGGGCGAGGGTGCCACAGGGTGCCCAGTCCCTGAGAAAGGAGGTCCTTCCTCAGAGGAATTGGCCAGGGAGGTGCTGTTGCGAGCAGTACAAGTTCGGAGAACCAGGTCCGGTTGTGCCAGTAAAGGGGAACCAAAATGACCTGCTCCTCGTCCTCCCTGATCTTGCACAGGGTCTGTGCAAGTAGGCTCACTGGGGGAAACGCATTCTTGCGGAGGCCCCGCGGCCAGCTGTGCGCCAGTGCATCCGTGCTGAGCGTGCCCTCGGTCAGCGAATAAAACAGGTCACAATGGGACGAGTCGTGGGAGGCAAACAGGTCTACCTGTGCGTCCCCAAACTGATCCCAGATCAGCTGAACCGTCTGGGGCTGGAGTCTCCATTCTCCGGGGAGAGGCTGAAGCCGTGACAGCTCGTTGGCTGGACGGTTCAGGTCTCCCGGGATATAAATGGCTCGAAGTGACCTCAGATGCTTCCTACTCCATAGGAGGAGGTGGCGGGCGAGTTGCGACATACGGCGGGAGCGTAGACCACCTTGTCGGTTGATGTACGCTACTGTCGCGGTATTGTCTGATTGGACTAGTACGTGCTGACCCCTGAGCAGCGCACGGAAGCAGTGCAGGGCGAGACGTACAGCTAGGGTTGTAGTCAAGACCACCTTTGTCGAGTCTAAAGACAAGTCCAAGTCAAGACCAAGTCCAAAGAGGTTCAAGTCCAAGACAAGACTGAGTCCAAAAAGGTTCGAGTCCGAGTCAAGACCGAGTCCAGGACAGGGAAAAAAAGTCTTATGCATGACATTATCAAGACAATCATTTTGGGCTATTATTTGTTGATCTAAATGGAAAAACAGTGTCAAAGAGCCAACTCTATTTTTTTAAAATATAGCCTATAGAAATTAAATCATTATGTAATAATGAAATAATGAATGATTTTAATTTTATTTAAAATAATTGACTAATTCAAAGAACAAAAAATAAATAATTATATAGGCCTAAAGGCGCACACACATTCGTTTCGACTGTCTGATCAGCCTCACATTCTGTTCCTGTCAATCATACACGCGATGTCAACCAATTAAACTGCATGAGGGAGGGCCGAGCCAAGAGAGCTCTTGTGTGTGTGTCACACACACACACAAGAGATGCAGATAAACCGCGGATCGGGCGGATGATGTGACGAAAAATAATATTTTAAATTCGGGCGGGTGGCGGTTGAACCAATCTAATGAAAAAAGTTTGCCACTAAGCAAACCTGCAAGCTATGAGCGAGTTTATTTAAACATTTATTTTTTAAAGAGCCATTTGTGAGTCCAAAGAGCTGGCTCTTTTCAGTGAGCTGAGTCGAACGAGCCGGCTCACGAAAAAGAGACGAAATGCCCATCGCTAGTTATTAGGTGGCCAGTGTTTCACTTTCCCTCCAATATTATTTTGTTTTAATATCGCAGCGACGTATGTGTGCTTACTGGGAACATAACAAAGACACCTGGACTCGGTCGAGACCAAAAGCCTTATTTGGCAAGACCATTGGCCAAGACCGAGACAAGTCAGAGTCCGAATACCAGCGAGTCCGAGACAAGTCTGAGACCATAGAAAAACGGTCTCGAGTCCAAGACCGGACTCAAGTATTACAGCCCTACGTACAGCCAGCAACTCGAGGCAATTGACACGCCAAAGGCGCTGGGGTCCTGTCCAGGAGCCCGCGGCAGCATGTCCATTGCACATGGCGCCCCAGCCCGTGGTGGAGTCGTTTGTTGAGACAACAACATGCCTGGAAACTCGTTCTAGGGGCACTCCGGCCCGTAGAAAACTGAAGTTCGTCCACGGGGTGAAGGTCTGACGGCAGGTCGGAGTAACAGGTACTCGGAGCGTGCCGTGTTGCCATGCCCACCTCGGGACTCGATCGCGAAGCCAGTGCTGAAGCGGTCTCATATGAAGCAATCCGAGCGGCGTTGCTGCGGATGCCATATGCCCCAGGAGCCTCTGAAATAATTTCAGTGGAACCGCACACTTGCCCTCAAACTGTCTCAGGCAAGTCAGCAGTGACTGCGCGCACTCGCTCGTAAGCTGCGCGCACATGGCGACCGAGTCGATTTCCATACCGAGAAAAGAGATCCTCTGCACAGGGCAAAGTTTACTCTTTTCCCAGTTGACCCGAAGGCCCAGACGAGCTAGGTTCTGGAGCACTAGGTCCCTGTGTTCGCAAACCTGGTCTCAAGAGTGAGCTAGGATCAGCCAGTCATCGAGATAGTTCAGGATGCGAACCCCATGTTCCCGTAGAGGAACAAGGGCTGCCTCGACGACGCTCGTGAAGACGGAGACAGGGCTAGCCCGAATGGGAGAATCGCGTACTGGTATGTCCGCCCCTCGAAAGCAAACCGTAGGAACGGTCTGTGTCGAGGTAGAATGGAGACATGGAAGTAGGCGTCCTTCAGGTCGATCGCTGCAAACCAATCCTGTGGCCGCACACATTTGAAAATGCGTTTGGCAGTGAGCATCTTGAACGGCAGCCTGTGAAGGGAGCGGCTCAAGACACGCAGGACCAGGATTGGCTGTAACCCACCGGTTTTCTTGGGAACAATGAAGTAGGGGCTGTAGAACCCGGACTTCATTTCGGCTGGAGGGACAGTCTTCGCCAGTAGGGTGGCAACCTCCGCTCTCATGATAGGGGCATTGCCACCGACCATAGTGAAGCGGACTCCCCTGAAGCGGGGAGGAGACCGTGCGAACTGAATCGCATAGCCGAGCCTGATGGTTCGGGCGACCCAGCGGAACAAATTGGGAGCTCTAGCCAGGCTCCCAAGAACTGTGCCAGCAGGGTCATGCGAACCACAGACGTACCCTCGGTGGTGCAGCGAAGCGGAATGACCGGCCCGGTGTGGGGGCACGGTCATTAGCCACGTCCTCCCAGAGGAGGCCAGGGAAGGACCAGGACCGGCATGCTCTGGCAGGAGTCTGCCGACAGAGGGGGACGAGAGTGGCGAGACTCGTTAGTGGCGCGCACTGTCATTCACAGCCTCTTGGGGCTCGAAGGAAGGGGCATCAGTTCTTGAAACAAGAGATTCTCTCCCGGCCCTCCACCGGGGGAAGGTGCCACCCTCCTGCATCCTCTTCCTGCCCGGGGCCGGTGAAGGCTCGAGGGGAGGAGCCGCAGGGAGGAGGCCTCGGCGGGAAGCAGACTAAGGAGACCGTACGGACGGATGACCGTTGGAGCAGAAGGCCTCAGTCAGCTTCAGGGGAGGGTCAAAGACTGTTGGGCGCAGTCCTCAACCACACCGCCGAGCAAGCCGCCTGTCTCAAGAGTGCTGCCTAGCCAGGCATTTAGCCGGCTAAGGGACGGAGACGGGTGGTGCTGCCCTCCTGCAACCCTCTCCTGCTCGGGGCCAGCGAAGACTCGAGGGGAGGGGCCGCAGGGTGGCGACCTCGGCGGGAAGCAGACTAAGGAGACCGCACGGACGGATGACCGTTGGTGCAGAAGGCCTCAGTCTGCTTCTGGGGGGTCGAAGACTGTAGGTTACAGTCCTCAACCACACCGCCGAGGAGCCCAGCCTGGGACATGGGGGAGCTGAGAAAATGAATTCTCAGACCCCCTCACATCAACCTGGCTGAGACCATTCCTGGACCACACTTGTGGACATCACCTGGCCCAGGGATCATGCAGGTACCGTTGTCGCCCGTAGAGCGAGGTCAGTAGTGTGCGTGGCGGATCGACCAGCCCGGACATGGGAGGCATAGCGTCCCTGCATGGGGGCGTGGTCGAGTTTCCACATTCTGTCAGTGTTGGCCAGGGAAGGACCAGCGTTCCACAGTGGCCTGGTCTGACAGAACTCCCGTGTCAGCACTGCCTCGAAGGCGAAGGCGACACACAGCACTGCATGCCTGTGCCACGATAGTGACAGAGAACATACAGCCCATGATCGCCACGCGATCGAGTGCAGCGAAGGCGGAGGACACCTGCGGGGCGCGACAAGTCACGGGGACTCTCGCGAGCCAGAGGCGTCCTGATGCACATCCGGGAGAAAGGCACTGGGGGCGAGTGCTCTAGAGCAACACGCGCCCAGGAACCAATCGTAAGCCTACAGTGCTCGGGGGGAGGGCGGCGCCACTCCAACCGATGCTTTCAGCTGCCCGGAAAAGCATGGCCATCAGCTCTGGATCTGACTCGACTAACGCTCACACTCCCGAGGGAGGCAATGCAGTCGAATCCTCATTTCCAGAGGAATCAAGCCCGCCTTGTGATGCTGTGAGTGACATGACACCACCTGCTGGAGCCCCGAATGAAAACACTGGGTCCCCAAGAGGAACCAGGCACACACGGAAGCTCCACGGTTTGCGATGTGGAGGGGGGCGTGGCCTGAGGAATGCTCGTCGGTATTATGCCACACTGTAACCCTCAGATCACCCTGGTCACCAGCCAAAGTATCCCCTCTCGAGGAAGAGATAGATTGGGGTGTGGCAGAGGGGACTCTCACACGGAGATCATTAAGTCTCGATCTATAAACATCGCGATGGTCATGTTCCCGCAATGAAAACATGACTCATCCACGAGGCAGATGAATCACGCGCCCACATCCAGTAAATACACAGGCGAGCCGTCTTGAAAAAGACATGCCGCGTGCAGCTCTTTTAGAGAGAGGAAAAAGCTCAGCAGAGTGCTGAAGCACCCAGGGAGAAACACACACACTGTCGGCAGATCACTGCACAGATCAGCAGCAGGCAATTCGATCTCGCTGGAACGCTCGTCACTGAAGACCCGCTCGTCTCATACAGTGAAGATGATTCAGAATGTCTTGTAGGAGTGAAGAGAACTTTTGGCTCCGAAGCGAAAACATATCTGCATGTTGCCAGCGTACTTCCTTATATACCCACAAGGTGGGGCGGAGTTACGCTATACAAATTCCGCAGACCCATGGCATTTTCTTGCCATTAGCTCGTTTTGTATACTCGAAGGTGAGAGGCTTTCTAAGCGAAACCCCATTCGTCGTCACTGACGTAACTCGTAGTGACCACGAAAGGGAACTATATTAGTGTCCACAGCAGACGATTATTATGCGATTAAATGCACACGAGTACAATTGTTAAAGATGTTCATCTTGCGTGTGTTTATTTTGAAAAACAATGGAAAAGCAGAGCAGAGGAACGGAAAATGTCTCATTTGAACATATTTTTGTTTTTATTTTTGTTATTAAAAAAATAAGACCAAATTACAAACAATAGGACAAATACAATAAAACAAAACTGCAAACGAAAAAAAAAAACAGTTTTAAGTTATTAGGTCCATCTAGCATAAAAGCATGAAATACTACAGTAAATGAATAATAAAATGTCTTAACTGTATGAATTAAATACTGATAATACATTGATTCTTATTAAAGCTACTAAAGTAATTCAGCCAAGAGCCTAGCTTTTTACGCGAATAACCCCCAAGGCATTTTAACATAATTTTGTGAATATTTGACCTTTAAAGAGAATACCGATTCACGAGCACTTCAAAATGTCCAAATGTTTTAAAAACGTTAGTCTTGGTTAAGCGAACGTTAAGGGAACATTCCATTTTGTAAACATTATGGGATTACCTTTTAAAGTTTTCTGAAACACGCTAAAACGATTCAGAAAAAAAAAAAAACATTCCATGAACGATGTTTAAATAATGTTTTTGGAGAACGTTTGTTCATAACCTTGCAAGTTCTGAGAACATTAGCTGGGTCAATCTCTGTTTTTTTTTTTTTTTTTCAAAACGATTTTGAAACGTATTGTGTCACTTTGCACCAAAACAGATTGTTTGTATCTTTATTTGTGGATAGTTACGTGTTTGCATATTAAATAAAAGAAACACTATATAAAAGTATGATCAGAAGCTTGTATGTTTTATCAACTGAATTAAAGGTTTTGGTCTTTGGCAATCGGGATTCTTGCACATCTTTTTAAAGAAAGAGATTGGCCAGAAAGTGGAAAACACAATATATATCATTGTACTGCCCAGCCCTAGTGTTTCTGTGTGTTTCACGACTGACCGGTAAGGCCTCTTCTCCTCCGACTAAGCGTTTTCTGCGTTGACGTGGAGTCACGTCCTCCTCTTGTTTGTACGCATACTCCATATTGGGAACGCCACACTGCAGCTGGCTCTCGGTAGACGAACGGATTGTTCTGATCTCTGGAACAACATGTGTTGATTCAGCTGAAGGAAGCCTGTGGAGATACTCCAGATACATCTACATTTGCCCAGCTAACAAAATACATTCTAAAGAATGTTTTGCTAACGTTCCCATTAAGTTGCAAAACATTATTTCTGAATGTTCCCTGAATGTTCAAAATGTCCAGTTTTTTAGATGTTTCCAAAACGTGTTTCTTGGTTATGTGAACGTTAATGGAACATTCCATTCTTCAAACATTATGGGAATGTTATTTCTGAAACTTCTAAAACAAGTAGTAACATTTAAAAACCATTAGATGAACATCCAACTAAAACATTTCAGAAAAAACATCCCTTGAATGATGTATAAATAATGTTTTGTAATATTTTGAGAACATTATTAAAGACCAGATGGCTTTGCATGAATGTTCTATTATCGTAACTGGAAGAACGTTTGTCCATAACGTTGAGAGAGCCTTGACAGAACGTTCCCTGTCGGCCCAGATCCGGCCCACATCTGGTACGCATTGAATCCACATGTACCGGATGTGGCCCGGATCTGGTCCGGATGTTGCTGTCTGATCTTCTGGAGGTTTTTGTTTGCTGAAATGTCAGGCATTGGATGTTTAGCGTCATAAGAGTTTGTTCTCACCCAACATTGGATTGGAAAACAAATCTGGCGGATTAATCTCCACCTGTTTGGTGTTTTCTGAAACGCAAAGAAGAGAACAGGCAGTTATTCAATAACAAAAACACTTCTAAAAGTCTGCAAGTATGACCGACTGAACCTTCTTACAATTCCTTATGTATTTCTTTTGTTTCATTTTTACATTGGTTGGGATTCCCATGGAAGCTCGTTTTTGGCCATGGAATGGTGAGATATAAACTCGCAATTGGAAGAAGAAAGTCTGAATTGTGAGATAAAGTTCGTAATTATCTTTTTTATTTCCTGCAGCACAGAATCACGTTGAAACAAATGTTGGCAACAAAGGACCGCGCAAAGAGAAATTAGTTGTGGTATTTAATGAACGTCAAGCATTTTGGTAAATATATCTCAATCACAGACACGTTCAGATGGGTTTTGATTCCTCACAGGATGGTAGGGCTGAAAAACAGTAAGTAATTAGTACCATATTTGCTTATATATCAAACTGCGTGAAGAAAACACAGGTGTGGTTTGAATGTTTTGAAATGTTGCCATTGAATTCATGAAGTGTGAGCTCTCTCCTCAGGCGATCCAGTCCTGTCTGAGTAGGACTGTTGAAAGAGACGCATGTTCTGGAACTGAATCCTGAAGTAAGAAGATCTTAAATGAGTTCACTGACCTTCCAGTTCATCTTCTCCTCCCAGACAGTCCCTGACTCCGTCTCCAACAGCTTGACGGGGAATACAGACGTCCGACTTACAGTGGAACGCTTTGGTTTTATCACATCCTTCACAACACAAACGAGAATATTAGAATAGTCTTGCGTTTTTAATTCTGTAAGATGTTCTTAAATTTGTATTATTAATAACACAATTACAAATGTAATGCATTTCATTAAAAAATAAATAGTGCTTTATTCAGAAACAGATGGGATTGTGGGAAACAGGAAGAGGAATGATGATGTCATGGACAGAGACAGGAAGTAGAGACTCACCCTGGCAGCACATCTCGTCACTGTTGTCTCCACAGTCGTCAATGCCATTGCAGACTCTTCCTTTCCCTATACACTTCCCGTTCACACAGAGGAACTTCTTCTTGCATTCGTCTACACAGGGAATAAACATCAGTGTGTGTGTGTGTGTGTAAGAGAGAAGGGTCAGCAGATTATAACACAACATGATTTTACATTAAACGTTACTTTTTGTTCTAATGGGGTCGATCATGCCGTAATCAATAAAATTACTTTTCAATAAAAAAACTCTAGTTAAGATGCAAAATAAGTAAATTTTATGTCCGATAATAGTTAGATAACAATGGAAGCTTGTTTCCTACACGGAATCAAATTATTTAAATAGGTACTTGCAAGTTTTTATCTTGCAATTCGTACATAGGCATATATATATATAGACTGAACCATATCGAAAGAGAAACTAACATTGTTCTCAGGACCAAAAACATGTGCCTCTAATTCTTCTTAAAATGATGGGACACCAAAGTGGATCTTATTTCGTCAGATTTCAAGAAAATTAAGTGAAAAAAGATTTGAATGAAGAAAGAGAGTTTGTTTGAAATATTTGTGTGAAGTGCCAAATGCACTCGCTCATTAAAGGGATGGGTCGCCCAAAAATTACAATTTTCCAGGGGTTAATAAAGGCCTTCTGAAGCCAACCATATTTATACCTTTATAAACTATAATCACTGGCTTCTGGTAACGACTCTATGCAAGTCTAGTTCCGGTGGAAGAGTGACCTCTGACCCGATGCACGACGAGTGACCTCTGACCCGATGCACGACGAGTGACCTCTGACCCGACACATGAAGAGTGACCTCTGACCCGATGCATGACCTCTGACCCGATGCACAACGAGTGACCTCTGACCCGACGCATGACCTCTGACCCGATGCACGACGAGTGACCTCTGACCCGACACATGAAGAGTGACCTCTGACCCGATACATGACGAGTGACCTCTGACCTGATGCATGACGAGTTACTTCTGACCCAACGCATGACAGGTGACCTCTGACCCAACACATGAAGATTGACCTCTGACCCGACGCATGACGAGTGACCTCTGACCCAACACATGAAGAGTGACCTCTGACCTGATGCATGAAGAGTGACCTCTGACCCGACGCATGACAAGTGACCTCTGACCCGACGCATTAGTGAACTCGACCCCGATGCATGACCTCTGACCCGATGCATGAGGAGTGACCTCTGACCCGACACATGACTAGTGGTCGACCGATATATCGCCAAGGCCGATATATCGGCCGATATTTGGCATTTTTGAAATATCGGCATCGGCCGATAAGTTTTTCTGATTGGCCGATGTGTTGGAAGCGGGACTTTTATTTTGACGGGCGGCGCTAAGAACACCAGCAGCGCCAGAAGAGAACGGCAACGGCAGCTCCTCAGATCACACAGCGCTCACTCACATTCTCCGTCTTCATTAATTTATGATCTCTGTCAGTCATATCTAATACTTTGTTAGACAGAACTGGTAAACAAATAAAGTAAATGAAGTAAACGAAGTAAGTAAAGTAAAGCGTTTGCTTTTGTATTATTTGTCACAGAAAAGGCAAACAATCAGGCTAAAATACTTTCTCATTTGCCGTCAACATTCAGCAAATGCGCATCTACGTCATTTAAACAAATCTCTGAATATCTAATAAACATTTAATTTCACAAACCTTGCAGATTTAATCGAATCCAGCTGTGCTATCTTGTGAAGTGTGCATTACTGTCTGCGAGCGACGGTCGGTCCGTGCGAAGTGAGTGAATGCGAACAGAAGATCAGCTTCAGGAGACGCGATTGAAAAACTTTAAATCCTTCATTTTAAAATATGCTGATATATAACCAGTTGCCAACTGTGTCATAGTCATATCGTTTTCACTGTGCTGTATGTAAAATTAGCGTTACCTTGTCTTTATTTGAAAAAATATGATTAACGTTACCAGCACGAAATTACCAGATTACTGAGTGCCCTGTTACAGTGTTTACCTTCTTTTTATTCACATAGGCTACTCATATATTTCTAAACAATTACTTTGTGAAAAATACTGTAATAGGATTGCAGATTCAAGAAGTTGCCATCTAAAGTATAAAAGCATGTTTATTTTAAAGATTTGTTTTCTAATTTATTAAATATTGATTAAAATAAATATATCTAAAAATATCGGCTTTATATCGGCCATCGGCCACCCTGCTCTCTAAGATATCGGCATCGGCCATCAAAAAACCAATATCGGTCGACCACTACACATGACCTCTGACCCGACGCATGACGAGTGACCTCTTACCCGACGCATGACGAGTGACCTCTGACCCAACACATTAAGAGTGACCTCTGACCCAACATATGAAGATTGACCTCTGACCCGACGCATGACGAGTTACTTCTGACCCAATACATGACAGGTGACCTCTGACCCAACATATAAAGATTGACCTCTGACCCGACGCATGACGGGTGACCTCTGACCCAACACATGAAGATTGACCTCTGACCCGACACATGAAGAGTGACCTCTGACCCGACGCATTAGTGAACTCTACCCCGATGCATGACCTCTGACCCAACACATGACCTCTGACCCGATGCATGACGAGTGACCTCTGACCCGACACATGAAGTTACATCTGACCCAACACATGACAGGTGACCTCTGACCCAACACATGAAGATTGACCTCTGGCTTTGACCTCTTGGCTTCAGAAGGCCTTTGTGAACCCCTGGAGCCGTATGGATTACTGTTATGATGGATGGACGTTTTATTTTAATTTTCGGTGAACTAACCCTTCAAAATAGGATTTTTTTTAAGCACCTTTGGGTTCATAACACTTTGCGACGGCCACCTCAGGGCTTTCTGTGATTGGCTGGGGATTATAGATGGTGCACTCAGCCAATGAGAGCTCAGATCCCGTGCAGCGAACCCTCATGCACTCCTCTGGCCAACTCTTGGTTTTGTCAAGAGACGAATGTTTGATTTTAGTCACTGCCTCCGCTCCTCTGAGACACAGACAGAAGAAGAGAAGCAGTAACATGAAACGTGTTTAAAAAACACATCCGAAACATGTGGATTACAGAGGATTCTTGTGTGTGGTGATGAGTGTGTGTGGTGATGAGTGTGTGTGGTGATGAGTGTGTGTGTGTGGTGATGAGTGTGTGTGGTGATGAGTGTGTGTGGTGATGAGTGTGTGTGGTGATGTGTGTGTGTGGTGATGAGTGTGTGTGGTGATGAGTGTGTGTGTGTGGTGATGAGTGTGTGTGTGTGGTGATGAGTGTGTGTGGTGATGAGTGTGTGTGGTGATGAGTGTGTGTGTGGTGATGTATGTGTGTGGTGATGAGTGTGTGTGTGGTGATGAGTGTGTGTGGTGATGAGTGTGTGTGGTGATGAGTGTGTGTGGTGATGAGTGTGTGTGTGTGGTGATGAGTGTGTGTGGTGATGAGTGTGTGTGGTGATGAGTGTGTGTGGTGATGTGTGTGTGTGGTGATGAGTGTGTGTGGTGATGAGTGTGTGTGTGTGGTGATGAGTGTGTGTGTGTGGTGATGAGTGTGTGTGGTGATGAGTGTGTGTGGTGATGTGTGAGTGTGGTGATGTGTGAGTGTGGTGATGAGTGTGTGTGTGGTGATGAGTGTGTGTGTGGTGATGTATGTGTGTGGTGATGAGTGTGTGTGGTGATGAGTGTGTGTGGTGATGTGTGTGTGTGGTGATGAGTGTGTGTGTGGTGATGTATGTGTGTGGTGATGAGTGTGTGTGGTGATGAGTGTGTGTGGTGATGTGTGTGTGTGGTGATGAGTGTGTGTGGTGATGAGTGTGTGTGGTGATGAGTGTGTGTGGTGAGTGTGTGTGTGGTGATGAGTGTGTGTGGTGATGAGTGTGTGTGGTGATGAGTGTGTGTGTGGTGATGAGTGTGTGTGTGTGTGGTGATGAGTGTGTGTGTGTGTGGTGATGTATGTGTGTGGTGATGAGTGTGTGTGGTGATGAGTGTGTGTGGTGATGTGTGTGTGTGGTGATGAGTGTGTGTGGTGATGAGTGTGTGTGGTGATGAGTGTGTGTGGTGATGTGTGAGTGTGGTGATGAGCGTGTGTGGTGATGAGTGTGTGTGGTGATGAGTGTGTGTGGTGATGAGTGTGTGTGTGGTGATGAGTGTGTGTGTGTGTGTGGTGATGAGTGTGTGTGTGTGTGGTGATGAGTGTGTGTGTGTGTGGTGATGAGTGAGTGTGTGTGTGGTGATGAGTGTGTGTGTGGTGATGAGCGTGTGTGGTGATGAGTGTGTGTGTGGTGATGAGTGTGTGTGGTGATGAGTGTGTGTGTGGTGATGTATGTGTGTGGTGATGAGTGTGTGTGTGGTGATGAGTGTGTGTGGTGATGAGTGTGTGTGTGGTGATGTATGTGTGTGGTGATGTGTGTGTGTGGTGATGTGTGAGTGTGGTGATGAGTGTGTGTGGTGATGAGTGTGTGTGGTGATGTGTGAGTGTGGTGATGAGCGTGTGTGGTGATGAGTGTGTGTGTGGTGATGAGTGTGTGTGTGTGTGGTGATGAGTGTGTGTGTGTGTGGTGATGAGTGTGTGTGTGTGTGGTGATGAGTGTGTGTGTGGTGATGAGTGTGTGTGTGGTGATGAGCGTGTGTGGTGATGAGTGTGTGTGTGGTGATGAGTGTGTGTGTGTGTGGTGATGAGTGTGTGTGGTGATGAGTGTGTGTGTGGTGATGAGTGTGTGTGGTGATGAGTGTGTGTGTGGTGATGAGTGTGTGTGGTGATGAGTGTGTGTGGTGATGAGTGTGTGTGTGGTGATGAGTGTGTGTGTGGTGATGAGTGTGTGTGGTGATGAGTGTGTGTGTGGTGATGAGTGTGTGTGGTGATGAGTGTGTGTGGTGATGAGTGTGTGTGGTGATGAGTGTGTGTGTGGTGATGAGTGTGTGTGTGGTGATGAGTGTGTGTGGTGATGAGTGTGTGTGTGGTGATGAGTGTGTGTGGTGATGAGTGTGTGTGGTGATGAGTGTGTGTGGTGATGTGTGTGTGTGGTGATGTGTGTGTGTGGTGATGAGTGTGTGTGGTGATGAGTGTGTGTGGTGATGTGTGTGTGTGGTGATGAGTGTGTGTGGTGATGAGTGTGTGTGGTGATGTGTGTGTGTGGTGATGAGTGTGTGTGGTGATGAGTGTGTGTGGTGATGAGTGTGTGTGGTGAGTGTGTGTGTGGTGATGAGTGTGTGTGGTGAGTGTGTGTGTGGTGATGAGTGTGTGGTGATGTGTGTGTGTGGTGATGAGTGTGTGTGGTGATGAGTGTGTGTGGTGAGTGTGTGTGTGGTGATGAGTGTGTGTGGTGAGTGTGTGTGTGGTGATGAGTGTGTGGTGATGTGTGTGTGTGGTGATGAGTGTGTGTGGTGATGAGTGTGTGTGGTGATGTGTGTGTGTGGTGATGAGTGTGTGTGGTGATGAGTGTGTGTGGTGAGTGTGTGTGTGGTGATGAGTGTGTGTGGTGAGTGTGTGTGTGGTGATGAGTGTGTGGTGAGTGTGTGTGTGGTGATGAGTGTGTGGTGATGTGTGTGTGTGGTGATGAGTGTGTGTGGTGAGTGTGTGTGTGGTGATGAGTGTGTGTGGTGATGAGTGTGTGTGGTGATGAGTGTGTGTGTGGTGATGAGTGTGTGTGTGTGTGGTGATGAGTGTGTGTGTGTGTGGTGATGTATGTGTGTGGTGATGAGTGTGTGTGGTGATGAGTGTGTGTGGTGATGTGTGTGTGTGTGGTGATGAGTGTGTGTGGTGATGAGTGTGTGTGGTGATGAGTGTGTGTGGTGATGTGTGAGTGTGGTGATGAGCGTGTGTGGTGATGAGTGTGTGTGGTGATGAGTGTGTGTGGTGATGAGTGTGTGTGTGGTGATGAGTGTGTGTGTGTGTGGTGATGAGTGTGTGTGTGTGTGGTGATGAGTGTGTGTGTGTGTGGTGATGAGTGAGTGTGTGTGTGGTGATGAGTGTGTGTGTGGTGATGAGCGTGTGTGGTGATGAGTGTGTGTGTGGTGATGAGTGTGTGTGGTGATGAGTGTGTGTGTGGTGATGTATGTGTGTGGTGATGAGTGTGTGTGGTGATGAGTGTGTGTGGTGATGTGTGTGTGTGGTGATGAGTGTGTGTGGTGATGAGTGTGTGTGGTGATGAGTGTGTGTGGTGATGTGTGAGTGTGGTGATGAGCGTGTGTGGTGATGAGTGTGTGTGGTGATGAGTGTGTGTGTGGTGATGAGTGTGTGTGTGTGTGGTGATGAGTGTGTGTGTGTGTGGTGATGAGTGTGTGTGTGTGTGGTGATGAGTGTGTGTGTGGTGATGAGTGTGTGTGTGGTGATGAGCGTGTGTGGTGATGAGTGTGTGTGTGGTGATGAGTGTGTGTGTGTGTGGTGATGAGTGTGTGTGGTGATGAGTGTGTGTGTGGTGATGAGTGTGTGTGTGGTGATGAGTGTGTGTGGTGATGAGTGTGTGTGTGGTGATGAGTGTGTGTGGTGATGAGTGTGTGTGGTGATGAGTGTGTGTGGTGATGAGTGTGTGTGTGGTGATGAGTGTGTGTGTGGTGATGAGTGTGTGTGGTGATGAGTGTGTGTGTGGTGATGAGTGTGTGTGGTGATGAGTGTGTGTGGTGATGAGTGTGTGTGGTGATGTGTGTGTGTGGTGATGTGTGTGTGTGGTGATGAGTGTGTGTGGTGATGAGTGTGTGTGGTGATGTGTGTGTGTGGTGATGAGTGTGTGTGGTGATGAGTGTGTGTGGTGATGTGTGTGTGTGGTGATGAGTGTGTGTGGTGATGAGTGTGTGTGGTGATGAGTGTGTGTGGTGATGAGTGTGTGTGGTGAGTGTGTGTGTGGTGATGAGTGTGTGTGGTGAGTGTGTGTGTGGTGATGAGTGTGTGGTGATGTGTGTGTGTGGTGATGAGTGTGTGTGGTGATGAGTGTGTGTGGTGAGTGTGTGTGTGGTGATGAGTGTGTGTGGTGAGTGTGTGTGTGGTGATGAGTGTGTGGTGATGTGTGTGTGTGGTGATGAGTGTGTGTGGTGATGAGTGTGTGTGGTGATGTGTGTGTGTGGTGATGAGTGTGTGTGGTGATGAGTGTGTGTGGTGAGTGTGTGTGTGGTGATGAGTGTGTGTGGTGAGTGTGTGTGTGGTGATGAGTGTGTGGTGAGTGTGTGTGTGGTGATGAGTGTGTGGTGATGTGTGTGTGTGGTGATGAGTGTGTGTGGTGAGTGTGTGTGTGGTGATGAGTGTGTGTGGTGATGAGTGTGTGTGGTGATGAGTGTGTGTGTGGTGATGAGTGTGTGTGGTGATGAGTGTGTGTGGTGATGAGTGTGTGTGGTGAGTGTGTGTGTGGTGATGAGTGTGTGTGGTGAGTGTGTGTGTGGTGATGAGTGTGTGGTGAGTGTGTGTGTGGTGATGAGTGTGTGGTGATGTGTGTGTGTGGTGATGAGTGTGTGTGGTGAGTGTGTGTGTGGTGATGAGTGTGTGTGGTGATGAGTGTGTGTGGTGATGAGTGTGTGTGGTGATGAGTGTGTGTGTGGTGATGAGTGTGTGTGGTGATGAGTGTGTGTGTGTGGTGATGAGTGTGTGTGTGTGGTGATGAGTGTGTCTTTACCTGGGCTCATTCAGAGGGTTTCGGCAAACGACATTAGCTGACGCCATATTCCAGTCCTTGCCACATACAAGCATTGTTCCCTTCACCGTTTTAATCATGACCACATTATCAGAGGCAGATTTCTTCAGAAGGACCTCCACCGTCTCCTCCGCTGGACACAAACATGTGCAAACACACAGGTGAGGACTGTATAATCACACACCAAATCATCTGACACATGCCCTGAGTTCCCGTCAGTTTGACGCGCAACACATTCTTTGAGTTGTCAGAAATACTGTGCTGTGTTTTTCTTGAAATCTTATGATTATATGTCATTTATACATAAATGAATTAAATGAACTTTTTTACAACAAAAATGAAACATCACTGAACTGACTTAAGCTGGACTGTGACGCTATTTTCTTCTGGAAACACACTTTGTTTTCCTGTTATCTCTGTAAAGCTGCTTTGAAACACTGTGTGTATAAATAAAGCTGACTTGACATGTTAGTAAATTTCATATTTAAAGGCAGCTGCACATAACCAAAATTGAAACCCCAAAATTATGTATTTTGTCATGTCAGTTTCTAAACTGCCCTCTGAGGGCATTTATGTTTACATTTATGCATTTGGCAGATCATTTTATTTGAAGAAAGAAACGGAGGATGCATTAAAGGCATACACTTTTATCAGTTTATGCATGTGAATTTTGCTGGGAATCAAACCCTTGATCTTGGTGTTGCGAGCACCGCGCTCTATTTTATATTTAAAATGACAAAAAAAAATCCAAATTTTAAAATATTTACATTTGATTGTCATATGTCCTTGTGTTAACTTTTTTAATATGTAACCAAGAACAAACATTTTTAGAACATTTAAAAAACTACGTTTTGAGGATTCAAAGAACATTCAGAAATAACATTTTCATAACATTATGATTTTTAAAAACTTTTTTATGCGCTTTGGCCGTTCGTTTACACGACAACGGCGTTTTTGGGTGCGTTTTGAAAACGCAAACTTTTGAAAACGGTCTCCGTGTAAACAACGAAAACGTGAATCTCTGAATACGGTGACGTCATCCACATGTATTACGTGTTCAATCTGCAGTGTTTCATCGCCATCTACTGGCCTGGCAGCAGAATACAGCGTTTTCAGTCGTTTTCGCAGATCCATGTGAATGTGGATGGTTTTGACAATGGCGTCGTCTATATGTGGAAAACTCAAAGGAAAAAGGCCTCCGTTTTAAGCATCTCGTTGTCGTTTAAACGTACTCTTAGTTAATGAAGGATTGTGTCCTCACCTCTGCAGAATGAGCTGAAGTGAGAGAACGTGGGCTGGCTGGATCTGCAGGAGATGGCTTTGGCCTGACACATGGAGTAATACTGGGATCCGTCTAGCGTACACACTAGCTTATCCTGACGTGGACACTTGTACGGCATCTTACAGACACACTGTCCCGAGATACATCGCCTCCATGGAGGACAGAACACTTTTGAGCAAGACAACCGCGTGTAATTCTGACGCAGACACTGAGCCGGTCCCAGGAAATCCTCAGTCGATTCTTTTTGGGTTTTGACTTTTGTGCCGGGTTTGGGTTTTGGTGTTTCCCCCAACTCTGAAACCAGTTTGTCTTTTAAGGGTGATTCTGGTGTTTCCTCCAACTCTGAAACCAGTTTGTCTTTTAAGGGTGATTCTGGTGTTTCCCCCAACTCTGAAACCGGTTTGTCTTTTAAGGGTGATTCTGGTGTTTCCCCCAACTCTGAAACCGGTTTGTCTTTTAAGGGTGATTCTGGTGTTTCCCCCAACTCTGAAACCGGTTTGTCTTTTAAGGGTGATTCTGGTGTTTCCCCCAACTCTGAAACCGGTTTGTCTTTTAAGGGTGATTCTGGTGTTTCCCCCAACTCTGAAACCGGTTTGTCTTTTAAGGGTGATTCTGGTGTTTCCTCCAACTCTGAAACCAGTTTGTCTTTTAAGGGTGATTCTGGTGTTTCCCCCAACTCTGAAACCGGTTTGTCTTTTAAGGGTGATTCTGGTGTTTCCCCCAACTCTGAAACCGGTTTGTATTTTAAGGGTGATTCTGGTGTTTCCCCCAACTCTGAAACCGGTTTGTCTTTTAAGGGTGATTCTGGTGTTTCCTCCAACTCTGAAACCGGTTTGTCGTCCGAGTCTGAATCTGCACTCTGATTTTGCTCTGGTTTTTTAAGTGAATCAGGAAAGTTTTGTTGGATTTGCTGTTGGATTTCTTGTTCTGGTTCTTCCTCCAGAGTCTAATAAGATAAAATAAACTTCTAACTAAAATAAAATGTCAAATGTACTGTACATCAGTCCATTAACCATGGAAGCTTGTTTCCACCACTGAATAATTGTAACTTTTTACCTCGCAAATGTAATTTATGAACTCATAATACCAAACATCGTAGTTTTAACATCAGAATTGTGAGATAAAGAGTGGCAATTACAAGCTTCCATAATTAACATGTTAATGTAGTTGAATCAATAACAATAGTAATGTGCCATCGATGTAAATGATGTTAAAACTGTAATAATACTGTAGGAAAATGAACATGACATGAGTAAAAACAGCGTGAGATTCATTTGTCTGCTAGTACAGTAGTTTGATAAACTGATAAATCACATTTGAAACAAACAGCAGGAGCAAAAAGCAGATGAAGTATGAAGATAAGAAAGTGAGCTGAATTTCATCAGAGTTGCAAAATTTCGCAATTGGTGATGGTGTCTCTGATCACAAAACTCTGATGCTGAATATTTTGTCACAAATGTGAATTGCACCATCACATACTGTAGTCAATAACTGTATCCCTTAAAACTCATCTTTGATCACCTAATGACACATTTAAACGTTTCTTCCTGAGAAAAAAAATTCTTCATGCCTTAAAATATCTTGAATGTAACTCGACACCCTTGACTCATTTAGATCCATGAATATGCTAATTAGCCCCGCCTCCTCTCACTCACAGCAGCTCACAGATTAAATCGCTCAACTTACTGTAGTAAACGCTGCACAATGGTGTCGCTCAACGTCGGACTCATAACAGTAATTAATATGATTAGCCTTTTGTTTGACTATGTTATCAAACAGCTAATAACGTGTTGCTAACGTTACACAAAACATGTTCCCGTTCGCCATCTCAGTCTGCCTTCTAACAATCATCAGAAACGCTTTGAACAACTCAGAACGAAAGTGGAGAAAGGCATATAGTTCATCATAACATCGTTATACATCATACACCCGCTATATTGATAAATCTACCCGATTGTTCATATCTACAGAAAAATATACCGGGATAACCTGGCTTCTCTCGAGACTCCCCTGCTAGTTCCCCGTTAATCATATGCTAAAGCCCGTAGCATTAGCCCTAAAGCCCCCACACCTTGATCTGATTGGTTACAAGGTAGTTTGTGACGTCAGAAACACCAGTGATTTCAAAGCGTGTTTTTGAGACTGTCTTTGGTTCACTGCAGTTTTAAGGAGAAAATACTCAGCAATGGAGTCGACTTATGAATTTACACATGGTTTGAGTTAAAGCATATTAAAAACACCACATAGACACATAAACAACATTAAAAGCTGGATTTCACCACAGGGGGACTTTAAAAACAACATTAAATTATTTTAATCCTATATCTTTTGTTATCAATATAATATTTCTATTATATGAAAACATTTGTATCATTACTATAATATGAGGAGTCCTTTCTGCGTCAGCAACACCAAATACATGTTTGGAAAAATAATGACTGTTTTCGCACAGGTTTCCAAGACATTACCGAAGCAGACTTGATTGAACGGTCATGATTTTCTTTTATATGATGAGATGAAAGAAACAGAAACTCACGGCGGTCTGGAAGAGAAGACACATGCAGATGAAAGCAGCGAGGACCTTCATGACTCCTGCAGCTCTTGCTCTGTTCTGCTCTTTGTCCCGTCAGAATCAGTGACCGTGAGGGAGGAGACACGCTTATTTACACTTCAGTGATGTGCAGATCTCAGAGATTAGATGTTAGGGGTCAATGCCGTGACGTTTTCTGTGTACAAGTGCATTATTACCTTTGAAAATGAGTTAAATATATTGATATTATATATAATAATTAAATCAGCTGTTTTCTATGTGAATATATAGTAAAGTGTAATTTATTCCTGTGACATCAAAGCTGAATTTTCAGCATCATTACTCCAGTCTTCAGTGTCACATGATCCTTCAGAAATCACTCTAATATGATGATTTGATGATCAAGAAACATTTTCTGGGTTTGGTAACATTTTGGTATTTAAAGTATGTAGTCACTGTGAATATCTTGTGTCGAATGAGGAACATTCATCGATTACACAATGATGTTATTTGCGCAGAAATGCAACAGTATTTCTCAATATGAAGCACCGGAAGTAACAGAGGCATGCGTGTAATTTACAGTTTCATAAAATAAATAAGCGCTGAACTTATGGGAAACCCGAGGTTCAGTAGGACAGTAAATAAACATTCATTGAGTTTGTTTAATTATTAACTTGCATTTCAATCAGAGTCTCAAACAAAACTAATACCTCTGGACTGAGAGGATCTCAAAGCGCTGAAAGAACTGCTAAACTGTGTATTCAAAGAGTTTGATACATAAGATCGAATGATGGATTTACACTTTTAATGAATCTTACAAATGTTAAATTAATACATAAAAGTTTCCAACCACTACAACTGGAAAGCTTAATATAAAACCAACCACCAAATGTTGATTATTTTACAGATTTTCCAAAAAATAAAATAAAACGGTCTTTCCCTGAACCACTAAATAATTTTTTTTTTTTTTTTTTTTTTACTTATATTGCGAGGATGTGCTTCATTAAGGTATTAACTAAAGGTTTATTCCACATGTAAAAATGACAAACATCTGTCATTTGTAAGCAATGACAATGTCAAATTCTTATATTTTATTGGTGTAAATGACCATTAAAAAAAGAAAGCTGAACAGATTGCAGAAAAAAAAAAACACGTTTCTTCTGAACTTAAACATTAAAAACTAAACAGCAGGAATAAAAGACTTATGAACAGATGATAACACTGAAGAGGAATCAACCTTAAAAGCACAGATCAGAAATAAAACTCTAAGAAAAACAAATAAAAGCATTCCAATCCTTCCAGAATGATCCCATCTGTCCAAACACAACCGCAATCGCCAGTCATGTGAGCTGAATATTGATAAATCTATACCGTTTGATTAGAATGATTGATTGTGTAAGTGTCAGTTATGTTAGCTATGGTAATTAGCATGCAGGTTCCCAGCTAACAACACAAAAACGTTTTGCTAACGTTCCCTGTAAGTTATGAAAACATTTCGGAATGTTCCCTGAACGGTCAAAACATCCAGTTTTATAAACGTTAAGAGAAACGTTCCATGGCTATTTTTGGAAACATTATGGATGTTGCTTTTGAATGTTCTGAAACAATTATTATCACCAGATAACTTTGAACAAGCGTTATTGCCATTTCTGGAAGAAGGTCGCTCATAACTTTGAGAGAACGTTCTCTGTTAGCTCGATTAGATGGCCTGAATTAATTAAATCAAGATTTAAACAAGTGGAGAACAAATTAAGATGGAACTTTGCAATTAACTTTATAGGCTATATTAATACATCATAGATGTATTTAATAATATTACATAAGCTACATGTATAGGCGCTGTCACGGTTTCGCTTTTTGGGTTTGTTCACGTCATGTTACCTTGTAAGTCATGTGATCCCTTGTCTGATGTGTCATGTTGTCATTGGTTCATTGTTTCATTGTTCACAGGTGTCCCTTGTCTAGTCATTAGTCTTGTGTGTATTTAAGCCCTCATGTTTGCCATGTGTCTTTGTCAAGTATTGTTTCCTGTAACCACTGTTGTGAGTCCTGTTCATGTCTTGTTTTGAGTTTTCATGCCACGCCATGTTTTTGTTTCATGTTTGGTTTTGTTTATAATAAACTGCACTTGGGTTCTCATTTACACTTGCCTCCAGTGGATCACTTTACAGAATACTAGACCTCCAACTAGTGATGGCAAAATGAGTCTTCCTGAACCACTGAGACCTCGCAGCCCATTGCTTCACCGAAAGGTTCACTACTTGAAGCTTCATTCAGCATTGCTCACTACTGACACCTAGCTACTGTGCAAAGAAATAGCAGACAAATTAATTAATTTTTAACCAATGACCTGAGCAGACATTTGTCCATTGCCTGGGTATAAAATAAAATATCTTTCTCTGTCTGAAATTACTTGTGCAGAGACAACTGTCACACACACAATTAATTAATTATTCATAAATTGTTTGGATAGTGACAGTATGAACAGCAAAAGTGACACTGTGTTGAGTGCAGTGCTTATGGTGGAGGGAGTGTAATAAAGTAAACTGCAACAGATTAGTCTGGGGTGGGAAAGGTTAAGAATTGGAGGGGTTTGTGCAGTGAACTGTTACTAGTTTTAGTGCAGTGTTGTGCTTATGGGACTGGGGAATTTTTTCAAGTGTGTGTTGGGGTTTAGACGATTCCTCTTCTTGGACAAAACCTCTCCAGCCACAGAGGATGCAGGGGAACATAAAAATGCCAGTGCCAGCTGGTATAAATGAGGACACTGATGCTTCTGTTGAGCCCAGACAGGGGAGGATCTCCTCTTTCTTGCTGCTCCATTACCAGGAAAAAGGAAGAGGTCACAAAAAGAAAACAAATCAAAAAGCAGTCCAGATCCAAAAATCCATAGCAATCCAAATAATCTTATCTAATTAATATAACAAGACTATAATATAGCTAGGCCTACTATAATTAATAATAACAATATACTATAACTATTCTAACCTGATATAATGTCATAATATACAGCCCTAACACATAAATGACACAATAACGACAATGACAATGATAGTTCTCTAACTCTCTGACTCTCTGACACTACTACACCTGCTTCTACTACTCCTGCAACACCCACAAGGTGGCGCGAGTTTCGAACCCCCTTTTTCCGGAAGCGACACTCAGACCGAACCGATGACGTATCCACACAAACCGAGGCCTCGTTTGTCATTAGTCACGTGATTTTCACATTAACAACACAAGCCTGGAATCGCGGCTTCATCCTGCACGCCCATTTTTTCTCGACACAAGCTCCGACGCCTCGGTTCAAATGTCACATCACTGCCTCCAACAATGAACCCAGCGGTTGCCCTCCTAAACCTACGCCAGGGGAATCTTCCCCTGGAAACGTATGTGGAGGAATTTTGTGGACTGTGTTGCCAGGTAAAATTTAATGATGTGGCTCTTAAAGACATTTTTTGTTTTGGGCTGAACGATCCGGTGCGGTCCCGATTGCCGATTGCCCAATATATTGACTATGCCCTTTTGTTAAGCGGCTCAACTCTTACTGTGGGTTTAACGGAAGAGGAACACCGCAATCCCACAGTATCCTCTCAGCCTGAACCACTTCACGCCATGTCTGCCAAGTCTGAGTCTGTTCACGCCACGTCTGCCGCCAAGCCAGTGTCTCCGGACAAGATGGCTGCCACTATGTCACCTGAGCCCTCAGCAGAGATGGCCGCCACTAATCCTGAGCCCTCAGTGACCGCTACACTAACCATTATGGCCACAGCCATATGGTGTGTGTGGTCGGTGCACACATTTGAAGTTCACGTCACGCCTGCCGAGCCAGAGGCTGTTCACGTCATGCCTGCTGTGTATGTGTCTTCAGACAAGATGGCCGCCGCCATGCCAGAGTCACGTCCAGGGGGGCAGGGTTTCATATTATTTTGAAGTTTCCCCAGGTGCCGCCATTGGCTAGCGGACCCCCACCTGCTGTTAGCATCCCATTGACTCCCATTCATTTTGGCGTCACTTTGACAGCGAATAACTTTACATCTGAGGCGTTTAAAGACTCCATTTGTCCATTATTTGTTTCTAAAGAAACACGAAAATGTATAAAAGGCTCCATTACCTTGTAGCTTATGGCCCCGTAGAAGCAATTTTTGTAAAAATAGGCTAACGATTGCGTCATAACCACGCGACTCTCTGTCGCACAGTAGAGAGATTACCGTATGGACAGGAGGAAAAGCTTGCGGGCAATCGGGGGGACGTGGAGGCAAAATGACAAAGTAATTAATCAGAATACTTAGCAAAAGTTTCTCCTGCTCCTAGCTCATGGACAGCTCCTACTCACACTCTCCGTCTCTGCAAGTTTCGGAAGGGAATGATTCAGATTTCTCTTGGCACAGCTACTAGAAGACAGACGGGTTGCTCACGTCACATCTACATCGTCAAGCTCAGTTTGAGTCTGCGCAGTCGCTCAGCCATCAGGAAGTAAGAGCTTCTAATTGACTTCACTTGTCTCCTTTGAATCCAGTGGGGTCACTGTGTCCAGTTTATATACTGTCTATGGTCACGTCCCCAGATGGCAGCCACGGTGTCTGTTCCTGAGCCGTTGTCTGTTCCAGCCCTTAACTCCATAGCTGTCCCCAAGAAAATTTTGGGTGGGGGGGCAGTAGGGTCCTTGATAGGACCATGGAGGCTGCACCCCCATGGTCCCCTGAATTGCCAGCTCCACCCTGGCTTCCTGCACTGCCAGGTCCGCCCACGCCATGCCACGGCCCATGTCCTGTCCCCCTGCACGGGCCTGGCCTTCCATCCCTGCCCCAAGACCGCCATGTTTCCTTGTCTGTCATGTGATCCCTTGTAAGTCATGTGATCCTGCCATGTGTTCCCTCGTCTGATGTCTGATTGCGAATGCGTCGCGTCTGAACACGTTGTTGTCTTTGGAGCTCTATCGATTTGATTTATAATTCTTGATTTTCTCTTTAAACTCACTTACAACGAACATTTTCCACTTTTCCTCACTGAGAAGCACTACTGCTCAAACCTCATAGTTACAACGCGGACTGTTGAGCAGACGCGTCTCAAGCCTATTAGTCCGTGGATCACGGCTGAACGCGTCTTCTCCACACTCACTTACAAACAAACATTTTTTTTCGCCTATCGTGCGTCTACTCTACACCCGTACCGCTAAAAAGACGGATTATATCCAAGAGTTTAGTCATAAATTAGTATTAATACTGATAGCATCACTGGTAGCGTCGTTGCTAACTTACTATCCATCTGTTAAAATGGCGAATATATCAGATGTAAGTAGTCTACCTTTTGGTGCAGGTGAGGACACATTTGAGCTGCACGCACTGCAGTCTGAGCTGGAAGCTGTTGAGAAACAAATCCACGACCTTTTAGTGAGACAAGCCGAGCTAAGAGACCGGCGGTTAGCTCTTGAAACATCACGCGCCGATGCACACAAATCAGAGATTAACGTTACTAACCCGCTGATTCCGACCTCGTCTACTCCGTTCGTTACTCAGCATCGGTCCCGAGCGCCGAGGTCGCGATCAGCCATAGTCTCGTTCACTCCGGCTCCAACACGCCACCACGAAGCCTGGATGGTTCCGCAGCGGAAGACACGAGTCAGGTCTAGACCAAGACTCTCTCCGACCCTCCCGGTTTTCGAGTTATCCACACAAAACCGCTTCTCCCCTCTTTGCGAAACAGAACGCGATGCTATGATCATCGGCGATTCCATCGTTCGACACGTACACGCTACATTAGGTAAAAGTAAGGTGCACAGTCACTGCTTTCCTGGTGCTCGTGTTTCTGAAATCGCCGCTCACGTTCCCGAGATTCTGAACAGTGACGAGCGCGTCGGAACTGTGGTCCTGCACGCGGGAGTGAACGACATCAGGCTGCGCCAGACGGAGGTTCTGAAGAAAGACTTCAGGAATCTGATCGATACGGTACGCAGCACATCGCCTGAAATAACGATCATTGTGTCAGGACCGCTTCCCACGTACCGACTAGGACATGAAAAGTTTAGTAGACTATTTGCGCTAAATGAATGGTTAATGTCATGGTGCAATGAGCAGAAACTGCTCTTTGTAAATAATTGGAATCTGTTTTGGGAGCGCCCTAGGCTTTTCCGTGCCGATGGCTTACACCCAAACAGATTCGGAGTGGATCTTCTGTCAGATAACATCTCCAAAATGTTAAATACCGTTAGATGACTAGTTACTAAAAGTCCAAATCATAGTCTCTGCTGCACCAATTTAACTGATATAAATACTAGTGTAGAACATTGCATAGAAACTGTGTCTATTCCTCGTTTAGTGAGATCAAATAATAAATCTACTGCAGGATCTAGGAAAAATCTAATTGTTATTAAAACAGAAAATGTTGCTATTAGTAAACAAAAACAATTTCTAAAGCTAGGTCTTCTAAACATTAGAAGGCAGTTATTGTAAATTAAATAGTCACAGATAATAGCTTCGATGTACTTTGCCTTACTGAAACCTGGCTTAAACCAAATGATTATTTCGGTCTAAATGAGTCTACTCCATCTGGATACTCCTATAAGCATGAGCCCCGTCTGATTGGTCGTGGCGGCGGTGTTGCAACAATCTATAGAGATATTCTCAATGTTACTCAGAAAACGGGTTATAAGTTTATTTCGTTTGAAGTACTTGTACTAAATGTTACGCTCTTAGATGTTAGAAAAAAAATCCCTATTATCTCTAGCCTTGGCTACCGTATATAGACCGCCTGGGCCTTACGCTGATTTCCTAAAAGAGTTTGCAGATTTTCTCTCAGATCTATTGGTCAATGTCAATAAAGCATTAATTGTTGGAGATTTTAACATACACGTAGATAATTCAAATGATGCGTTAGGGGCTGCGTTTATAGATTTATTAAATTCCTTTGGGGTCAAGCAAAACATCACCGGACCAACTCATCGTCTTAATCATACACTCGATTTAATTATATCACATGGAACCGATCCAACCGATATAGATATCATTCCACAAAGTGATGATGTCACTGACCATTATATGGTAACTTGCATATTACATACTGCTGTAATATGTCATGCGGCGCCGCGTTATCGACCAGGCAGAACAATCCTTCCATCCACCATAGATAATTTCTCGAATTGCTTATCAAATCTGTCTCAGCTGCTGCCTGAACCCAAACAAACAGATGAACTAGAAGAACTAACTAGCACTATGAGCTCCATTCTCTCTGGAACACTGGATATTGTTGCACCAATTAGATTAAAAAAGGTCAGAGAGAAAATTAAAGCACCATGGTACAACAATACTACGCGTGTTCTAAAGAGAGAAATCTGTAATTTAGAGCGTAAATGGAAACAAACTAATTTAGAGGTCTTTAGAATCGTGTGGAAAGACAGTATGTCACGTTATAAAAAGGCCCTAAAAGCGGCCAGGGCTGAGCACCTCCGCAAACTAATAGAAAATAACCAAAATAATCTAAGGTTTTTATTTAACACCGTGGCTAGACTCACAAATAAACAGACATCACCTGAACAAAATATCCCGTTACAGTTTAGTAGTAATGATTTCATGAACTTCTTCACTGAGAAAATAGAAAACATCAGAACCACAATTGTAAACGTTCAATCCTCAATCGCACCTTATAATTCAGCCTCAATTATCACCCCGCAAGAACAATTACAGTGCTTTACAGCTATAGAACAAAAAGAGTTAAATAAACTTATCATTTAATCTAAAACAACAACATGTTTATTAGATCCTATACCAACTAAACTATTGAAAGAAGTGTTACCTGTAGTGGAAGAGCCTCTTCTCAATATTATTAACTCGTCTTTATCTTTAGGTCATGTTCCAAGAACATTATAACTGGCAGTTATAAAACCTCTCATTAAGAAACCACAATTAGATCATAATAATCTAGCAAATTATAGACCCATTTCAAATCTTCCATTTATGTCTAAAATACTAGAAAAAGTTGTGTCCACTCAACTGGGCTCTTTCTTGCAAGAAAATGACATCTATGAAAAGTTTCAGTCTGGATTCAGGCCGCATCATAGCACTGAAACTGCGCTCGTTAAAATCACAAATGATTTACTTTTAGCTTCTGACCAAGGCTGTATCTCAATACTAGTTTTACTTGATCTTAGTGCTGCGTTCGATACTATAGATCACACAATACTCTTAGATCGACTACAAAATTATACTGGTGTTCAAGGACAAGCATTAAGCTGGTTCAGATCATACTTATCAGACCGCTACCATTTTGTCTATTTAAATGGAGAAAAATCGATCATAACTCCAGTAAACTATGGAGTGCCGCAGGGATCTGTGTTGGGCCCTCTATTATTCTCAATATATATGATGCCACTTGGAAATATTATAAGGAAACATGGAATTAGTTTCCATTGTTATGCTGATGACACTCAAATCTATATTTCATCACGGCCGGATGAAAACGCTAAATTATCCAAATTGACAGAGTGTGTTAAAGATATAAATGATTGGATGACACGTAATTTTCTTTTATTAAATCCAGACAAGACAGAGGTAATACTTATCGGTTCAAAAAACCGCCCACAAAACCTCTTACAATACAACTTTAACATCGTAGGATGTCCTGTTACTTTATCCTCTACAGTAAAAGACCTGGGTGTTATACTCGACTGCAACCTGTCTTTTGAAAATCATATTTCATATGTTACAGAAACAGCCTTTTTCCACCTTAGAAACATTGCTAAGCTATGTAATATCCTATCAGATTCTGATGCAGAAAAGCTAGTTCATGCATTCATGACCTCGAGACTAGATTACTGTAATGCTTTATTAGCTGGTTGTCCTGCATCCTCAATAAACAAGCTACAGTTAGTCCAAAATGCAGCCGCTAGAGTTCTTACTAGATCAAGAAAATATGATCATATAACACCGATTTTATCATCACTGCATTGGTTACCTATAAAGTTCCGTATTATTTACAAGGTATTGCTACTGACTTAAGCCCTAAACGGCTTAGCTCCAGTCTATTTAACGGATCTTCTATCACCCTATAATCCATCGCGCTCTTTAAGATCAATAAATTCGAGGCTTTTGGTCATACCTAGGATATCCAGATCCACCAAAGGAGGGAGAGCATTTTCACATTTAGCTCCAAAACTCTGGAATAGCCTTCCTGATACTGTTCGTTGCTCAGACTCGCTCTCCCAGTTTAAAACTAGATTAAAGACGCATCTTTTCGGCCAGGCATTCATATAATATTTTTAATCTTACAGTTCAAGCTACAATCCGGCCTCTAGTTCATAAATGCCAGAGGAGAACTGGCCCCCGACTGAGCCTGGGTTCTCCCAAGGTTTTTTTTTTTCTCCATTAGGTCACCTGATGGAGTTTTAGGACACCATTAGGTCACTTGATGGAGTTTTTCGGTTCCTTGCCACTGTTGCCTTTGGCTTGCTCAGTTGGGGATATTTTGGGGATATTTAATTTTATTTTATCAATCAATAAATTCCACTAGAAACAAACCTTGTTGTATTATTTTAATTTAATACTGTGAAGCTGCTTTGATACAATCTGTATTGTGAAAAGCGCTATACAAATATACTTGACTTGACTTGATGTGTCATGTTGTCATTGGTTCATTGTTTCATTGTTCACAGGTGTCCCTTGTCTAGTCATTAGTCTTGTGTGTATTTAAGCCCTCATGTTTGCCATGTGTCTTTGTCAAGTATTGTTTCCTGTAACCACTGTTGTGAGTCCTGTTCATGTCTTGTTTTGAGTTTTCATGCCACGCCATGTTTTTGTTTCATGTTTGGTTTTGTTTATAATAAACTGCACATGGGTTCTCATTTACACTTGCCTCCAGTGGATCACTTTACAGGCGCATTAAAGTGTTGATTTGAGATAGCTATTCACATTGCTGCTCAAGTAAGTGTTTAAATTTAATAGCTTATTAGATATCTATTAAAAACAAGACTTTATTGCAGTGTAAAGTATTTGTTTTACTTGACAATTGCTTGTTTAATGAGCATTCACAAGCACAATTTTACACAAGAAGGAAACAATTTAGTATAGCTACTAATCAAAAATCGACACGACTTTTAAGATTTTAAGCATTACGAAAATTAACGTTTTACTACTAATAAAAAACATTGCTATTATAGTTAAACCATGGTAACCACAAATTAAACATGGTTTTGCTACACCATAGTTTAACCATGGTATTTGTGGTAAAACTGTGGTTATACAAATGGTAGCCTAATCAATCCCCTTTAGCAGTCAGGTCTTTTTATGTGAGTACAGGAAACATGAACAAATGTTTGTACTGTCAAGAAAAAAAGGCAGAATCCAGTTATTTGCAAATATAATTTGTATGTATTTTGTATGGCTATGCTACCCGTACCTGGGTGACGTCATTGACGAGTTCAGTTAAAGGACACGTTCGGTATTTTACACTTAAAGCCCTGTTTTCAGATCGTTTCTGATGAAATAGAACGGTTAAGATTGAAATTTGGACACATGCTGCTGGCCCGAGAATTTTCGGTTTCTGTGGTAGCACCCCCCCCCCCACCTCCACAATGGCTACATAGGTGCACTGGAACAATCCTTCCTAAAATGCATTAAACTTTCGTTTACAAGGACGTGAAACTCACCGAGTGGTCAGGGGTGTTCACTGATATGCTCACACAAAAATCGCTGCAAAAGATGCTTTCCAACGGTTTTATCGTAGTTTTTGTCCAACTCCATTGACTTGTATTGGATATGCTGTGAGGTACGGTATTACTCCGCCGGCGGAAACGGAAATGGGGTTGTTTGTGGGCTGGAGTGTCTATTATTCAAGCTCTCAACGGAAGAATGTACGGGTGTGAGGCGTTTGGAAAAATAGGTCCACAGTTTTACAACGAATGGTAAAACACCTGTTGGAAAGCATCTTTTGCAGCGATTTTTGTGTGAGCATATCAGTGAACACCCCTGACCACTCGGTGAGTTTCACGTCTTTGTTAACGAAAGTTTAATGCGTTTTAGGAAGGATTGTTCCAGTGCACCTATGTAGCCATTGTGGAGGTGGGGGGGGGGGTGCTACCACAGAAACCGAAAATTCTCAGGCCAGCAGCATGTGTCCAAATTTCAATGTTAACCGTTCTATTTCATCAGAAACGATCTGAAAACAGGGCTTTAAGTGTAAAATACCGAACTTGTCCTTTAAGTAAACAATGGAGACCCTACTGTGAAAGTCATCTCGTGTCTGTGTCGTCTTATTCTTCACTTTAAGTATATAACATACATAACATGGTGTCAGAAGACGGATAAAAAAAATAAAAGAAGAACAAAAGAAAAGCACAACTGAAAAGATGTCGCTACTGCAGCCACCATCAGCTTTGTCTCTTCACGGCAATCTGGCGGAGAATTGGAAGGTATGGCTTCAGAAATTCGAGTTGTACCTCATTGCGAGTGGCGTGGCAGAGAAATCAGAGACAGTCCTTTCTTCATATTGTGGGTGAAGAAGCCATTAAAGTGTACAACACATTCCAGTTCACGGAGGGAGAGGTGAATAAAATAAATCCACTAAAAAGGAAATTCAAAGAATATTGTGAGCCCAGAAAGACTCTGTCGTACATTCGCCATATGTTTTTTACGAGATCGCAAAGTTCTGAAGAAACAATTGATGCATACGTCACAGATCTTAAACACAAGGCGAAAGACTGTGAATTTGGCGATCTGACTGATTCACTTATCAGGGACAGAATCGTATGTGGGATAAGAGACGACAATGTGCGTGCAAGATTTTTGCGTGAGGCAGACCTCACGTTGGAAAAAGCAATCGACACCTGCCGGGCCAGCGAGCTAACGTCAAGTCAGATGAAAATGCTAGTTGAAGAATAGATGTGAACAAAATAAGCAGTGTCAAAAACATAAAGAAAAAAGGAGGAAGAACAGAGCAAAGTGAACAGAGAAGTAAACAGCATGCAATGGAAAGTCACCACAAAGCAAACGTGAAATGTTCAAGATGTGGTTACCAACATGAATACAAAAAATGCCCAGCTTATGGACAAATTTGCAAAGCATGCAACAAAAGAAACCACTTTGCGAAAATGTGCAGAATGCAAGTCTCCACCAGGAAAATACAGACTGTAGAACAAGGTGAACAAATTGATTAGCAAGATGATTTCTTTGTTGGAACCATTGATGTGCAAACAACACAAACAAACACAAACACAGTCACCACTGAAACACAGAATGGACTGAAAATGAAAATTGAAACAACAAGAACGTTACATTTAAATTAGACACAGGAGCAGCATGTAATATAATACCCAACAATGTGTTCAAGTCACTGGAAACACAAAGAAAACTACAAAACTCCACCTGTCACCTAATTACATATTCTGGCCACAAGATGTCACCTGTGGGTCAAGTTCAACTTACCTTCACCTACAGAAACCAAAAGCATAATATTCAATTTCAAGTGGTCGATGGTAACGTACCTGCACTTCTTGGACGCACAACCTGTGAAAAATTAGGAATGGTGAGAAGAATATATGAAGTAAAGATCAAAGATGACCCTTTTGAAAAACATTTTGACGACCTGTTTTCTGGCCTTGGTTGTTTACCAATTGAGCATCACATCAAAACAGACCCCGATGTCTCAGCAGTGATTCATCCGCCAAGAAAGGTTCCTGTAGCACTCAAGGACAAGATAGTTGAAGAGCTACACAAGATGGAAAGCATGGGAGTAATTGTCAAGTGAGATACACCCACTGAGTGGGTGAACAACATGGTAACAGTGGTGAAACCAAACAAGATACGCACATGCATAGATCCACAAGACCTGAATAAAGCGATAAAACGTGAACATTACCCTCTACTTACAGTGGAAGAAGTGGTATCCAGCATGCCAAAAGCAAAGATATTCTCAGTCCTAGACGCAAATCAAGGCTTCTGGCAAATAAAACTGGATGATGAGAGTTCGAAACTCTGCACATTCAACACGCCAATAGGGAGGTAAAGATTTCTTCGCTTACCATTTGGTGTGTCTTCAGCCAGTGAAGTCTTCCAGCGTGCGGTCGGCAGATGTTAGAAGGTCTTGAAGGTGTGGTCAACGTCACTGATGACATCCTAGTATGGGGAGAGACAACACAAGAACATGATCAAAGACTCATCAAGCTGCTGGAAAGAGCAAGAGAATGGAATCTAAAACTAAACAAAAGCAAGTGCCAGATAAGAACATCAAAAATAAAATATCTTGGACACATCATCTCAGAAGAAGGTCTTAAGCCAGATGATGAAAAGGTGAGAGCCATCGTGCAAATGCCACCTCCTGAAAACAAACAAGCTCTCATGAGATTCATGGGTATGGTGCAATACCTATCCAAATTCATTCAAAATTTATCTGATGTCAAGTGCTCCTCTTCGAAAGCTGCTAGAAGATGACGTTCAGTGGCACTGGGAGGAAGAGCAAAGAGAAAGCTTCACAAAAATGAAGAGCTTGCTGACAAATGCTCCAACACTGAAATTCTTTGATGTACAGAAACCAGTGACACTTTCAGTTGACGCCAGCTCAGAAGGCATCGGAGCAGTCATTTTGCAAGATAGAAAACCAGTGGCTTATGGATCACGTGCGCTCACGGATGCTCAAAAAAGATATGCGCAAATTGAAAAAGAGCTACTTGCCATAGTTTATGGATGTGAGAAATTTCATCAATATATCTACGGCAAGGAAGTGGAAGTTGAAAGTGATCACAAACCACTGGAAAGTATTTTCAAGAAATCACTGCACCAAGCTCCACCCAGATTACAGTGCATGCTTCTCAGACTCCTAAAGGTAGCCTACAAACCAGGCAAAGAGATGTACATTGCTGATGCACTAAGTCGTGCATATCTGAATGAGCATACAGAAGACTTGCTTGGTCAAGAGCTAGAGCTTTGCTGGATAACAACATATCTGCCTGTGTCTGAAGAAAAGCTAAGTGTTTTTCGCACTACAATGGCTGCTGATCAAGAAATGCAACTACTGCGCAAACCCAGACAGCATGGTAACATTGATTCAATGTTGAGTTTTGATCCAAACCATCATTTTGGTTGACATCAAAATTTCAATGTTTAAAGTGTTTTGGATCAGCATTGAAATTTTGATGAAAGGGAACAGCACACATGGGTGAAGACAGTGACATTGAACTAACAGTGAGTCTTAGTTTATGAGCACAAGATCTTGCAGGCATAGATATCATATAATAAAGGCTAGATGTCTCGTCCGCGCTGCTGGCCAATGGAGGTCGACGTCCGCACACGGCGGCCATCTTACCACAGGGTGCTCGCTCACTCGTAACATGGTGCATGTACTTTTAAATAACCATAACTTGCTCAATTTTCAATCGATTTTCAAACGGTTTGGTTTGTTATAAACGTCAGAGATGTAGTTATGACACTGCATACATATGAATAATTATAACAATGGACTCATATTATCCATATGAAAGAATTATAGCCACGTTAATGACGTTTGTAAGAAACCAAACCGTTTGTAAATCCGTCAAGATTTCAGCGAGATAAGAGGATTTGTGTGCGTGCTGATCACTCACCTTAATTCACAGCTTCCCTGTGGTAAGATGGCCGCCGGTGATGCCGTAAGTGACTCTGCCGTAAGACATCTAGCCTTTATTATATGATATCTATGCTCGCAGGCATGTATCTGTGCAAAACACTACTGGGTGTTTCCCAATCAGTGGGGCGTTTCAGTTCATGATGGGCACTTTCAATGGTGTTACCTCATTTGCTCTAATACACTGGGGGTTTGGTTTAGGGGTGGGCCCTCATGATTTTAGCAAGTCTTTTGAAAAATTGTTGAAAAACACCAATTGTAGTTTGAAAATTGGCACTAATTGGTATACGCCCATTTTGGTTTTGCATGTGGGCTTCTCAGTAGTTAATTGATGCTTCCTTATTAGAGAGAAAACACAAGATACGTCCTATACGGAAGTCTTGTGTGTTTGACATGCATGAAATCTCTGAGTTACAAACAATGGTGCATATAATGTATTTCTGTTTTTAGCATGCTTTTTACTTGCATTTTATTTATTGTTACTAAATCTACTAACATACATTAATTTTCAAAGTAAGTAAAGTGTTGAAATAAATCGCAGATAGCATGGGGACATTGATACAATGTTGAGTTTTGATCCAAACCATAATTTTGGTTGAGATTGACATTTCAGTGTTTAAAGTGTGTTGGATCAGCATTGAAATTTTGATGAAAGCCAACAGCACACATGGGTGGAGACAGTGACATTGAACTAACAGTGATTTGTAGTTTATGAGCACAAGATCATTCAGGCATGTATCTCTGCAGAACACTAGTGGGTGTTTCTCTATCAGTGGGGCGTTTTCAAACCACAATGGGCATTTTCATCCGCTTTTACCCGCTAATCCACTGGGGGCTTGGTTTAGGGGTGGGGTGGTTTAGCAAGTCTGTTGAAAAATGGTTGAAAAACATTTATTGTAGTTTGAAATTGGCCACTGATTGGTAAACGCCCAGTTTGGTTTTGCATGCGCACTTCTCAGTAGTGTAATGCTTCCTCATTAGAGAGAAAACACAGGTGCATCCTATACAGAAGTCTGGTTTGTTAAAGCACCTGACATACTTACATCACTTCTCTAGCACAGTTTCAAACAATGGTGCATCTACATTCTTAAAAAAATGCACATTGCTTTAGTAAAGTTTATTACGAATTTCCTGACTAAAGTTCTAACGTCATTTAACACATTTCTTGAAGTGCAGGAGACATGAATATGAGCAAGAAAGTTACACTGCAAACATGGCCCATGTCTTGCATCCGTCAGTGCTTGCATGCAGAGCACATTGCTCCCTTAGTAGGAGTGAAGGCAGACGAAGATGGACAATTATAAAAAAAGAAGCACCCTCCTGATAATGCTGACATTGATTATACATTGAGTTGTTGTCGACAGCATGATCACCTGACCTGGGACTTGATGATGTCCTGTGCCTTATCACTGCTTAATCAGGTAATCATTCATATTCCTGATTTCCATTCAGTTTAGCTTGTTTCCACTGAAACACAATAACAAAAAAACATCTTGTGTTTATCAAGAAAGTGGCTGACATGGCTATTTTGTGATATTTAAAGAGATTAAGGTCTACATAAGGTGAATCTGCAGCTTTAAAGGGATGGTTCAGCCCGAAATGAAAATTCTGTAATCATTTACTCACCCTCAGGTTGTTCTAAACCTGTATGAATTTCTTTCTTCTGCTGCACACAAAATAAGATAGAGTGAAGAATGTTGGCATCCAGACATTGATGGTAGCCATTGACTTCCATGGTATTTATTTTCTACTATGGAAATCAATGGCCACCGTCAACATTCTGGTTACCAACATTCTTTAAAATATCTTCTTTTGTGTTCAACAGAAGAAAGAAACTCATACAGGTTTGGAACAACTTGAGGGTGAGTAAATGATGACAGAATTTTCATTTCGGGCTGAACCATCCCTTTAAAGAAATTTTCATTGAAAAAACCTAAGCTCTTTTATTCTACAAGATAAACTTGTTACTTGAATGCTATATAGTTTCACAGAAAATGAACTGAGATATTGTTAATGGCTATAGCTCATAGGTGTTTGTTCCTCTTCATGAAGAGTTTAGCTCCAACACCTGCCTGGAAGTGTTCATTGATGCTAATGACCTTGATTAGCTTGATTAGCTGCTTCAGGTGTGTTTAATTAGGGCTGGAGATAAAATCGGACACCCCTGCTGTAGTGCTTTCTTTTGATATTGAAGCATTGATAGATTTTAGAAAAATAAATTAAATAAACAGAATTTAACGATACTTTAATCGTAGTTAGAATATTTTGTGTTCAGCAACTTTTTTAAAAAGTGAATCATATTGTGTTTAGTATATTAACATTCTTGAATGTGGCAACTGAACTGACTTGTTCTCGAGTAACATCATGCTTTCTTTTTCAGATTTCAGAGAACCCAGAGGAAAAGAGGCAGTAGTCTGATGTAAGACAGATCTTTAAAGACCTGAACCGTTGGACCACCTGTAGTTATGACATCAGACTTCTGAAGCCAATTGTATTTTTAAAGGTTGAAATGCTTTTGTCCTATTTCTCCCCCTTTCTTTTTTAAAGAATGATCTTTTAATATATATTTGTCATTGATTGATTGAATAAAATAAATTTACTCAACTGCTGGAAATGTGTCATTTATATTTGAAAAGGTTTTTGCCAAATTTGTAAATGGTCAGGAATTTGTTGACACACCTTTGAAGTGTAGCTGAAATATTAATGTTGTTTCAACATTAACTTGGTACATCAGATGGCAACATTGTTTGACATTCCTTTTCAGTTGTATTTTCAATGTTTCAACAAAATGTATTTATAATCAACATCACATTGTAACATTGATCAAACCATATTACCAAAGATTATTTCTGTTAATTTCAGAGTTGATTCAACAGCAGTGATGTAGATTCAACATCTTAGTGTAACGTTGATTCAATATTACCATTGATTATTTTTGTTAATTTCAGTATTGATTCAGCATCGGTGATGTAGAATCAATCATAGTGTAATGATGATTCAGTAGCAGTACTATGATTTTTTGTTCAACCATTTCAACATTAACTGAGGGTGCAAAAGTGATTGTGATAAAATATCACTTTGTAATGTTGAATCAATACTATTACCGTTGATTTTTGGTTGAAATCTCAACATTGCTTCACCACTAACTGAGGGTGCAAGAGTGATGCAAAAACAACATCATTTTGTAATGTTGAAGCAATATTAACACTATTGATTTGTGGTTGAAATCTAAACATTATTTCAATATTAACCGAGGGGTGCAAGAGTGACGCTAAAGCAACATCACTTTCTAACGTCATTTCAATGTAATCAGCCTTGACACATCAACACTGACTCAACATTGTTTCAATGGTTACATGCTATCTGGGAAATGACCATGGATAGAAGGAAGGAAAGAAGTGATGTTCTGAAACTGATTTAAGCGTACTGGACATTCAAACATCAGGACTTATTTTTAAATCTGCAAAGCTCATAGTTCCAAACAAATTGAGACAAGAAATGCTGAGAGAATTCACGAATCACACCTTGGAGTTGTAAAATGCAAAGAAAGAGCCAGGGATGTTCTGTATTGGCCGAACATGTCAACGCAGATTGAAGAGTTTGTCTCCCAATGTCCAGTGTGCAACACACATAAGAACAGTAATCCAAGAGAACCATTGATATCACATCCAATACCAGGAAGACCTTGGTCAAAAATTGGCACAGATATATTCCATTACAATGGTTCAGATTACTTACTGTCTGTTGATTACTACTCTAAATTCCCAGAAATCAGCAAACTGTCTGACACAACTGCTCAGAGTGTAATCGTGGCCATGAAATCGATGTTCGCGAGGCATGGTATACCAGATGCTGTAGTCTCGGACAATGGGCCACAGTAACTGTGTTCAGTAACTTTTCAAAAGTGTGGGAGTTTGAACATGTGACGTCCAGCCCAGGACACGCACAGTCGAATGGACAAGCTGAACAAGCAGTTCAAACCATAAAAAGCTTGTTAAAGAAGGCTCGGACCCCTACATTGTGAGAGTGCAAGTACACAGTGAGAGTGCAACGAGGAGATATCTGGAAACCTGCAGTAATCATAAAATGAGCAACCAAGATCCTTCATCATACAAACTCCAGATGGGAAAACATACAGGAGAAACAGAAAACATCTTCTAAAGACTGGAGACAAAAGTCTCACAACAACAGCAACAGAGTCAACACAGTCACTGACACTTATAGTGAGATGGACTCACAGGTCACTGACACTCAGTCATCTACAATTGACAAGGACACACAAAACAGAATTGCTTGAGTCTCAGCCACGTGAATACGTCACCAGGTCAGGTCTAGTGAAAATACCCTCAAGGTACAAGGACTGAACTGTGGTTTGTACTGTACAAATACGCTGCAGTAACCTGAGTTTTGTTTTTGTTTGAATAATTTGTGCAGTTAAAAGAATGAGCTCAATGTTCTTAAGATTGCTCATAAACAAAGAAATTATATGGTTGTATAACTGTTTAATTCAGATATGTAATAATGGTTACAAGCTGAATAGTTCTAAACTTAAGAGGGGGGATGTCATGTATTTTGTATGGCTATGCTGCCCGTACCTGGGTGACGTCATGACGAGTTCAGTTAAGTAAACAATGGAGACCCTACTGTGAAAGTCACCTCGTGTCTGTGTCGTCTTATTCTTCACTTTAAGTATATAACATACATAACATAATTATTTATTTGTGGAATAATTCACATCAGAAATGCAACATAAACATTTAATTTCTCAGAAACACCACAAACTATGAAATACATGGAAACAAAAGAAGAAACAGGACTGAGCTTTTAAATTGCCTGATAAATGTATAATAAGCAGTTTAATAGCAACAACAAAGAAAAGTTCAAAAGCACATACAGTAACATCAATCGGCAAATGTTAACCAGTGAATTTTACTGGTTATATTTGGTTACAGCCGCCCAGCCTGTGTGGAAGCGGATCCAGTCGAAATAATGTGCCACTTTTGTGTAGACCCCAGGATAATTGGGTTCGCCACATTTATCACCCCAGCTCACTATTCCCCACACGTACGACACGCCAGAAGCGTCTTTACACACCAGCGGCCCTCCAGAGTCGCCCTGACAGGAGTCCACCTTCCCCTCCAGGTCACCTGACACAGAGCACAACCAATGAGAGACCAGGAACCGGTGAACCAAGAGTCACTGTGCACATGGCACTGTTCCATTAAATAAACAAAGGCTTAAACATTAATTACAGAAGTACAGGCCTACAGTACAAGTTCATATAATATCTTTACGAATGCTTTGCTACTTATCTGCTGATTTACAGTTGGTTTTGAAACATTTTCACTCAGAAATTGCTGGTAAATTTGCAAAGAAATGGCAAGTAACACTGAATTAAATGTGAAATTTTGAAGGAGAAAGAAGTTTATGGGGCTCTGAAAATGATCTCTGAGTTTCCCAATCATAAATACGATTTGAGAGGCCGTTCATGTCTAATTTCCTGATGAGGAAACTTGAATTTACGATGATTCTGATAGCATGTGCAGGCAGTATTATATTCTGCGTATGATCACAAATTTTAGTGTTTAGTCAAACACACACATACACACACCCTCACTCACACACGCGCACACACACTCACGCACACGCACACATGCACACTCTCTCTCTCTCTCTCTCTCTCTCTCTCTCTCTCTCTCTCTCTCTCTCTCTCTCTCTCTCTCTCTCTCTCTCTCTCTCTCTCTCACACACACACACACACACACACACACTCTCTCTCTCTCTCTCTCTCTCTCTCTCACACACACACACACACACACACATACCTGCACACTCCATTCCAGGGAGGAAACGGTCCTTGTAATATTTCTCGCAGTCACCAATAATCGTCACATTTGCCCATTTTAGAATCGCTGCTGACATTCCCGCTTTAAACAAACAGACATAGAGACAATAAAACCAGAACTGTAACCCCACCCCACTGGATTAAAACAACTTTCAGATTAAAATAATCTAAAACCCTGTTCACACCAATAACGATACTATTAAATAATATAATATTAAAGGGATAGTTTACCCAAAAATGAAAATTAGCCCATGATGTACTCACCCTCATGCTAGGTGTATGATGTGTATTAGAAAAGACAGGACATATTTTAATATAACTCTGATTGTATTCATATGAAAGAACTTCACTAGGATGACTTGAGGGAGAGTAAATCATGCAAAATCAATTTTTCATTTTTGGGTGAACTATCCCTTTAAAATTAAAACAGAATGAATGGATTAAAACTAAATTAAAATGATCCTCATGGCAGCGTGTAGCCGAACCTCTGTCACGGCCCCAGCCGGAGATGATGCAGGTGTCGCTGGGCTGGAACTGTTGTGTGGACCAGGGCACACACACGGCTCGCACCGCCGGGTTATCATGCATACACTTGTCCGATAGATTCAGGGGCTCTAGCTGCACCAGAGCGATGTCGTTGGCGTAGGTTTGTGCGTTATATTCATGATGGATGATGATGTTCTTCACCGGGATGCTGTCTGTCGTCGACTGCTTACGAAACTTCTTCCAGAGAGAAAACATGATTCGGTAGGACTTTGGTTTGGGCCTAAACACACGACACGCAAATACACAATTGTTTCTCAGTCGCTGTTCTGTACAGGTTGATCAAAACGTGTGCCGATTGGTAGTGATGGCCATTTTAAAACACTGCTTCGTGAAGCTTCAAAACCTTTACGAATCTTTTGTTCCGAATCAATGGTTCGGAGAGTGTATCAAACCGTCACTTCAGTAAACAAGGCTTCATTATGTCATAACTGTTTCGAAACACTCCGAAATATCAATGGTTCACCGCTGGGGGGCTTTGGGATTCATTGTGAACCAATGAACAAGTGTCTGTAGGTTTTACCTGATCTCTGATCAGTTTTATACATTTGTAGACATTTTAATTAAACATTAGTATAATTAAAATGAATAATGGTAGTTATAGTCTCTTATTGGCCTGTTTAGCTGAGCCATTCATAAAACAAACCCTGACAATTGATAAGAGAACATAGACACTCAATCTAATTAGATGATTAGATAATTGCATTTGAAAGATTTTACTTTCGATAAAAAATTTGCAATAGATTTGTAAAAGGTGTTTTATGCATGTTTGGCCAAGGTTTTTGTTGCATTTACACTGTTCTGACCACTAGGGGTCACCGTGGAGATGAGTGTCAGATTGTTTCGAAGCCTCGACGCACTACGGCACATTTGCTTCAACTGTTTCAGAGTTCCACGAAGCCTCGATCTGCCCACCATTACCGATTGGTTGTACCTGACGCAGTGGGCGGCGGTCAAAACCCAGCAGCCGCCCAGATACGCCCCTCCACAGTGGATCGAGCCTTCGTCCTGAATGGCCACCTGCCACTGTATCTGAGTCTGCAGGGGCAAAGGTCACACACAGAGGTCAAACCAAAACAAAGAGGCATTTTTTTATGCTAAGTGAAATTTTGACAGTTTACTGATTAAGCTACATTGTCGATATTGTACAAGCAAACGGGCTAACTATATTAGCATCCACACCAGCAGATGATAACTATAACGATAATTATATTAGCATCTCCACCAGTGGACGATAACTATAACGATAATGATAACGATAACTGTAACGATAACTGTATTAGAATTCATAGAGGCGGACGATAACTATTACTATAACGATAACTATATTAGCAACCACATCAGTGGACAATAACTATAACAATAACTATATTAGTGCACACACCAGCAGATGATAACTATAACGATAACTATATTAGTGTCCACACCAGCGGGCGATAACTATACAATTAACATACGATTAACTGTATTAGCATTCACACCAGCTGACGATAACTATAATGATAACTATATTAACGTGTCCACCAGTGGACGATACCTATAAGGATAACTATATTAGCATCCACACCGGCAGACGCTAACTATAACAATAACTATATTAACGTCTCTACCAGTGGACACTAACTATAATGATAACGTCTCGGTTATGAATGTAACCCTCGTTCTTTGAGTAGGGAACGGAGACGTTACGTCAGTGATGACGAATGGGGTTTCGCTTAGAAAGCCTCTCACCTTCGAGTATACAAAACGAGCCAATGGCAAGAATGCCATGGGTCTGCGGAATTTGCATAGCGGAACTCCGCCCCACCTCGTGGGTATATAAGGAAGTACGCTGGCAACATGCAGATATGTTTCTCCACTGAGTAACCGAGACTGAACTCCGGCGTTCCAGCGGTACAACGGAAGTGGCAGGGAGACGTAACGTCTCCGTTCCCTACTCAGGGAACGAGGGTTACATACGTAACCGAGACGTGCCCTTTCGTGGTCACTACGAGTTACGTCAGTGACGACGAATGGGGTTCCCAGTCTAATCACGCCACCTCTCGACTGTCTTCCAGTGCCCTGCGTAAGTCTGAGATCCCTGTCGTGAGACTAGCACGGACGAAGGACTCCTACTTAACACAGGAATACCAAGGTACACTGGGAAGCATATCACAGTGGAAATATGCAATCAGTGCCACCCCGAAAGGGGGGGGGGGGGGCCTACAGAATACGCATATGACCCGGAGAGGATGCATATGGAGAATCACTGGGGTGTCCAGCCGCAGGTGGAATATTTCAACCCCAGGGGTGGCAAGGTGGCTTGCCGAGGGAAAGACACATGCTCAGAGAGGCTTACAGTGGAAATACACACGTGGGGGTCGCCCAGAGGGAGAGCCATGCACACGGAGGCACCTAGGCAAGCGCGAAAGCTGCCGGTGGTATAACTCTGGCGTTGGCGTCAACAGTGCTGGAGGAACTCAGGGCTTATTAGGCTCACCTGAGGAGAATAATGCACGCATCCCATCCGTGGAGAGGAATGGCGAGCAAGCTAAGACACCTGAGCAGAATCTAGTACCGGCTGGTTGAAGCGAGTAAATGAGAAGAAAAAAGTTTGGAGAACCAGGTCTGGGTGGACCAATAAGGGGCAACCAAAATGACCTGCTCCTCGTCCTCCCTGATCTTGCACAGGGTCTGAACAAGAAGGCTCACTGGGGGAAACGCATACTTGCGGAGGCCCCGCGGCCAGCTGTGCGCCAGTACTTCCGTGCCGAGCGTGCCCTCGGTCAGGGAATAAAACAGGTCGCAATGGGACGAGTCGTGGGAGGCACATCTCTACCAGGTCTACCTGTGCGTCCCCGAACTGATCCCAGATCAGCTGAACCGTCTGGGGATGGAGTCTCCATTCTCCGGGGAAAGGCCAAAGCCATGACAGCTCGTCGGCTGCGTGGTTCAGGTCTCCTAGGATATAAATGGAACTCCGGCCCGTAGAAAACTGAGGTTCGTCCACGGGGGGAAGGTCTGACGGCAGGTCGGAGTAACAGGTACTCGGAGCGTGCCGTGTTGCCATGCCCACCTCAGAACTCGATCGTGAAGCCAGTGCTGAAGCGGTCTCATATGAAGCAATCCGAGCGGCGTTGCTGTGGATGCCATATGCTCCAGGAGCCTCTGAAATAATTTCATTGGAACCGCACTCTTGCCCTCGAACTGTCTCAGGCAAGTCAGCAGTGACTTGTAAGCTGCGCGCACATGGCGACCGAGTCGATTTCCATACCGAGAGAAGAGATCCTATGCACGGGGCAAAGTTTGCTCTTTTCCCAGTTGACCCAAAGGCCCAGACAAGCTAGGTTCCGGAGTACTAGGTCCCTGTGTTCGCAAACCTGGTCTCAAGAGTGAGCCCCTCGAAAGCAAACCGTAGGAATGGTCTGTGTCGACGTAGAATGGAGACATGGAAGTAGGCGTCCTTCAGGTCGATCGCTGCAAACCAATCCTGTGGCCGCACACATTCAAAAATGCGTTTGGCAGTGAGCATCCTGAACGGCAGCCTTTGAAGGGAGCGGCTCAAGACGCGCAGGACCAGGATTGGCCGTAACCCACCGGTTTTCTTGGGAACAATGAAGTAGGGGCTGTAGAACCCGGACTTCATTTTGGCTGGAGGGACAGTCTCGATCGCACCCTTCGCCAGTAGGGTGGCAACCTCCGCTCTCATGATAGGGGCATTGCCACCGACCATAGTGAAGCGGACTCCCCTGAAGCGGGGAGGAGACCGTGCGAACTGAATCGCATAGCCGAGCCTGATGGTTCGGGCGACCCAGCGGAACAGGTTGGGAGCTCTAGCCAGGCTCCCAAGAACTGTGCCAGCAGGGTCATGCGAACCACAGACGTACCCTCGGTGGTGCAGCGAAGCGGAATGACCGGCCTGGACGTGGGTGGCATAGCGGCCCGGTGTGGGGGCACGGTCATTAGCCGCATCCTACCAGAGGAGGCCAGGGAAGGACCAGCGTTCCACAGGGGCATGCTCTGGCAGGGGTCTGGTGACAGAAGGGGACGAGAGTGGCGAGGCTTGTGAGCGGCGCGCACTGTTATCCACAGCCTCTTGGGGCTCGGAGGAAGGGGCATCAGTTCTTGAAACGAGATTCTCCCCTGGCCCTCCACCGGGGGGAAGGAGTGGCCCTGCTACCAGCTCCTGAGAAGAACTGAGCCCTAACTCCAAGCTGCCCATCTCGAGAGTGCTGCTTAGCCTGGTGTTTGGCGGGCTAAGGGGCAGAGACAGGCGGTGCCGCCCTTCTGTATCATGTGGCCTCGGCGGGAAGCAGACTAAGGTTACCGTACAGACGGATGACCGTTGGTGCAGAAGGCCTCAGTCCGCTTCAGGGGGGGGGTCAAAGACTGTTGGGCGCAGTCCTCAACCACACCACCGAGCAAGCCGCCTGTCTCAAGAGTGCTGCCTAGCCAGGCATTTAGCCAGCTAAGGGGCGGAGACGGGCGGTGCCGCCGTCCTGCAACTCTCTCCTGCTCGGGGCCAGCGAAGGCTCAAGGGGAGGGGCCGCAGGGTGGCGGCCTTAGCAGGAAACAGACTAAGGAGACCGCATGGACGGATGACAAGGTACCTCTGTAGGGTACAGTCCTCAACCACACCGCCGAGGAGCCCAGCCTGGGACATGGGGGAGCTGAGAAAATGAATTCTCAGACCCCCTCACATCAACCTGGCTGAGCCCATTCCTGGACCACACCTGTGGACATCACCTGGCCCAGGGATCACGCAGGTACCGATGTCGCCCGTAGAGCGAGGTCAGTAGTGTGCGTGGCGGATCAACCAGCCCGGACATGGGAGACATAGCGTCCCTGCGTGGGGGCGTGGTCGAGTTTCCACATTCTGTCATTCCACATTCCAGCGTTCCACGGCGGCCTGGTCTGACAGAACTCCCGAGTCAGCTCTGGATCTGACTCGACTAACGCTGACACTCCCGAGGGAGGCAACGCAGTTGAATCCTCATTTCCAGAGGAATCAAGCCCGCCTTATGATGCTGTGAGTGACATGACACCACCTGCTGGAGCCTCGAATGAAAACACTGGGTCCCCGAGAGGAACCAGGCACACACGGAAGCTCCACGGTTTGCGATGTGGAGGGGGGCGTGGCCCAAGGAATGCTCGTCGGTATTATGCCACACCGTAACCCTCAGATCACCCTGGTCACCAGCCAAAGTATCCCCTCTCGAGGAAGAGATAGATTGGGGTGTGGCAGAGGGGACTCTCACACGGAGATCATTGAGTCTCGATCTATAAACATCATAATGGTCATGTTCCCACAATGAAAACATGACTCATCAACGAGCGCTGCTGAGCGTGATTAAGCCCAACACACGAAACAGCGCTCGTGACCGTTAGGCAGATGAATCATGTGCCCACATCCAGTAAATACACGGGCGAGCCGTCTTGAAAAAGACATGCCGCGTGCAGCTCTTTTAGAGAGAGGAAAAAGCTCAGCAGAGTGCTGAAGCACCCAGGGAGAAACACACACACTGTCGGCAGATCACTGCACAGATCAGCAGCAGGCAATGTGATCTCGCTGGAACGCGCCGTCACACCAACACACTGAAGAGCCGCTCGTCTCGTAGAGTGAAGAGAACTTTTGGCTCCGAAGCGAAAACATATCTGCATGTTGCCAGCGTACTTCCTTATATACCCACAAGGTGGGACGGAGTTACGCTATGCAAATTCCGCAGACCCATAGCATTTTCCTGCCATTGGCTCGTTTTGTATACTCGAAGGTGAGAGGCTTTCTAAGCGAAACCCCATTCGTCGTCACTGACGTAACTCGTAGTGACCACGAAAGGGAACTATATCAGTGTCCACAGCGGACGATAATTATGCGATTAAATGCACACGAGTACAATTGTTAAAGATGTTCATCTTGCGTGTGTTTATATTGAAAAACAATGGAAAAGCAGAGCAGAGGAACGGAAAATGGCTCATTTGAACATATTTTTGTGTTTTTATTTTTGTTATTAAAAAAAATAAGACCAAATTACAAACAATAGGACAAATACAATAAAACAAAACTACAAACGAAAAAAACAGTTTTAAGTTATTAGGTCCATCTAGCATAAAAGTATGAAATATTACAGTAAATGAATAATAAAATGTCTTAACTGTATGAATTAAATACTGATAATACATTGATTCTTATTAAAGCTACTAAAGTAATTCAGCCAAGAGCCTAGCTTTTTACGTGAATAACCCCCAAGGCATTTTAACATAATTTTGTGAATATTTGACCTTTAAAGAGAATACCGATTCACGAGCACTTCAAAATGTCCAAATGTTTTAAAAACGTTAGTCTTGGTTAAGCGAACGTTAAGGGAACATTCCATTTTGTAAACATTATGGGATTACCTTTTAAAGTTTTCTGAAACACGCTAAAACGATTCAGAAAAAAAAAACATTCCATGAATGATGTTTAAATAATGTTTTTGGAGAACGTTTGTTCATAACCTTGCAAGTTCTGAGAACATTAGCTGGGTCAATCTGTGTTTTTTTTTTTTTTTTTTCAAAACGATTTTGAAACGTATTGTGTCACTTTGCACCAAAACAGATTGTTTGTATCTTTATTTGTGGATAGTTACGTGTTTGCATATTAAATAAAAGAAACACTATATAAAAGTATGATCAGAAGCTATTCTTTGGCAATCTGGATTCTTGCACATCTTTTTAAAGAAAGCGATTGGCCAGAAAGTGGAAAACACAATATATATCATTGTACTGCCCAGCCCTAGTGTTTCTGTGTGTTTCACGACTGACCGGTAAGGTCTCTTCCCACCCGACTAAGCGTTTTCTGCGTTGACGTGGAGTCGCGTCCTCCTCTTGTTTGTACGCATACTCCATATTGGGAACGCCACACTGCAACTGGCTCTCGGTAGACGAACGGATTGTTCTGATCTCTGGAACAACATGTGTTGATTCAGCTGAAGGAAGCCTGTGGAGATACTCCAGATACATCTACATTTGCCCAGCTAACAAAATACATTCTAAAGAATGTTTTGCTAACGTTCCCATTAAGTTGCAAAACATTATTTCTAAATGTTCCCTGAATGTTCAAAATGTCCAGTTTTTTAAATGTTTCCAAAACATGTTTCTTGGTTATGTGAACGTTAATGGAACATTCCATTCTTCAAACATTATGGGAACGTTATTTCTGAAACTTCTAAAACAAGTAGTAACATTTAAAAACCGTTAGACGAACATCCAAATAAAACATTTCAGAAAAAACATCCCTTGAATGATGTATAAATAATGTTTTGGGTAACACTTTAGAATACTGTATCTTACTTACTGCATAACTAATAAGGAATTATTGAGGAACTAATAGATAATTATTTATTAACACTTAAGTCACTACTGTTAACTACTAAGGAAGATGTGTTAACTAATTAGTATGTAATAAAATTGTATGATTGTGTTAAGTTTCAGTTAGTTAATCAATAACTAATGAATTATGTCATAACTCTTGAAGAACTATTATTAATTATCTATTAATTAATGTGCAAGAAAAATAACTAAGAAGTAACTACTAATGAACAGTCATACACAGTGGTTACTACAATAAACCGTTTTATTTTAGCAGTGGAGTGGTGGATGAAGTACACAAATCAAGTACTTGGGTAAAAGTACAGATAACCCAATAAAATATTACTCCAGTAAAATGATAAACTATTGGCCTATTCATTTTCAAAATGACCTTAGTAAAAGTACAAAGGTAATTACTTGAAAAGTAAAAAGCACTGATCAATGTTTTTTATTTTATTTTCTAGCCAGTTTTAGTCATTCTTCAGCACTAAGTAAGATAAGTGCAGACATTTACTAGGCTATATATTGATCTGCAAATAAGCAAACTTTTTATTTAATTAGCAAAATGTATCATAATGTATGATAACTTATCTATTTTACAAAGGTTTAGATAATACCGTTAATAATGTGTTTTTTACAGTAAGTTTGATTTGAGTCAGAAGTATGTGGTAATTCTGTATTAATTACTAATGAGTTCCCTATATTCTCACTTTAGAATACTGTTCCAGGTTCCAAGTAATTCCTGAAGAATTATCTAATAATTATTTGTTAATTACCAATTAATTTCCTTATATGTTCACTTTAGAATACTGTTTCAGGTTATAAGTAGCCTAATTCCTGGATAATTATTTGATAATTATTTATTAATTACTAATGAGTTCCCTATATTCTCACTTTAGAATACTGTTCCAGGTTCTAAGTAATTCCTGCAGAATTATTTGATAATTATTTATGAATTACTAATAAGTTCCCTATATTTTCAGTTTCCCTCAGTCATTGCCTCAAACATGAATTTACTCAATGGCATTCTATGCTGAGGAAAACAGACACACACAGTACTGTATATAAAATATAAAAACTAATCTGAGGTTAGTTTTGTATGACTGTTCATAGTAGTTACTTCTTAGTTATTTTTCTTGAACCTTAATTAGTAGATAATTAGTAGTAGTTCTTCAAGAATTATGACAGAATTCATTATTTATTGATTAACTAACTGTTACTTAACACAATCATAAAAATATATTGCATACTGATTAGTTAACACATCTTCCTTAGTAGTTAACAGTAGTGAAGAAGTAGTTAATGAATAATTACCTATTAGTTCTTCAATAAATACTTATTAGTTATGCAGTAAGTAAGATACAGTATTCTAAAGTGTTACCATGTTTTGTAATATTTTGAGAACATTATTAAAGACCAGATGGCTTTGCATGAATGTTCTATTATCGTAACTGGAAGAATGTTTGTCCATAACGTTGAGAGAGCCTTGACAGAACGTTCCCTGTCGGCCCAAATCCGGCCCACATCTGGTACGCATTGAATCCACATGTACCGGATGTGGCCCGGATCTGGTCCGGATCTGGGGTCTCATTTATAAAACTGTGCGTAGGATCCTTACTAAAAGTGTACGTGCACCCGAAAGCCAGAAATGGCGTACGCAAAAAAAATATTCAGACTTATAAAACCGTTCGTACGCCAGAACCTGCGCAGAATTCACTTTATAAATCCCAGTCAGCGGAAGATTGTGCGCACATGCGTCTCCTCCCCGAAATAACCATATATGGAGCTTACAACGCCTAGTTTTACTATGCAGATCCTCATCTGCATATCATTTGCATATGATTATTTATCCATGTGATAACGTTTAATGGTACAAGACACATTACATTAATAAAAATCAAGTAGTTTCCTATCCTTGCCTTGTTTTTGAATACATAAATCAAATAGTATAAAATACATTTCAGAGAAAGTTTTTCTCAATCTTTTCCACTGGCCGAATTGTATTTTTAATTGATTTATATTTTTAATGGAAGCAGATAGGCCTTGGGCATTATTTGCACGAAACCATTTTCTCAGACAATCTGGTATTATCATGATAAGCAATTATCTCTGTGGTTAAAACATTAAAACACAGCACACCAGAGCAAAAGTGTTCAAAAACATCGCATCCACAACAAATATTTCTATTGATTGAATCTGAATATAAAAAATGTTGTAACTTCTCAGTAATGATTTCATGTTTAAGTTTTTAACTCCATTGATTTGAATGGCATATTTAATCTAAATGTTTATATCAGAAGTAAAACAGTTTAAATCATTATTTTATTTATTTAAACTGTTACTGACGGCCCAACGCGCTCGCTGGCACGGACATTTAAGAAGGGATGGATATTTGCTTCAGGTGACAGGCTTGGTGAGTAAAAGTATATTTGTATTATCTTTCTGTATATGTTTAATTTTCTTTAGATTTTCTGTCTAAAAGTGACCAAAAAGACACTAATCTCCAGCTCACCATCGGTGTCGCCAAACTGCTCCATCTCCAAAACGTTCGTACGCATGGCTCAGAGTTTGCGTGCAGGTGCGCAAATATTCCCGTCAAGTTTGTTTTTATAAATCACAACTTATGCGTCGGAAGTGGCGTACGCACATTTTCAGCCCCGTTTTGGGCGTACGCCACGTTTATAAATGAGACCCCTGGTCCAGATGTTGCTGTCTGATCTTCTGGAGGTTTTTGTTTGCTGAAATGTCAGGCATTGGATGTTTAGCGTCATAAGAGTTTGTTCTCACCCGACATTGGATCGGAAAACAAATCTTGCAGATTAATCTCCACCTGTTTGGTGTTTTCTGAAACGCAAAGAAGAGAACAGGCAGTTATTCTGTAACAAAAACACTTCTAAAAGTCTGCAAGTATGACCGATTGAACCTTCTTACAATTCCTTATGTATTTCTTTTGTTTCATTTTTACATTGGTTGGGATTCCCATGGAAGCTCGTTTTTGGCCATGGAATGGTGAGATATAAACTCGCAATTGGAAGAAGAAAGTCTGAATTGTGAGATAAAGTTCGTAATTATCTTTTTTATTTCCTGCAGCACAGAATCACGTTGAAACAAATGTTGGCAACAAAGGACCGCGCAAAGAGAAATTAGTTGTGGTATTTAATGAACGTCAAGCATTTTGGTAAATATATCTCAATCACAGACACGTTCAGATGGGTTTTGATTCCTCACAGGATGGTAGGGCTGAAAAACAGTAAGTAATTAGTACCATATTTGCTTATATATCAAACTGCGTGAAGAAAACACAGGTGTGGTTTGAATGTTTTGAAATGTTGCCATTGAATTCATGAAGTGTGAGCTCTCTCCTCAGGCGATCCAGTCCTGTCTGAGTAGGACTGTTGAAAGAGACGCATGTTCTGGAACTGAATCCTGAAGTAAGAAGATCTTAAATGAGTTCACTGACCTTCCAGTTCATCTTCTCCTCCCAGACAGTCCCTGACTCCGTCTCCAACAGCTTGACGGGGAATACAGACGTCCGACTTACAGTGGAACGCTTTGGTTTTATCACATCCTTCACAACACAAACGAGAATATTAGAATAGTCTTGCGTTTTTAATTCTGTAAGATGTTCTTAAATTTGTATTATTAATAACACAATTACAAATGTAATGCATTTCATTAAAAAATAAATAGTGCTTTATTCAGAAACAGATGGGATTGTGGGAAACAGGAAGAGGAATGATGATGTCATGGACAGAGACAGGAAGTAGAGACTCACCCTGGCAGCACATCTCGTCACTGTTGTCTCCACAGTCGTCAATGCCATTGCAGACTCTTCCTTTCCCTATACACTTCCCGTTCACACAGAGGAACTTCTTCTTGCATTCGTCTACACAGGGAATAAACGTGTGCGTGTGTGTGCGTGTGTGTGTGTGTGTGTGTGTGTAAGAACACAACATGACTTTACATTAAACGTTACTTTTTGTTCTACTGGGGTCGATCATGCCGTAATCAATAAAATTACTTTTCAATAAAAAACCTCTAGTGAAGATGCAAAATAAGTAAATTTTACTGTCACGGCTCATGAATTCGCTGTCTCCTTTCTCGTCTTGATGTGTGTGTGTGTGTGTGTGTGTGTGTGGCCGTGGCTATTGATCGATTGACCTCTGACCCAACACATGAAGATTGACCTCTGACCCTATGCATGACGAGTGACCTCTGACCCGACACACGAAGAGTGACCTCTGACCCGACGCATGAGGAGTGACGGGCAGTTTTCGGGTCAGAGGTCATGGATCGGGTCAGTGGTGCACCGGGTTAGAGGTCATCTACTCTCACCTGAGCTTACGCTACTCCTACATCTATACTACGTCATGCGTCGGGTCAGAGGTCACTCAAAGTTATAAATATTGATATTTTTCTTGGCTTCAGAAGGCCTTTATGAACCCCTGGAGCCGTATGGATTACTGTTATGATGGATAGATGCACTTTTTAATTTAATTTTTGGGTGAACTAACACTTTTTTTTTAAGCACCTTTGGGTTCATAACACTTTGCGACGGCCACCTCAGGGCTTTCTGTGATTGGCTGGGGATTATAGATGGTGCACTCAGCCAATGAGAGCTCAGATCCCGTGCAGCGAACCCTCATGCACTTCTCTGGCCAACTCTTGGTTTTGTCAAGAGACGAATGTTTGATTTTAGTCACTGCCTCCGCTCCTCTGAGACACAGACAGAAGAAGAGAAGCAGTAACATGAAACGTGTTTAAAAAACACATCCGAAACATGTGGATTACAGAGGATTCTTGTGTGTGGTGATGAGTGTGTGTGGTGATGAGTGTGTGTGGTGATGAGTGTGTGTGTGTGGTGATGAGTGTGTGTGGTGATGAGTGTGTGTGGTGATGTGTGAGTGTGGTGATGTGTGTGTGTGGTGATGAGTGTGTGTGTGTGGTGATGAGTGTGTGTGGTGATGAGTGTGTGTGGTGATGTGTGTGTGTGGTGATGTGTGTGTGTGGTGATGAGTGTGTGTGTGTGGTGATGAGTGTGTGTGTGTGGTGATGAGTGTGTCTTTACCTGGGCTCATTCAGAGGGTTTCGGCAAACGACGTTAGCTGACGCCATATTCCAGTCCTTGCCACATACAAGCATTGTTCCCTTCACCGTTTTAATCATGACCACATTATCAGAGGCAGATTTCTTCAGAAGGACCTCCACCGTCTCCTCCGCTGGACACAAACATGTGCAAACACACAGGTGAGGACTGTATAATCACACACCAAATCATCTGACACGTGCCCTGAGTTCCCGTCAGTTTGACGCGCAACACATTCTTTGAGTTGTCAGAAATACTGTGCTGTGTTTTTCTTGAAATCTTATGATTATATGTCATTTATACATAAATGAATTAAATTAACTTTTTTACAACAAAAATGAAACATCACTGAACTGACTTAAGCTGGACTGTGACGCTATTTTCTTCTGGAAACAAACATTATTTTCCTGTTATCTCTGTAAAGCTGCTTTGAAACACTCTGAGTTGTAAAAAACTCTGTATAAATAAAGCTGACTTGACATGTTAGTAAATTTCATATTTAAAGGCAGCTGCACATAACCAAAATAAAACCCCCAAAATGATGTATTTCACGAGTTCACATCTACATATAATTAGTACAATAAGTTTATGCGTATTTGGCGTGCTGTCCGGGGGGAGGGCTCCGAGCTCGGAGTTAGGCCCGAACCCAGAGTACTCCCCCCATAAAAGCCAGGTGAGCGCAGGACAGCAATCGTAAAATGATGTGGAATTAATCCACCCAAAAAGTGCAGGGCATGAGAAGGCATTTACTAAAAACGAGCTTGACTGTTCGACCGGGAGGGCTCTCGCGACATCCGACGGGAACTTGGATGCTCACGGCATCGGATGGGTAGGCCTCGCCAGCGGAAGGGAGGGCGCCCGCTGGACTCTGTCGGGAGGCTCGACCGGCGCTTCAGAAGGGGGACAGAGCCCGGCCCTTGAACGAGGAGCCGTTACGTGTGCGAACGGGGGAGCCTGCCATTGTTTGTAAAAAAAAAATATACGCTGTATTGTAGAAGTTTATTGTATCGAGCTTGAACGCAGCGAACCAAATGATACTGGAAGTGGGTTGGAACTTGGTACTGAGAGTGACAATGGATGGAGCGCAGCAGGTGATGGAAATAAATGATTTAATTATGGCTTGGTGAGCGTTTTGATGCGGAAGCGGCTGGATCTGATGTAGGTTTTGAACGCTTCTGATGTGGGCCGAGTAGGGATTTGAACATTGAACGTTTAAACTGCAGTAAATCAAACGAGAGTGGTACAGTTGGATGGGGGTTAGCGGATTGAAAATATAAACGAAGTGACCTTTTTGCTCGATCAGTTTACTACTTGTTTAATGAAGAAAATATGGTTTCGATATCTATGATCTGTAAATCTGAGATTAAAGGATGGGTATTTGAGTCGACGTTAGATGTGATGGTCAATTCGGAGCGGTGGAGAAAACCGAAGACGGCTAGGACAGACGTGCTTCCAGTGTGCAGACGGAGTTGGTGGAATGGTATGCGAGACAGAGTGTTGGAATACATTTGGTGAGTATGTCAATTGCAATAGATTGACTGGTATCCGGACGAGTGGGATAAGTTCTTGAATCCTTTAATGAGCAGGGATGTTTGAGATTTATTTATGGCGGGGGCAGGCTTACCGTAGACTAATTTATTGAAAACTGAATGCTGGTTAGATAGCTCTATTAAGCTTTTTATGCTTCTGGCACCAACGTCCCGAATTTCTGCAAAGAGTAAGAGTAATGGGAGAGAGTCAGCGATTTGATTTTGTGCTCCTGGAACGTGTTTGGCAGTTATTACAAACTGATCAAGCGGAGTTCCAGAGGCATCTGAGGAGTGGCAATTAACACGGGTGAGTAAGAACGACCTTTGTTGATGCAGTGCATAGTTTAGTTTGTCGCGATGGACCAGGATTCTGTTAGTTGACCACTTTCCCCCCCTGGGAAAGCCGTGACGATGATTGGAAGGAGCTGTCAACGGCTTAATCGAGGGGGAGAGAGATGTAATCGTAGAAAAAGGTTAAGCCATTCCACTGATTAGAGTAAGTTATCCATAAACTTAGGGCGAGGAGGTGTGTGATGAAAGGGCGGCCTTGAGGAATTATGTGTATAGCATGGTTTAGGTGGCCGAGCGGCGAGAAGAATTCGCGTTTGGAATTATTTGGGCAGTCTATGATGTTGGACGGAAGGACTGCCTCCGCTGTGAGACCGATGCTTGCAGAGAAGAGAAAACATAGATGCATGCTACAGCACATCCTCTGGGAGACCGAGCTCGCTGGACGGAGAAAGGCTGTAGCAGAAGATGAGATTAGCCGGAGAAACAGTTCTCCTGCTGGAGCAGACACATCCCTGCTAGCAGTAGAGAAAATGAAGTGGAGTAATAAATCCTGAGGGAGCATAGGAAACATCACTGCTGTGGCAGTGGAGAAAATAGCCGGAGTAACATGAAACCAGGAAATGAGCTCCTGCAGTGTGTAGATGAGCAAAGGGAGGAGGAGAGTGGGGCTTGGAGAGCCGATGGTCATCTTTTTGTGCGTTAATCTAAGACGCGATGAAGAGGAGGTTAGAGATGAAATCCTTGCAGGATTATGCATTTCTGTTGTTTAAGTGGCCGAGCACAGATATCAGTTTGCTTAGAACAATATTGACTGTCAGAGGTGGACGAGATCCGAAAGTCCTATTTATTTATTTATTCTTTGCCGTGAGGACTGGAGGTCAACTGTGTTCAAATTAATGGCCAGGATTCGATGAGGCTGAACCCATGGTTTTAACCTGCGTTTGGAATCCAGAGCTTAGCCAAACTGTGCAGGGCTGAAAGATCAATTATTGAACGTTTGATGATTGACAACGTCAAAGTACACTCTGATTTAGATAACGATTGTTTGTTTATCTGTTGCTGGTTTCTAAGGAGACAGCTTACGTAAAAGACGACACTTTGCATGAATTTAGTTTAGGCACTTTGTGTTTGTTTCATTTTGTTTCATTTAAGGATCACTAAACTATTGGTGTGAAGCACATTGCTTGTAACCATGTATAAAAACATTTATGCTATAACTAAGTTTCTACGCGATTTATGCAGATAAATTGCAGGACATAGTTAACAATATAAGTTAGGTTAAAGATTCTGAGCGCATGCGTTCAGCACGTAATGCACGAGGCCGCGAGCTACTGTACTTGTGAGTTTTAGCCACAAGAAAGCAGCGCGTTAATGACAGAAAATAATTTGGACCGACACCATTTAAAACGTGTTCCCCTCGAATGCGATGCGAAATTTAACCATGGAGCGGCGCGCTCGTGGAGTTCAGCCAACGGGGTTGAGAGCGTAGGCTGGCCGACCGGTACTGAATCTGAGGCGCTGCTCTTTGAGGGCCTGCGGCTTCGGCCTAGAGCTGCTGGAGAAGCCCGTTCTTTCGCGTGAAACGCATTGCCCGAAACGCGAGCGTGGTGCTTTGCAGGCCTTATGACTATTCTCCATGGCAGGAAAAAACGTACTTGAATGATCTGGTTTAGAAAAAAATGCGGGAGAAGATCGCTGGTATTTCGCCCGTGGTGGCAAGGACCCGTTTATTTGGCTTGACGCCCGCAATGTAACACCCGAGGATTCTGGCAAATATTCCAAAAGGACGGAAAATTCCTTCATCGGATGGGAGAGCTTGATTCGGACATGTTGGGAAGATAGGGCGCAGCCAAATGCTGACAAACTTTCAATGAGCAGAGATAGGTCTGCTGTGAATTTATACTCTGTCATTGAATTGATTACTGATTAATCTCCAGCTGTGCATAATTTGGTTAATTATCTGAACCTGCTCCTCCCGAACTTTGTTAATAAAACATCATTTTGTCATGTCAGTTTCTAAACTGCCCTCTGAGGGCATTTATGTTTACATTTATGCATGTGGCAGATAATTCTATTTGAAGAAAGAAACGGAGGATGCATTAAAGGCATACACTTTTATCAGTTTATGCATGTGAATTTTGCTGGGAATCAAACCCTTGATCTTGGTGTTGCGAGCACCGCGCTCTATGGTTGAGCGTCAGGAGAGCACAAAAAAAGAAAGAAATCAACATTTTAAATTTAAAATGACAAAATAAAATCCACAATTTTAAAATATTCACATTTAGTTGTCAACAAAATAGTTGTTAAATAGTTTTAAAAATCATATGTCCTTGTGTTAACTTTTTTAATATGTAACCAAGAACAAATATTTTTAGAACATTTAAAAAACTACGTTTTGAGGATTCAAAGAACATTCAGAAATAACGTTTTCATAACATTAGGATTTTTTGTGGCTTTGCTCATGTGTTAGGGGCTCTTTACACAACACCGTTTTCAACTAAAAAACGTAAAACTTTTTATGCGCTTTGGCCGTTCGTTTACACGACAACAGCGTTTTGGGTGCGTTTTGAAAACGCAAACTTTTGAAAACGGTCTCCGTGTAAACAACGAAAACGTGAATCTCTGAATACGGTGACGTCATCCACATGTATTACGTGTTCAATCTACAGTGTTTCATCGCCATCTACTGGCCTGGCAGCAGAATACAGCGTTTTCAGTCGTTTTCGCAGATCCATGTGAATGTGGATGGTTTTGACAATGGCGTCGTCTATATGTGGAAAACTCAAAGGAAAAAGGCCTCCGTTTTAAGCATCTCGTTGTCGTTTAAACGTACTCTTAGTTAATGAAGGATTGTGTCCTCACCTCTGCAGAATGAGCTGAAGTGAGAGAACGTGGGCTGGCTGGATCTGCAGGAGATGGCTTTGGCCTGACACATGGAGTAATACTGGGATCCGTCTAGCGTACACGCTAGCTTATCCTGACGTGGACACTTGTACGGCATCTTACAGACACACTGTCCCGAGATACATCGCCTCCATGGAGGACAGAACACTTTTGAGCAAGACAACCGCGTGTAATTCTGACGCAGACACTGAGCCGGTCCCAGGAAATCCTCAGTCGATTCTTTTTGGGGTTTGACTTTTGTGCCGGGTTTGGGTTTTGGTGTTTCCTCCAAGTTTGGATCCGGTTTGTCTTTTAAGGGTGAATCTGGTTTTCCCCCCTGAACAGAATCTGGTTTTTGCACTGAATCTGCACTCTGATTTTGCTCTGGTCTTTTAAATGACTCAGGAAAGTTTTGTTGGATTTTCTGTTGGATTCCTGGTTCTGGTTCTTCCTCCAGAGTCTAATAAGATAAAATAAACTTCTAACTAAAATAAAATGTCAAATGTACATCAATCCATTAACTATGGAAGCTTGTTTCCACCTTTATATACCTTTTAACTTTTACCTTGCAAATGTCATTTATGAACTCATAATACCAAACATTGTAGTTTTAACATCAGAATTGTGAGATAAAGAGTGGCAATTACAAGCTTCCATAATTAACATGTTAATGTAGTTGAATCAATAACAATAGTAATGTGCCATCGATGTAAATGATGTTAAAACTGTAATACTGTAGGAAAATGACCATGACATGAGTAAAAACAGCGTGAGATTCATTTGTCTGCTAGTACAGTAGTTTGATAAACTGATAAATCACATTTGAAACAAACAGCAGGAGCAAAAAGCAGATGAAATATGAACATAAGAAAGTGAGCTGAATTTCATCAGAGTTGCAAAATTTCGCAATTCTCAGACTAAACTCTGATGCTGAATATTTTGTCACAAATGTGAATTGCACCATCACATACTGTAGTCAATAATTGTATCCCTTAAAACTCATCTTTGATCACCTAATGACACATTTAAAGGTGCTGTATGTAGGATTCAGCGAACTCTAGCGGTGATGTTTCAGATTGCAACCCATAAGTTTACAAGCGCGTGCTCCTGCCATTGCGCGTGCTGACCGTGCTCGAATTTATGCGAGCACTGTGCATAGACAGTTGATAAACGGCACTGGCTTCCAGACTGAGACGCAACACACCGGAGAAGCATCACACAACATGCTGGAAACTCAGGTAAACTCCCACTGCAACGTTACAATAATAGGCTACTTTTATCAGCTTGACGTTGAACTAATGCTCCATGCTCGTACCATGATAAGTATGGAACCTCATCAACCGTGCCGAATTGTGCCACTGAATGCACCACTTCACATTTTCTTCAGGAAATGTACATTCTAGGTTTGTAGATGAGGTTTCTCCATGATTCAAATGCCCTGCCGCTGTTGATCCGTGTTTTCACCCGAAGTTTGTCCGATTCACGTCTGGCCTTACGAGCTTCAGCAGAAAAAATTTGTTTTTTGTTTTTTATCAATATGTGGAGTTTGTGTTGGAGTCTGTGTTGTGCTGGGAGCAGGTCGTTTCTTAGTGTTATATCAGACATGTCATAAGTTGCATAAGTTATAAGTCCATGTCATAAGTTGCAGTGTGTCGTCGCTGTTGAGTGCAAAGTCAGTAGGCTAGACCAGGGGTTCCCAAACTTTATCATGACAAGGCCCCCATAATACCACTAGGTTCTGGCCAAGGCCCCCCTTTTGCATGATGTGTTATCGACAATACCTACTACGGCAAATGTAAATAAATAAATAAATAAAACATCTGGGTGAACATCCATTGACATTTATTAGTGTTGTAATAACAACATTTGTATGTCAGATCATCATATATGGTCATTTCAATATCTTAAAATCTGGAACAGTAATTTCAACATTCAACATTGTATCTGTGTGTGTCAGTCAGTGAATGGAAAAAGAAAGATCTTAAAGAGAGAGAGTGTGTGTGTGTGTGTGTGTGTGTGTGTGTGTGTGTGTGTGTGTGTGTGTGTGTGTGTGTGTGTGTGTGTGTGTGTGTGTGTGTGTGTGTGTGTGTGTGTGTGTGTGTGTCAATGGGAGTGCTTGGCCTGGTTGCAACATTCAACACTGAGAGAGAGAGAGGATATTAATGGGACGGATGGGCCTGGTGGCTTCTACATAGTTTGTCCAGCCTGGGCTTTATGTCTGTCAGTGCAACACGCATGTCACTCTCCACATTTAGACGTGCTCTGTGTTTTGTTTTAAGTACTTTTAAAGTTGAAAAACCAGACTCACACAAATAAGTGGTTGCAAAAGGAAGAAGGAATTTCAGAGCACTCTCAGCTAGGATGGGAAAGTCATTTCTTACATACATCCAGTAGTTAGAGAGAGAAAGAGTCTCAAATTTCATTTTTAAATCCCATGAAGAAGTCATCTCAATCAGCTCCTCTAGTGATTTTAAGTCCAGACAAGACCCTACATCAGGGGCAAATGGGTTCCTTACCCAGTTTAGATGGGTGCTGTCAATTTCAGGGAAATATTCTCTGAAATATCCCTGGAGGTGCTCCAGGTGTGATTGTATCAGTGGAGAAATGGTGTCCAACTCACCACCAGATGACAGCAGCTCTTGGTGTAAAAGTGGGAACATTTCTGTAATTCCCTCCTTGAGCTTGTTTGACCACAGCATAATCTTAAGGGAAAAAGCACGCACTTTGTCTTGCATATGCACTATGTATGTGCCACGCCCTTGCATGCTTTGGTTAAGCACATTCAGATGACAAAAAATGTCAGCCATATATGCAAGTTTGAGAATCCAGGCTTCATTTGTAAAACGGTCAGCCAGCTGATGTTTCTCAGACAAGAGAAACTCTGCAACCTCCCTCCGCAACTCATACACACGGTTCAAAACTGCCCCTCGTGAAAGCCAGCGTACGTTTGAGTGAAGAAGCAATCCATCAAAACGGGCTCCCATTTCTTTACACAGAATAGCAAAAAGTCTGTGTTTCAAGGGGCGTGCTTTAATGAAGTTTACTATGTGTATTACGTCCTGCTCATCATCCAACCGTTTAGCCACCAGTGCTTCTCGATGGAGCAGTGTGTGAACGCCGCATTCGGGGCCTTCTGTTTGATGAGAGCCGTCACCCCACTGTTCTTCCCAGTCATAGCCGCGGCCCCGTCAGAACACACACCCACGCAACGAGACCAGTCAAGTCCATTTGAATTAATATATATGTCCAGCACTTGAAAAATCTCTTTCCCGGTGGTTCTACTTTCAAGTGCTTTACAAAACAGTATTTCCTCAACGAACATTTCTTGGGAAATGAATCTTATGTACACAAGCAACTCGGCAGCGTTTGCCACATCTGTACTTTCATCTAGCTGCAGTGCGAAATATTCGCTAGCTCTCACCTGGTCCAACAGTTGAGCAGACACATCCTCAGCCATGTCTCCAATACGTCTGCTCACAGTGTTATCAGAGAGTGGTACAGCGTCAATTTTCTTGGCAGCATCCTCACCCAGTAGCTCTTTAACAATGTCTTTAGTAGCTGGTAGTATCAAATCCTCTCCAATTGTGTGCGGCTTCTTAGCTCGCGCAATGTGAAAGGAAGCCAAAAACGATGCCCTCAATGCTCTCTCAGGGACAGTAGCTTGCCGCGCAAATGTTGCTGACTGCCTGGTCAAATGTTCTTCCTTTCTTTTAAAAAAGTCAATTGGTTTTTCGGCCTCTGCTGGATGCTTCTGGTTCAGGTGACGTTGAAGTTTTGATGGTTTTAAGCATTCGTTGGAGAGTATCTCGAAGCAGAGAACGCATTTGGGGCACTCGTGTCCATTCTTGTGCGTGACACAGGTAAATCCATACTTAATGTATGCTGCCTCATACCTACGAGTCTTACTCGGCCAGGAGTTCGTTTTCTGATTTTTTTTATCTGAGGTTTCGATTGCTGGCTCGTCAGGATTTTTCCTTTTTAAAAATCTATCCATTTTGATAGAGGTTTGACAGAGTTAGCCAGCTAACTAAATAAATAGCTGAATAGCTGAGCACTGGCGGTTGTTACCAAGGCTACACTGACAGATTACGTGTACCAGCCAATCAGAAAGATTAGTATTAAAAGTTTAATGTTCAGATATCAACAAATTATTAGAATGCTATTTCATAACAATGCTCATAATAATAAAAAAATATATATTTTTTTTATATTTGTAAAATATTTATATACAATTTTTTTTTTTTTTGTGCTTTTTTCTTCCAACTTGCTGCGGCCCCCCTGGCGGCCCCCACTTTGAAAACCACTGGGCTAGACGAGGCGAGAGGCTCGGGAGCGCGCGTGCAGGTCACGTCACTGGATTTTGCGGTAAATCCGACCCGGGACCTTCACATAAAAATAAGAATACTTGCTTTCCGAGGTAATAGCAAAACCTGGAAAGTGGATCATTTTAATGTGAGATTACAACCCCTTCACACACATGCAATAAAAAAAGGATTCATTTTAGTAGAAAAGTTACATACAGCACCTTTAAACGTTTCTTCCTGAGAAAAAAAAAATTGTCATGCCTTAAAATATCTTGAATGTAACTCGACACCCTTGACTGATTTAGAGCGATGAATATGCTAATTAGCCCCGCCTCCACTCACTCACTCAGCTCAGAGATCCACTGGTTGACGATCACACGTTGATGGGGTGCGTTTCCCGAAAGCATCGTTGGCCAACTATGGTCGCAAGTTCCGTCGTTACCAATAGAGTTCAATGGACATTGCGATGAACTTGCGACCATAGTTGGCCAACGATGCTTTCGGGAAACGCACCCCTGATTGGTTACAAGGTAGTTTGTGACGTCAGAAACACCAGCGATTTCAAAGCGTGTTTTTGAGACTGTCTTTGGTTCACTGCAGTTTTAAGGAGGAAATACTCAGCAATGGTGTCGACTTATGAATTTACACATGGTTTGAGTTAAAGCGTATTAAAAACACCACAGACACATAAACAACATTAAAAGCTGGATTTCACCACAGGGGGACTTTAAAAACAACATTCAATTATTTTAATCCTATATCTTTTGTTATCAATATAATATTTATATTATATGAAAACATTGTATCATTACTATAACTAATGCAAAATGCCCGTGCAAAATGAGTTTTTGTGTGTTTTTAGTAATTGTTGGTTTGGTGCCCGTGAAAGAGACTGTGAATGCATTGAACTCAGGGAGCAGGCTAAGTTACTACAAATGATGGCTGTGAATAAACTATAATATTCAGAAGTAAACAGTGTAGCTGACAGAGTGTTTATGTATACCACAACCTTCTAAGTGCTAGTGCAAAATGCCCGTGCAAAATCAGTTTTTATGTGTGTTTTTAGTAATTGTTGGTTTGGTGTGTTTGAGTGCACATTGTTACAATTACACAGCAAAAGTTCAGTGACATTTTTATTTGTGCATGGTAGAAAGCACACAGTGAACTCCGAGAGAACGCTATGCTTGAGCAAACAGTTTGTGAATACGCTACTACAAATGATGCCCGTGAAAGAGACTGTGAATGCATTGAATAGGATAACTTATGTTTAGTTGGTGAATAGCATAGGCTACTATTACACAGCAGCGATAACGTTAAGCGCACCAGAATGAAATATAATATTCAGAAGTAAACAGCATAGCTGACTTACAGATTCAGTTTACATCCACAAATGAATAAGCGCGTCAATTCAGGGAGCAGTGCAAAGTGCCCGTGCAAAATCAGTTTTTGTGAGCTGATCGCCGTCAAAAAAGTTCAGGAGATATTAGCGATGGCTGATTTCAACAGTTTCAATATGATAAAAAATAACTTTTATATTGATTCAATGGATTGACTGCATTTTGAAAAGTGTCATGAATTTATTGCATTTTGGGAAAAAATAATCAGTTTTTATAAAAAATCTTTGAAAATCAAAATCTGGATTTGAACTGTTATGTTATTATAACCTAAAGATGCTATGTGAAAGTTTGAAACAGAAAATATGGTTTTCATCTTGTTTATATCAGAATGTTTATTTTTAAACCACAACCTTCTAAGTGCTTCTTTTACTGATATTTTTAACGATATCTTTAGCATTTCTCATCCAAACAACGTCAAACTTGGGACTGCACTTACTCGTGCCCGTGGCAAGACACCTGTCGAGTTTGAAATCCATCGGACTACCGGTTCGAGAGATATGCGGTTAACAGACACACACACACAGACAGACAGACGGACACACAGACAGACAGACATTCCTGTAATTTATAGATAGATATGAGGAGTCCTTTCTGCGTCAGCAACACCAAATACATGTTTGGAAAAATAATGACTGTTTTCGCACAGGTTTCCAAGACATTACCGAAGCAGACTTGATTGAACGGTCATGATTTTCTTTTATATGATGAGATGAAAGAAACAGAAACTCACGGCAGTCTGGAAGAGAAGACACATGCAGATGAAAGCAGCGAGGACCTTCATGACTCCTGCAGCTCTTGCTCTGTTCTGCTCTTTGTCCCGTCAGAATCAGTGACCGTGAGGGAGGAGACACGCTTATTTACACTTCAGTGATGTGCAGATCTCAGAGATTAGATGTTAGGGGTCAATGCCGTGACGTTTTCTGTGTACAAGTGCATTATTACCTTTGAAAATGAATTAAATATATTGATATTAACCCCTGGTTTCACAGACAGGGCTTAAGACTAGTCCTAGACTAAAATGTAAGTCTGAGCTGTTTCCACTGAAATAAACTTGCACTGACTGATCTTAAAAATATATCAGTGCCTTTTAAGTTTTAAGATGCACATCGGTAATGTTTTTTTCTAAGCATGTTTATAAAAATTACTTAAATGTCCTAATTGATCTATGGTCTAATCCTGGCTTAGTCTAAGCCCTGTCTGTGAAACCGGGCCTATATATAATAATTAAATCAGCTGTTTTCTATGTGAATATATAGTAAAGTGTAATTTATTCCTGTGATCAAAGCTGAATTTTCAGCATCATTACTCCAGTCTTCAGTGTCACATGATCCTTCAGAAATCATTCTAATATGAGGATTTGATGATCAAGAAACATTTTCTGGTTTTGGTGACATTTTTACGGTGGCCGAGAGAGCTCAACGCGCTGCAAATGAAGAAAACACATGCAAACAGAAAAAAACACATGCAAATAGAAAAAAACACATGCAAATAGAAAAACACCAGCGAATAAGAAAACATCTTCATCAGTTTTACAACTCACGTGCGTCCCAATACTCACAACACAACCAAATACGGAAACGCGCTGCAATTACAGAAACGCGCTGCAAAAGTTCACAACACAACCAAACAGAAACGCGCTGCAAATAGAACAGAACACAACGGAAATGTTTCCGGGGAACCCAATAAGTGACGGACGGACGGCTCGCGAGCTTTACCAGAGAGACGCGGGCTCTGGCTTTACCTATGCCCTACTCTCTTAAAAGGGCAGACGGCAGAGCCCTTGAATTGGGCACTTTGGAGGGAGCGGGGCACTTGTGTGCCATTATGTTGATGAGGGGAGCAACGAAAGACAACGTAATTTCCTCATTATTTTCACCTGGGATGTTCCCATGACAACGCAGCGCGTGTCCATCAGCTGAATAGCTGTTCTTACCAGAAATATAGTATTAATGCTGTTAACATAACTGTTGCAAATAAATATACATTTTATACAACAAAGTTTTTAAAATATGTGTTATATCTTTGTGTGAGTGTCTCAACTTTAAAACTTGCCATCTCATATTTGGACCTATAGCTACATTCTAACATTTCTTACGAAACTTATTTTAACATAACGTGACAAAATGTGTTCAATGTAACTGATGTATAGATTAATGTCTTTTCCTCGTTCTTTTTCTCTATCTTTTTTATTTATTTATTTATTTTAGTCTTCAGCTCATTGTTCTTTTTAGTATTCTTATGACATTGAACATATCGCAAATACATTTTGTATATTGTATACAAAGTTGTATGTCATAAACGTGTCATCTTTGTATGTTTTGCAAAAAAATATAAAATAAATAATAATAATAAAAGTAGACAGCTGTAAGCACGTCCTAGCCGTCCGTCCGTCACTTATTGGGTTCCCCGGAAACATTTCCGTTGTGTTCTGTTCTATTTGCAGCGCGTTTCTGTTTGGTTGGGTTGTGAACTTTTGCAGCGCGTTTCTGTAATTGCAGCGCGTTTCCGTATTTGGTTGTGTTGTGAGTATTGGGACGCACGTGAGTTGTAAAACTGATGAAGATGTTTTCTTATTCGCTGGTGTTTTTTTCTATTTGCATGTGTTTTTTTCTATTTGCATGCGTTTTTTTCTGTTTGCATGTGTTTTCTTCATTTGCAGCGCGTTGAGCTCTCTCGGCCACCGTACCATTTTGGTATTTACAGTATCTACCCAGCAAACACATTTACGTTGTGGCAACGTCGCATTTCTTGCATTTCTGCTATGGCAACGTCGCTGTCTGCATGCTAGCAACATTGTAACAACGTAGAATTGTAAGACGCTGTAGACGGCTGTATACGTTGTTGCGCGACATTCAGCAACTGAGAGACGACGTTCTGACAATTTTTTTAATGCTAGATATAGATATCCCCATTTAGCATGTTTTGTGATTAATTTTTAATTAGTCATATGTTAAAAAATTATATACTTTTTAAATTTTGTTTATCCCTATTATTATTTATGGGCCTAACAGTAAATTCATTATAATCAACATCTGCAAGTGTACACTTTGAAGAGTAAAAATGACATAGAAGGTTAGCTAATTCAACTTTATTAAAACTGCATATGGCAATCAAATTGCACTTCCAAAAGTCATACATTTGTGAGAAAACAAAACAGGGAGTGGACTAACGTTAACTAGCATGAGCAGACATGAGAAAATTTAGCAAAGAAATGAATGAGATAACAAATGAAAGGAAAAAATAAACAGGTGTGCGAGCAGTTACAAACATTTTATTTTTCTCTGTGCGTTTCCAAAAAAAAAAAAACAGAAAAGGAAAAAGCATTAACGTGCAACAAGTAGGCTATGCGCTGAAATCAATTACCCAGCAAACACAGAACGTACAATGTACCCAACCTTCTAACAACGTTTTAACAACATGGCCAAAAGGTTGCAATAACTATATTGTGTGGTGAAGGTTGTCACAGCGTTGTCACAATGTTGACATTGAACCACCGTTCAGGGCCATTGCTTAAGGTTGTGCCGAGGGTGTCTGGACAACCACTGGACAACACATGTACTCGTCACTGCCCTGAAGCGCCAATCAGCCTTTTAGATTTCAGCTGACCATTGGGCCGTCTCTCATTCATCGAGCAATCCATACGTGAGAATTGCGTTTAATTTACCTCAGCTAAATAAGATACGTAATTATTCAAACACAACCTACAACTTCCTTGTCTAATGTGACATTTATTTGAACATCTTCTGGTCAGGTATGACAAATATTTAACTTTATGCCAAAAGTATGAAGCCAAAATGACTCGGGAGGAGCTCAGAGTAGAGCCGCTGCTCCTCCACATCGAGAGGGGCCAGCGGAGGTGGCGTGGGCGTCTTTTCCGGATGCCTCCTGGTCGCCTTCCCGGGAAGGTGTTCCGGGCATGTCCCACTGGGAGGAGACCCCGGGGAAGACCTATAGGACACGCTGGAGGGACTATGTCTCCCGGCTGGCCTGGGAACGCCTCGGTGTCCCCCTGGAAGAGCTGGAGGAAGTGTCCAGGGAGAGGGAGGTCTGGGCGTCTCTGCTTAGACTGCTGCCCCCGCGATCCGGCCCCGGATAAGCGGAAGAAGATGGATGGATGGATGGTTGTGTTTGATTCATTACGTATCTTTTTTTAGCTGAGGTAAATAAAATGCAATTCTCACGTATGGATTGCTCGATGAAGAACGAGATAACACAATGAGCCCAACGGGCGGTTGAAATCTAAAAGGCTGATTGGCGCTTCAGGGCAGTGACGAGTACATGTGTCGTCCAGTCATCATATATCGGCATCGGCCAGAGAAAAACCCACATCGGTCGACCTCTAGATTACATCTTCAATAAAACATCTGTATTTGGTTTAAGGTGTGACGTTTCAAGAGCTTCGAAACTGTGAATCATTTTGTGAAGCAATTGGTTTGTTTGATTCAAAGTTCTGGAAAGCTTAATCTCTTCCTCCACTAGTTACTCACTCGGTTCCCTGATCCTCTGCATCATCCTCCTCATGCTCATCCTCCTCATGCTCATCCTCCTCATGCTCATCCTCCTCATGCTCATCCTCCTCATGCTCATCCTCCTCATGCTCATCCTCCTCATGCTCATCCTCCTCATGCTCATCCTCCTCATGCTCATCCTCCTCATGCTCATCCTCCTCATGCATCATCCTCCTCATGCTCATCCTCCTCATGCTCATCCTCCTCATGCATCATCCTCCTCATGCTCATCCTCCTCGTGCTCATCCTCCTCATGCATCATCCTTCTCATGCTCATCCTCCTCATGCATCCTCCTCATGCTCATCCTCCTCATGCATCATCCTCCTCGTGCTCATCCTCCTCATGCATCCTCCTTCTCATGCTCATCCTCCTCGTGCTCATCCTCCTCATGCATCCTCCTTCTCATGCTCATCCTCCTCATGCATCCTCCTCATGCTCATCCTCCTCATGCTCATCCTCCTCATGCTCATCCTCCTCATGCTCATCCTCCTCATGCTCATCCTCCTCATGCTCATCCTCCTCATGCTCATCCTCCTCATGCTCATCCTCCTCATGCTCATCCTCATCATGCTCATCCTCCTCATGCATCATCCTCCTCATGCATCATCCTCCTCATGCTCATCATCCTCCTCATGCTCATCATCCTCGTGCTCATCCTCCTCATGCATCATCCTTCTCATGCTCATCCTCCTCCTCATGCTCATCCTCCTCATGCTCATCCTCCTCATGCATCATCCTCCTCATGCATCATCCTCCTCATGCTCATCATCCTCCTCATGCTCATCCTCCTCATGCTCATCCTCCTCATGCATCCTCCTTCTCATGCTCATCCTCCTCATGCATCCTCCTTCTCATGCTCATCCTCCTCATGCTCATCCTCCTCATGCATCATCCTCCTCATGCATCATCCTCCTCATGCTCATCCTCCTCGTGCTCATCCTCCTCATGCATCATCCTTCTCATGCTCATCCTCCTCATGCATCCTCCTCATGCTCATCCTCCTCATGCATCATCCTCCTCGTGCTCATCCTCCTCATGCATCCTCCTCATGCTCATCCTCCTCATGCATCATCCTTCTCATGCTCATCCTCCTCATGCATCCTCCTCATGCTCATCCTCCTCATGCATCCTCCTTCTCATGCTCATCCTCCTCATGCTCATCCTCCTCATGCATCCTCCTTCTCATGCTCATCCTCCTCATGCATCCTCCTTCTCATGCTCATCCTCCTCATGCTCATCCTCCTCATGCATCATCCTCCTCATGCTCATCCTCCTCATGCTCATCCTCCTCGTGCTCATCCTCCTCATGCATCATCCTCCTCATGCTCATCCTCCTCATGCTCATCCTCCTCATGCATCCTCCTTCTCATGCTCATCCTCCTCATGCTCATCCTCCTCGTGCTCATCCTCCTCATGCATCATCCTCCTCATGCTCATCCTCCTCATGCATCCTCCTTCTCATGCTCATCCTCCTCATGCATCCTCCTCCTCATGCTCATCCTCCTCATGCTCATCCTCCTCATGCTCATCCTCCTCATGCTCATCCTCCTCATGCTCATCCTCCTCATGCTCATCCTCCTCATCCTCATCCTCCTCATGCATCATCCTCCTCATGCTCATCCTCCTCATGCTCATCCTCCTCATGCTCATCCTCCTCATGCTCATCCTCCTCATGCTCATCCTCCTCATGCTCATCCTCCTCGTGCTCATCCTCCTCATGCTCATCCTCCTCATGCTCATCCTCCTCATGCTCATCCTCCTCATGCTCATCCTCCTCATGCTCATCCTCCTCATGCTCATCCTCCTCATCCTCATCCTCCTCATGCTCATCCTCCTCATGCTCATCCTCCTCATCCTCATCCTCCTCATGCTCCCCCTGATCCTCTGCATCCTCCTCCTCGTGCGTAGTAATCGATTGTCGAGTTCACGCGCGTGATCATAGGTAACTAAACCTATGCGCATGAACTCGACAATCGATTACTATGGACTTCGACCGAAAACAGGATGTAAATACAGGTATGAGCGCTGGCTGAAATAACATCATTTTTATTCATATCTTTCACATCTACTGCAGTCAGATTCACCCGTGTTCACTCTGAAGGAATCACTCACATGGCTGTGCACTTGTAATGACACATCAAGGATGTTAAGAGGCTAAAAGCAGGTTTAAAACGTGCCCCATTGAAGTCAACAGGGTGCAAATTTTAAAAAGAGGATAACACGGTGTAGGCAACACCGATTTTTGTCGTTGTTCTCTGTGTTGACAGCACTCCAAATTTACAAAAAAATTCTCCTTTAACCCGGGAAGAACCAGCGCATGGTGGGATAATTTTATCAATGAAGTTGTGTTTACACCGGCACGCGCATGCCCAGTGTTGGTGAATGGTCACGTGATCCGCGTTTTCAGTCGTTTTAATGTGGACGGAGATCAATTCTAATACGCAGCTAAAACGCTGGTGTGGACGGAGATCGTATTCGTTTTAATTCTCCGTTTCTAAACTAAAACGCAGTAGTGTGGACGGGGCCTAAGGCTAGACTCGGAGCGTCCTTCGAAGGCTGGGAAGGCTGGGTCCTTCGAAGGACGCAGCCTCCACTTTGGGACACAGCTACAGTGTTTGTCATTTGCACTTGACCCATTGATACACATTTTCCCATTGCCTTCGCAGGTACTGGGAATTTTGACTGCTCTTTCTCTGCCATAATTGTGATTCTTCCTAGCTTCTGTGCCTCTTCCTCTCCTCGAGTCAAACGGGTACGCGCATGTGGGCGGCTCCTGTAGGTAGCGCAGGGGTGGTAACCATGGTAGCGAGGAAGAGTGACAGTCGCCCAGCCAATCATTTGCGAGGACTACAGACACTCGATTTTTATACTCTCTTTTTCAGAGTACTTACATTTTAATTATGTATTGGTATATAAAGACAGTTTAAACAAATTTGGGAAAAAGTTTTTTTTAGAAAAAACCTGCCTACCCTGCCTTTAACTTACCGAACTTAATCGTCCGGCTTTCGACTACTGTCTGCCATGTACAGAACCGGTTTTGTTCATTAAATGTTCTGATCTTTGCTTTTTATGTTTTATTTATTATACTTAAAAGAAATTTGTATATTCATTTATTTAGTTTTTTTCTTTTTTCACAAATGTATGACTTTTGGAAGTGCAATTTGATTACCATATATGCAGTTAGTTTTAATAAAGTTGAATTCACGAGTTCACACTTACAAATAAGTCAGATAGAATAAATGTGTATTTGGCGTGCTGTCCGAGGAGAGGGCTCCGGGCTCGGTATTTGGCCCGAACCCAGAGTACTCCCTCCGTATTCCTGGCTGTGAAAGAACAAGCCAAGAGTGAGGAGTCGGGGTGGTGGAGGGATGCTGAAACTGTCAAGGAAGTTAGGGGAGTAGACAGAGTGAATATATATATGCTTCCTCTCATGCTGATAGGGTAGACATGGTAATTGTTTGATGAGTTGATTGATTGATTGATTGATTGATTGCTTGCTTGATTATTTGAACGTGCTCCTCCCGAACTTTGTTAAGAAAACATCATTTAAGTGTACACTTGCAGGTGTTGATTATAATTAGGCTAATTTACTGATAGCCCCATTAAATAATAATAAGGATAAACAATATTTAATAAAACTATATTATTATCTAACATCTAACTAATTAAAAATTAACCTCAAAACATAAAATGCTAAATGGGGAATATCTATAGGCCTATCTAGCATAAAAACAAAAAATTGTCAGAACGTCATCTCTCAGTTGCTGAATGTCGCGCAACACCGTCACTACAGCCCTGGCGCGTCTTACAATTCTACATTGTTACAATGTTGCGAGCACGTAGACAGCGACGTTGCCATTGCAGAAATGCAACGTGTCACAGACGCCACAACGTCGTAAATGTGTTTGCTGGGTCTCAAAGCGCTGAAAGAATTGAGACCTTATTAAAACAGCTAAACTGTGTATTCAAAGAGTTTGATACATAAAATCGAATGATGGATTTACACTTTTAATGAATCTTACAAATGTTAAATTAATACATAAAAGTTTCCAACCACTACAACTGGAAAGCTTAATATAAAACCAACCACCAAATGTTGATTATTTTACAGATTTTCCAAAAAATAAAATAAAACGGTCTTTCCCTGAACCACTAAATATATATATATTTTTTTTTTACTTATATTGCGAGGATGTGCTTCATTAAGGTATTAACTAAAGGTTTATTCCACATGTAAAAATGACAAACATCTGTCATTTGTAAGCAATGACAATGTCAAATTCTTATATTTTATTGGTGTAAATGACCATTAAAAAAAGAAAGCTGAACAGATTGCAGAAAAAAAAACACGTTTCTTCTGAACTTAAACATTAAAAACTAAACAGCAGGAATAAAAGACTTATGAACAGATGATAACACTGAAGAGGAATCAACCTTAAAAGCACAGATCAGAAATAAAACTCTAAGAAAAACAAATAAAAGCATTCCAATCCTTCCAGAATGATCCCATCTGTCCAAACACAACCGCAATCGCCAGTCATGTGAGCTGAATATTGATAAATCTATACCGTTTGATTAGAATGATTGATTGTGCAAGTGTCAGTTATGTTAGCTATGGTAATTAGCATGCAGGTTCCCAGCTAACAACACAAAAACGTTTTGCTAACGTTCCCTGTAAGTTATGAAAACATTTCGGAATGTTCCCTGAACGGTCAAAACATCCAGTTTTATAAACGTTAAGAGAAACGTTCCATGGCTATTTTTGGAAACATTATGGATGTTGCTTTTGAATGTTCTGAAACAATTATTATCATTTAAAAAAAACCTTTTTAAAAACAACTTAAACATTTAAGAAAAAAAAGAAAGAAAAAAACGCTCAATGAACGATGTATAAATACAAAGTTTTTGTGTTAACGTTTTGAAAACATGAAAACAACATTTTGTGAACAGTAAAGACCAGATAACTTTGAACAAGCGTTATTGCCATTTCTGGAAGAAGGTCGCTCATAACTTTGAGAGAACGTTCCCTGTTAGCTCGATTAGATGGCCTGAATTAATTAAATCAAGATTTAAACCAGTGGAGAACAAATTAAGATGGAACTTTGCAATTAACTTTATAGGCTATATTAATACATCATAGATGTATTTAATAATATTACATAAGCTACATGTAGCCTATAGGCGCCTATCAAAGTGTGATTTGAGATATTCACATTGCTGCTCAAGTAACTGTTTAAATAAATTTAATAGATTATTAGATATCTATAAAAACAAGACTTTATTGAAGTGTAAAGTTTATTTTTTATTTGACAAGTGCTTGTTTAATGATTTTACACAAGAAGGAAACAATTTAGTATAGCTACTAATCAAAAATCGACACGACTTTTAAAAGATTTTAAGGATTACGAAAATTAACGTTTTACTACTAATAAAAAACATCGCTATTAGTTAATGGTAACCACAAATTAAACATGGTTTTGCTACACCATAGTTTAACCATGGTATTTGTGGTAAAACTGTGGTTATACAAATGGTAGCCTAATCAATCCGCCAAAAAACATAACTACACTTTTACTATGAAACCATGGTTAATTTTCGCGATGCAGACAGTAGCTACGTCACATTTTAAGAGAATTGACTTAATTAAGGCTGAGGGATACGGAAAAATAAACTACCACGGTTTTTTAAATCAGTACTGCAGTTTCAATCACAACCACAATAATATTTTCTTACACAAACACACTTGTTGTCTGTACTATTTTTTGAAGCCGGCTTTATTGGCGATATTTGCGGGCACCGTATTTCCGAATGGTGCCGTTCGCAAACTCCTGTATTATGGATTTTAGTGCCATCGTTTCTCTATGTAAACGCGCTAGACGGATGAGTTTGGCCATTGCTCTCCATCTCATGCATATGTGCATTCTAACAAAAGTCAAAAAGTTATACTTTTACAAAACGAGTCTCTACACCTTGCGTTTTTCCCCGGTTCATCTCATGATTTTAACCACAAAAAAAAGGGGTTCTGTGCGAATAAGGGCCTAAAATGAACACTTAAAATGCAAGTAAAACTCGTGTTGGCGAGTATATGAAATCGCCATTAAACACTTTCATGAATTCTTACAATACAATGTTGTGAGATCTTGAACGTAAATGACGCTTGGGACGCTCCTCACGAAAGTTTAAGCCTTCCAATTGAATTATTCAAGCACAAGAATAATAAATAATTATACTAATAATACATTTTATTTAAAAGTGCCTTTCAAAACACTCAAGGACACAGTTGAGTGATAGTCATAAAACAAGACAGCAATACAACAAAACAACGGCTGTTTAACATTACACAATTTAAAAGACGCAAAAGGAACTCAATTCGTTACTCTCGTGTTCAGTTTTCTCGAGCTCTCTTTCACATCATCTTGCGCTTGAACAGACAAAATAACTTGCCTGTCTTGATTATTAATGCCTGTCTTGACGAGTTTCATTGTAAACATAGTCGTTATGTCTTAAGTGAACAGTAGAGAAATAAACGTATATTGGATCTGCGCTTTCAATCTTAAAGTGACAGCAGCCTAATATTAAATCTCTGAAATCAATGAAATAATCACTCACTACTCTTGAATGAATAACATCTGTATAACTTTAATAAGGATTAATATGTTTAATTTATACAGTGAAGATTATATGCAGTGTTATTTTACATTTGATTACTTTATTCAGTGTCTCTACCTGAAAACTACTGTTAATGTTATACATTTACATTAGTTAGGCTAGTATTTTCAGCCGTGTAATCAAAATTGGAATAGAGAATTGTGCATTTTTACTGGGATCTACAATTTTGGTGTCATAACTGCCTGTTTTTGCAAAAAAATGTAAATAAAATTGGTAACAGTTTATTTTACAGTGTCCTTGTTACACGTTACATGCACTTATAATAATAACAACAGTAAATTATGCGGAGAAATCTTTCTGAAATCGCGCATGCTCACATCGTGATTTTATTACGATTCCGATTAATCGCACAGCCCTATGAATTATAAAGGAAACAAAAAACAATTATACTTGTAAAATGGGGTAAACTGTATTTGATCATCAAAACAAGAACATGCACACACAACTAAACAGTCCCAGCCCGCTACATATGACCAACCCCTAAAAACATTAGAACTACATCCATTAAGAAGAGAACCACAAAACAAACCCTTAAAAAAATTACAATATTTATTGCACAATATAGTATACTTCTCAGCATGATTGTTGGCTGTTCATTATTGCTTTCAAATGATTTTTTTTTAATTGCTAGGAGCATCAAATCTAAACTTGTGATCAACTCAATAAGAGTCGTATTGCACGATCTGTGAACGACAGGCCATGCAGAAACACACTGCTAAAGACACATGGTGAAACACACACACAAACAGAGGCACACACTGTAAGACACACAAGCGGACACAAACATATTTGGTCTTTAAAGTAAAACGTTACATTCATTAAAGCAGCTGTTTTCTGATTGGCTGACCAAACGTACGACTCTGTATTTAAAGAACGAGACAGAGGTTTGGGGAACACGTGTAATAGTTTGATGGATGACGGAACGGTGGCTTTGGTTTGAGATGTTGAAAGCGTTTCTCTACATGTGGCAGCTCAGACGACGCTCGGGATGTGCTTGTCTCTTCATGTGACGCTGGTGTTGAATGTTGTCCTTCATCATGGAGAGTTTGTGGGAGAACCCTTCAGACTGCTGAGAGCCGCGTGGATGCGGAAATGAAGTCGAGACTCCATGGAATAATCTTTGTAATTCAACCTACAAACACAAACACAATCAACTCCGACGGCATTCATTTATTTACGAAGTATCAATGAAATCATGACTTAAATCTTTACCATGGTATCAGTTATTTTCAACCTTACCACAGTAAGGACAAATTATTTATTGAGCTTAAATGACTATTAATTAAATTTGATAAACTCAGAGTGTTTGACATCCAGCTTTTATTTATATATTATAACAAACAATCATATTTTCATTGATGCTTCCTGAGATACGTTTACTCTCACTTACTTACAAAACCGAACGATATTAAAATCTGTTAAAAGAACAAAACCGAAAAATATTAAAATCTCTTAAAGGGACAAAACCGTTAGAAACCTTCCATTTTATATTTTTGCAAACATTATGGGAGCGTTACTCTTGAAACTTCTCTGAACGTTCTGAAACAATCACTATCATTCAAACAACGTTTTTAAATACTACTAAAACATTGGTAACACTTGACATTAATGTTCATTTATTAAACATTAGTTAATGTATTTACTAACATGAACTAACCATGAGCAATACATTTGTTCCTGTTTTTGTAAATCTTTGTTAACGTTGGTTAATACAAAGACAGTCATTCATTGTTTGTTGATGTTAGTTCAACATTAACTAATGTACACAAGATTTTAATAAAATATTAGTAAATTTTGAAATTAACATTAACAAAGATTAATAAAGGCTGTATAAGTGCAGTTCATTATTAGTTCATGCTAATTAATGTAGTTAACTAATGTTAACTAACAAACCTTATTGTAAAGTCTTACCAAAACATTTAAGAAGAAAAAAACGTTCAATGAACGATGTATAAATAACGTTTTGTGCTACATTTTTGAAAACATAAAAACAATATTTTGAGAACATTATTAAAGACCAGATAACTTTGAACAAGCGTTCTATTGACATTTCTGGAATAAGGTTCGTTCGTAACTTTGAGAGAACATTCCCTGTTAGCTGGATTAGATGGCCTGAATAAATGACCAACATTTAAATCTGTTAAAAGAACAAACCCAAACAATATTAAAATCTCTTAACGGAATAAAACCGAACGTTATTAAAATCTCTTAACGGAACAAAACCGAACGATATTAAAATCTCTTAACAAAACCGAACGATATTAAAATCTTTTAAAACCAAATGATATTAAAATATCTTAATGGAATAAAATATATTAAAATCTCTTAACGGAACAAAACCGAACGATATTAAAATCTCTTAACAAAACCAAATGATATGAAAATCTCTTAACGGAACAAAACCGAACGATATTAAAATCTCTTAAAACCAAATGATATTAAAATATCTTAATGGAATAAAACCAACAGATATTAAAATCTCTTAATGGAACAAAACCGAACGATATTAAAATCTCTTAACGGAACAAAACCGAACGATATTAAAATCTCTTAACGGAACAAAACCGAACGATATTAAAATCTCTTAACAAAACCGAACGATATTAAAATCTCTTAACAAAACCGAACGATATTAATATCTCTTAACGGAACAAAACTGAACGATATTAAAATCTCTTAACGGAACAAAACCGAACGATATTAAAATCTCTTAAAACCAAATGATATTAAAATATCTTAATGGAATAAAACCAACAGATATTAAAATCTCTTAATGGAACAAAACCAAACGATATTAAAATCTCTTAACGGAACAAAACCGAACGATATTAAAATCTCTTAACGGAACAAAACCGAACGATATTAAAATCTCTTAACAAAACCGAACGATATTAAAATCTCTTAACAAAACCGAACGATATTAATATCTCTTAACGGAACAAAACTGAACGATATTAATATCTCTTAACGGAACAAAACTGAACGATATTAAAATCTCTTAACGGAACAAAACCGAACGATATTAAAATCTCTTAACAAAACCGAACGATATTAAAATCTCTTAACAGAACAAAACAAACATTTCAATCTTTCAGTTTTTAAATCTTTAAGCTTGGAGTTGTAATTGACTTCAGAGGAGATGCACACACACAGTCCTGCAGAGCCCTGCTCAAACACACACACACACACACCTGTAGTTTTAAAGTAAGCTTGAAGCACTTGATTATCTTAATTAGGTGTGTTTAATTAGCTCTGCAGTGTCATATAAACCGACTCACTTGGCTTCCTCGATGAAGCGCGTGGCCTTGATGTAATCGCCCTGTTGCTTGAAGAGTAAACCCAGCTCAAACAGGCTGAAGGGGATCAGATAGTGATCGTAACGGATGCGTTTCTCACTGCAAACACACACACACACACACACACACACACACACACACACACACACACACACACACACACACACACACACACACACACACCAGTCATCATCATCAAAACAGCAAATGCTCTTCCTCATTCTAAACAGCATATTTATGATCTGTTATAAGAAAGTAACATAAATATAATGAAAATAAAACCTGACAAAATAAGTTTCATGTTGTGAAATTTCAATTTCAATGAGACGTTTCAAAAAAATGTATAGTTTCATGTTATTATACAGTTAAATGTAAGAGGCACAATAGCGCGGTCATTAAACTGACGCAGCAGCGGCTGTGGATATAACGCTAATGCCGCATAGCAGGGTTACTATCGGGAACGAAAACTAAAAGCATTAAAAAACATTGTTACTTAGATTTATACTACAGGGCCGTTGAATGCTTGAATCTGATTGGTTGACGAACGTTCTAAGGTGTGCATTATTTTCAGGGAAACGCACGGCTAAAGTAGTTACAGGCAGGTCTCAACCGCATTACAGTTCCATATCACTTCGCGTAGTTAACGGTAATAACAGAAAATAGGATACAATTCATAACAAGAAAAAGCATTTAGCCCCATGCGCTTGATCTGCAATTTTCAATGTCTAGCTTCACAATCAATAGAAACATGCAGTTTAATTTTAATAAATATAGTCCTATATAATCAATAGAAAATTAAACTGAATATAGGCTAAATAAATTGATAGTCCTGCAGCACGGATTTTTATTGCAGATAATTTAACAAATAAATAATAATTGATAGGCCTACTTGTTAAAAGGGCTTTGTGTTTCATTAATTTGGCTAGTCTACTGTCATCTGTCAATAATAGAAACAAAGAAGAATGAACGAATTAATTCAAACGAATTGAATTAATAAATAAATAATAATAATGAAGTTCAGTATGTGTTCAGAGTCGGTGTTTAAAATCTGCTGCAGTCGATGAAAACAGTCAGAGAGTGTGTGAGCTAGTCGTGTGTCCAGCATTAGTCTGCTATCAGTGGCTCAAACCTCCGTTACTAACTCTAAAATGACGTTTTGGAATTAGCAACGGAGGCATTGGACTAGATGCGTAAGAAATTAGTCCTACATACAAGAGCGTTTTAATGACAAAAACTTTACAAACGTCTTGAAATACATAATCTGAACAATGTTTCGAGGTGTGGTAACTAGTATAAGCGGAATAATTGACTTCAGGCCGTTGATTTATTAGAAAAATAATGCACACCCGAGGTGTAACTCCGCTCCGCGTCGTGACCGCATTACCACCTCGGGTGTGCATTATTTTTCTAATAATTCAACGGCCTGAAGTCAATTATTCCTTACATAAAATAAACTACTAAAATAAAAAATATATATTTTATTTATTTCTAATTGCCAAATCAACATTGACAAGAACACCCAATAAAAGGAGTAAAATTGAAATGGAAATTTGGTCAGAATATTGATAAAACTAAACTAATATATCAATGATCCTAGCATAGCACTAGCATAACACGCTGCATAGAGCTAATGCTCGTGTGTTTCTAAGAAAACCTTCTAAAACATCTGTCACTTTCTATGTACCATAATAAAACATTTTCACCTTTTCACAATACTGTACTTTTACAATTTGAAAGTGTGTGATTGTGTGTGTGCGAGAGATTGTGATTGTGTGTGTGTCCGAGAGATTGTGATTGTGTGTGTGTCCGAGAGATTGTGATTGTGTGTGTGTGTGTGCGAGAGATTGTGATTGTGTGTGTGTGTGTGTGTGAGTGTGTGTGTGTGTGCGAGAGATTGTGATTGTGTGTGTGTGTGTGTAAATGTGTGTGTGCGAGAGATTGTGATTGTGTGTGTGTGTGTGTGAGATTGTGTGTGTGTGTGTGTGTGTGTGTGTGTGATTGTGTGTGTGTGTGTGTGTGTGTGTGTGTGTGTGTGTGTGTGTGTGTGTGTGTGTGTGTGTGTGTGTGTGCGAGAGATTGTGATTGTGTGTGTGTGTGTGTGTGTGTGTGTGTGTGTGTGTGTGTGTGTGAGATTCTGTGTGTGTGTGTGTGTGTGTGTGTGTGATTGTGTGTGTGTGAGTGTTTACCTGCTGATCACCTGTGTAAAGCACAGTTCGGCCTGCAGTAATCTGCCCAAATGTTTCAAACACAGACCCTTTAACATCTGCACCAGACACTGGTCATCAGGGTGAAACTCAGACGGGTCTGAAACACACACACACACACACACACACACACACACACACACACACACACACACACACACACACACACACACACACACACACACACACACACGTTTGTTTCTCGTGGGCACTGCATCAAGAGCGTAGGATTGATTTTGACAAAGCACTTTTGACTGCAATTTCATCTTTTTTTTCCAGTAGCCAGCTCACTCATAACTCATAACACAGGTTCATTTTAAGCATGTTAATCAACAACATTACATAAAAACCTTATTCAGGGATTGAGGGATTCAGGGATTGAGGGATTACGTTTTTCACAGTCGAATGCCTTTTCCAAATCCACAAAGCACATGTGGACTGGTTGGGCAAACTCCCATGAACCCTCCAGCACCCTGTAGAGCAGGGGTGTCAAACTCAGTTCCTGGAGGGCCACAACCCTGCAGAGTTTAGCTCCAACCCTAATTAAACACACCTGATCCAGCTAATCAAGGTCTTCAGGATTACTAGAAACTTCCAGGCAGGTGTTTTTGGAGCTGGTTGGAGCTAAACTCTGCAGGACAGTGGCCCTCCAGGAACTGAGTTTGACACCCCTGCTGGAGAGGGTATAGAGCTGGTCCAGTGTTCCACGACCGGGACGAAAACCGCACTGTTCCTCCTGAATCCGAGGTTCTACTAGCGGCCATATTCTCCTCTCCAGTACCCTGGCATAGACTTTCCCAGGGAGGCTGAGAAGTGTGATCCCCCTGTAGTTGGAACACACCCTCCGGTCCCCCTTCTTAAAAAGAGGGACCACCACCCCGGTCTGCCACCCCAGAGGCACTGTCCCCGACCGCCACGCGATGCTGCAGAGGCGTGTCAGCCAAGACAGCCCCACAACATCCAGAGACTTGAGGTACTCAGGGCGGATCTCATCCACCCCCGGTGCCTTGCCACCGAGGAGCTTCTTGACTACCTCGGTGACTTCAGCTTGGGTGATGGACGAGTCCACCTCTGAGCCCTCAGCCTCTGCTTCCTCAATGGAAGACGTGACGGTGGGATTGAGGAGATCCTCGAAGTATTCCTTCCACTGTCCGATGACATCCCCAGTCGAGGTCAACAGCTCCCCACCTCTACTGTAAACAGTGTTGGTAGGGCACTGCTTCCCTCTCCTGAGGCGCCGGACGGTTTGCCAGAATCTCTTCGAGGCCAGCCGATAGTCCTTCTCCATGGCCTCACCGAACTCCTCCGACGTTTTGCCTCCACAACCACCCGGGCTGCAGTCCGCTTGGCCTGCCGGTACCCGTCAGCTGCCTCAGGAGTCCCACAAGCCAGCCAGGCCCGATAGGACTCCTCCTTCAGCTTGACGGCATCCCTTACTTCCGGTGTCTGGGTTCGGGGATTGCCGCCTCGACAGGCACCGGAGACTTACGGCCACAGCTCCGAGCAGCCGCGTCAACAATGGAGGTGGAGAACATGATCCATTTGGCCTCAATATCTCCAGCCTCCCTCGGGATCCGGTTGAAGCTCCGCCGGAGGTGGGAGTTGAAGATCTCTCTGACTGGAGACTCGGCCAAACGTTCCCGATCAAAGTCGATCATCGACCTCCGGCCTAGGGCGTCCTGATGCCACGTGCACTGATGGACCGGAACATGCGTGACCTTTATACGTGATTACGTAATGTGTCTCGCATCACAGCTAGTGGAAGACCAGCATTTGTGGTTAAAAGTATATAAATGTTTATTTTTGTCCGCTGGTTTGTCTGGATAAGACTCTTATTCCTCGGCTGGATCGTGTCGAGACTCACATTTGGACCTTCAAACCCGTTGGACCCCATTGAAGTCACTACATGCATAAAAATGTTTTCCAAAGGAATGTTTTCCTCAAAAAGCTTAATTTCTTTTTCAACTGAAGAATGAAAGACATGAACATCTTGAATGACGTAAATTATAAGGATATTTTGATTCTGAAGTGAACTCTTTAATCTGATCTGGACTCACTGGGATCGTTGCGCAGCTGCTCCTCCGCTCGCTCGATGGTCACCAGTAAACTCTCCGTATAATCCGCTCGTTTCCCAACGATGGTGAAGCCGTTCCACACGTACATCATTTCCTGTGTGAGGAACCATAGATGCATGACTTCCTGCTCTCTTGATTTACATGTGTTTATTCGTTGTGTGTGTGTGTGAGAGAGTGAGTGAGTGTGTGTGTGTGTGTGTGTGTGTGTGTGTGTGTGTGTGTGTGTGAGAGAGAGAGTGAGTGAGTGAGTGAGTGAGTGAGTGAGTGAGTGAGTGTGAGTGAGCCAGTGAATGAGTGTGTGTGTGAGTGTGTGTGTGTGAGTGAGAGAGAGAGAGACGCACCAGCGCAGGAATCACCAGTTTGACAGGCAGGGCCGCAGAGTATCTTCGGGATTTCCTCACGGCAAACTTCTCCGTAGGGATGGACTTCCCGGCCAGACGCTGCTTCAGTCCCTCCACCTGCCTGAGGAACACCAGAGCATCAGCCTCACACACACACACACACACACACGTAGTGTTTTCATGTTTCATGGGGACTTTCCATAGACATAATGATTTTTATACTGTACAAACTGTATATTCTATTCCCTTACACTAACCCTTCCCCTAAACCTACCCATCACAGAAAACTTTCTGCAATTTCACATTTTTAAAAAAAACATCACTTTTTTGATTTATAAGCCGTTTTCCTCATGGGGACCAAAAAATGCCCCCACACGAACAAGGATTTCGGATATTACCATCCTTGTGGGGATTTTTGTGGGGATTTTTGTCCATTTTGTCTCTATAATGTAGGGTTTAACAGGCCACACACACACACACACACACACACACACACACACACACAGACACACACAGACACACACAGACACACACACACACACACACACACACGCACACACACGCACACACACACACACACTGCTTCAGTCCCTCCACCTGCCTGAGGAACACCAGAGCATCAGCCTCTCACACACACACACACACACACACACACACACACACACACACACTGCTTCAGTCCCTCCACCTGCCTGAGGAACACCAGAGCATCAGCCTCACACACACACGCTGATGAGAGAGCGACACACACCTGAACAGATCCACGATACTCTCTCCGCTCGCCTTCACCTCCTCCTCCGACATCATGCTCAGAATAGCAGCTTTCTGATACACGTAGATGGCCTGAAACCAACCAACACACACACACACACACACACACACACACACACACACACACACACACTCATCATGCTTTGGGAAAGTGTCTTGTCTGTGTGTGAGTGTGTGTGTGAGAGTGTGTGTGTGTGTGTGTGTCTGTGAGTGAGAGTGTGTGTGTGAGTGTCTGTGAGTGAGAGTGTGTGTGTGAGTGTCTGTGAGTGAGAGTGTGTGTGTGTGTGTTACCTTAGACCAGCGGCTCTCTCTGCACAGTAGATCAGCGTATCGGTACGCATCGGTCCACTGTTGCTGGAAGGAGTGGCACCACATCAGCTCCCAGTAACACAGATGATGCACCTGACGCCACTGCTGCTGCGTCGCGATACACTCCTGGAACTTCACCACCGCCTGAGGGATTCACACACACACACACACACACACACACACATTACCACACGAGCCACGGCTGCACACATGAGCACACGCGTCACACACCCTCACCTTCTCGAAGTTTCCCCTCAGTAGGGCGATCCGAGCAGAGTAAAACAGGATGATGGAGCCCTGGGAACACACACACAGAGTTGAGCTGCTCGTGATCAGCAGGAAGCAGAGTAACAGATTACTGAACAGAGTAACGGATTATTGAACAGAGTAACGGATTATTGAACAGAGTAACGGATTATTGAACAGAGTAACGGATTATTGAACAGAGTAACGGATTACTGAACAGAGTAACAGATTACTGAACAGAGTAACGGATTATTGAACAGAGTAACGGATTACTGAACAGAGTAACGGATTATTGAACAGAGTAACGGATTACTGAACAGAGTAACGGATTATTGAACAGAGTAACGGATTACTGAACAGAGTAACGGATTATTGAACAGAGTAACGGATTATTGAACAGAGTAACGGATTATTGAACAGAGTAACGGATTATTGAACAGAGTAACGGATTACTGAACAGAGTAACGGATTATTGAACAGAGTAACGGATTACTGAACAGAGTAACGGATTACTGAACAGAGTAACGGATTATTGAACAGAGTAACGGATTATTGAACAGAGTAACGGATTACTGAACAGAGTAACGGATTATTGAACAGAGTAACGGATTATTGAACAGAGTAACGGATTACTGAACAGAGTAACGGATTATTGAACAGAGTAACGGATTATTGAACAGAGTAACGGATTATTGAACAGAGTAACGGATTACTGAACAGAGTAACGGATTATTGAACAGAGTAACGGATTACTGAACAGAGTAACGGATTACTGAACAGAGTAACGGATTATTGAACAGAGTAACGGATTATTGAACAGAGTAACGGATTATTGAACAGAGTAACGGATTACTGAACAGAGTAACGGATTATTGAACAGAGTAACGGATTACTGAACAGAGTAACGGATTATTGAACAGAGTAACGGATTATTGAACAGAGTAACGGATTATTGAACAGAGTAACGGATTACTGAACAGAGTAACGGATTACTGAACAGAGTAACGGATTACTGAACAGAGTAACGGATTACTGAACAGAGTAACGGATTATTGAACAGAGTAACGGATTACTGAACAGAGTAACGGATTACTGAACAGAGTAACGGATTATTGAACAGAGTAACGGATTACTGAACAGAGTAACGGATTATTGAACAGAGTAACGGATTATTGAACAGAGTAACGGATTATTGAACAGAGTAACGGATTACTGAACAGAGTAACGGATTATTGAACAGAGTAACGGATTATTGAACAGAGTAACGGATTACTGAACAGAGTAACGGATTACTGAACAGAGTAACGGATTATTGAACAGAGTAACGGATTACTGAACAGAGTAACGGATTACTGAACAGAGTAACGGATTATTGTAACAGAGTAACGGATTATTGAACAGAGTAACGGATTACTGAACAGAGTAACGGATTACTGAACAGAGTAACGGATTACTGAACAGAGTAACGGATTACTGAACAGAGTAACGGATTATTGTAAGAGTAACGGATTACTGAACAGAGTAACGGATTATTGAACAGAGTAACGGATTACTGAACAGAGTAACGGATTACTGAACAGAGTAACGGATTATTGTAAGAGTAACGGATTACTGAACAGAGTAACGGATTACTGAACAGAGTAACGGATTACTGAACTGAGTAACGGATTACTGAACAGAGTAACGGATTACTGAACAGAGTAACGGATTACTGAACAGAGTAACGGATTATTGAACAGAGTAACGGATTATTGAACAGAGTAACGGATTACTGAACAGAGTAACGGATTACTGAACAGAGTAACGGATTATTGAACAGAGTAACGGATTACTGAACAGAGTAACGGATTATTGAACAGAGTAACGGATTACTGAACAGAGTAACGGATTATTGTAAGAGTAACGGATTACTGAACAGAGTAACGGATTATTGAACAGAGTAACGGATTATTGAACAGAGTAACGGATTACTGAACAGAGTAACGGATTACTGAACAGAGTAACGGATTATTGAACAGAGTAACGGATTATTGAACAGAGTAACGGATTATTGAACAGAGTAACGGATTATTGAACAGAGTAACGGATTACTGAACAGAGTAACGGATTACTGAACAGAGTAACGGATTATTGAACAGAGTAACGGATTATTGAACAGAGTAACGGATTATTGAACAGAGTAACGGATTATTGAACAGAGTAACGGATTACTGA
>CM040837.1:34501396-34508896 GCA_022828995.1 Vimba vimba | reverse complement strand
GTCGATATCGATAATTATCACGATAAATGTCAAATCTTTATTTCAAGTTTAAAGGCAGATTTTTGCTCCTAAGTGAAAGTTGTAGAAAACAGAGCGTTAGTTGTGGTTTTAAACTACTCTTTATTGTCAGAACATATCATGACAAACAGGTGAACACTTCACAAATCTGAGGTAAAACATTCAAACATTTTTTGTCAACACCGTCAGTTTTTCCGTCAACACCGTCAGTTTTTCCATCAACACCGTCAGATCAGCGTTGGATGTATGAATGTTTTTGTTAATTTTTTGTGGGAAAAAAATATTTTTCCTTCAGTTTATGTTGTTTTTGTAATAAAGGACATCTGATCTACATCCTCTTATGTTTTATCTTTTTAAGGAATTTGTTTTTACAATATTGAAATTAAAATCAAAGTTTGAAAATGCAAATATTTAGAAATCTGAGTTTTCAGAATAGTGTGAAATCACAACTTAAGTTTATATATTGGATTTTTTTTACATATCAGAGTAACTAAACACTATTACAATATACTTTAGAACTTTAGATTCTTGTTGGATTTGAATAATTTAAATTGTATACTTTTTAGTGTGTCTGACGGAGTTGACACAAATCCAGTTCTGAAGGGAAACATGTTTATTTGTTAAAAATGTGTTTTTATTTAGAACCTGTTCCTTTACATGGTTAAATAGCTAAGACCTTTCTCTGCAGAAACATATAACTCTAATTGATATAGTGTGTATTTTTTTAAAAAGTTTTTTAAAACGTGTTTTGTCCCGACTCTCAAGAATCAGTGATATATATATATATATTTTTTTTTTTTTACTGAAATTACTATATTATTAAAAAACTTGCCATTGCATCATTTCTCATTTTCATTTAGTTTAACTTGATGTACTAATAAAACTAAAACTGAAATAAAAATGAATAATAACAAATAAATAATTAAATAAATAAATAAAAGCTTGGTTATTGTTTGAAATTGAAGAAATTAAGACAATACTAAAACATAAATATTAGTATTGTAATTTTACAGTTGTACTGTTATCATATTATTTCTGAATAATAAACTGAAATAAACAAAAACTATACAGACATTTAAAATATATATAAATCATGGTTACTATTGTCAAAATAAGAGAGAGTGTGTTTAAATTAAATTTAAATTAAGATAAAATTAAATAAAATATTTAATGAAAAACTAAACTAAAAACTAAACTAAAAATAGAAATGTTGACTTGGCAATTATGGTGGATTATGGATTATGGTGTGGGGTTGTTTGGGGGGAGGGGGGGGGTTATGGTATTAAGAATGGGATGTCATTAAAGTTCATGTGCATGTAAAGGCAGACGTCCCAAAATGTTTGGCAACATAGTGTATATAAATATATATATAGCTGATTTTAGATCCCATCTGATGCCCAGTTTTCCTCTGTAACCAAAAGTGTGTTTCAGCGCCGGTTACCGAGTATCAGAGAGACGTAAGTGTGGTAGAAGAGCAGCGTCAGCACACACAGGATTGATCTGAGACTGTGACCACCGGCGCCGTCCCGCAGCTGAGACAGACCGAACTCCTGCCGGAGAGAAACAGCAGCCGTTAGAGTGTGTGTGTGTGTGTGTGTGGATTACATTAGAGGTCGACCGATTGATTGGCCGATCAGTGAGCAACACATCCAGATCGCCGCGTCTCACAGCGAGCGAATAGTGAACTCTTTCATGTCTTCCTGAGCATAAACGGACATTCACACTAGAGCCATTTGAGTTTGTACACTATATCGATATGTTTTTAATAAACAATATGGAATGAGACAATACTGTTGTTTATATCAATAGAGCCTACAGTAGTTTGATATGAGCGCATCTGAAAAATAGCTAAAAAAATTATTTGACAGTCTAGATTTTTGATGACCTGTTTTGTGCATTAAAAATCATCATCATATATCGGCCATCGGCTGCCCTGATCTCTAAATATCATCATCATATATCGGCCATCGGCTGCCCTGATCTCTAAACATCATCATCATATATCGGCCATCGGCTGCCCTGATCTCTAAACATCATCATCATATATCGGCCATCGGCTGCCCTGATCTCTAAATATCTCTAAATATCGGCATCGGCCAGAGAAAAACCCACATCGGTCGACCTCTAGATTACATCTTCAATAAAACATCTGTATTTGGTTTAAGGTGTGACGTTTCAAGAGCTTCGAAACTGTGAATGATTTTGTGAAGCAATTGGTTCGTTTGATTCAAAGTTCCGGAAAGCTTAATCTCTTCCTCCACTAGTTACTCACTCGGTTCCCTGAGAAGCCGATGAACTCCAGCAGTCGAAGGATTCGTGCCGGCAGTAAAGACAGCATCTGACACACACACAGGGTCAGAGTTCAAGCATCACTTCAAGAGAGATTTACTAGTCTAGTTTATCCACATGCACAATGACTCTCAGGTAATTTCTGCACTTCCTGTCGCATTAACTGACCAGGTTGAAGGAGCCAATCCCCAGCTTGACTCCGCCCTCAAACTGTCTGAAGGCCTCGCTGTCTCCGCCCACTCCCTGAGGCAAGTTCGACACACTCTGGCAGTCCCTAAACACACACACACACACCAGTTAGATAATAATAATAATAATAATAATAAAAAAAAAATCATAAAAATATTAGATTATATATATATAAATAAATTAAGCATATATATATATATATATATATACAGTACCAGTCAAAAGTTTGGAAACAGTACTATTTTTAATGTTTTTGAAAGAAGTCTCTTATGCTCATCAAGCCTGCAGTTAAAAAAACTAAAAACTAAAAAAAACAGTAATATTATGAAATATTATTACAATTTAAAATAATGGTTCTCTTTTTTAATATACTTTAAAATGTAATTTATTTTTGTGATGCAAAGCTGAATTTTCATCAGCAAGTACTCCAGTCTTTGGTGTCTTATGATCCTTCAGAAATCATTCTAATATGATGATTTATGATCAGTGTTGGAAACAGTTGTGCTGCTTAATATTTTTTTTATAACCTGAGATACTTTTTTCAGGATTATTTGCTGAATAAAAAGTTAAAAAGAACTGTATTTATTTAGAATAGAAATCTTTTGTAACAATATACACTACCGTTCAAAAGTTTGGGAACAATAACTATTTTTTTTTAAGAAATTAGTACTTTAATTCAACAAGAATGCGTTAAATTGATAAAAGGTGATGGTAACGATTTATATTGTTAGAAATGTTTTTATTTTGAATAAATGCTGTTTTTATGAATAAATGCTGTTAACGTTTTACTCATCAATGAATCCTGAAAAAAGTATTCCAAAAAAATATATTAAACAGCACAACTGTTTCCATCATTGATAATAACTGAGTATCAAATCATCATATTAGAATGATTTCTGAAGGATCATAAGACACCAAAGACTGGAGTACTTGCTGATGAAAATTCAGCTTTGCATCACAAAAATAAATTACATTTTAAAGTATATTAAAAAAGAGAACCATTATTTTAAATTGTAATAATATTTCATAATATTACTGTTTTTTATGTTTTTTTTTTAACTGCAGGCTTGATGAGCATAAGAGACTTCTTTCAAAAACATTAAAAATAGTAGTGTTTCCAAACTTTTGACTGGTACTGTATATATATATACATACACACACACAAACAAACACACACACACACATATATACACAGTATATGAGATGTATATGTTCTAATGTATTTTATCTCAATTTGTACCAAATTGATTATTTAATGAAAACAGTTGTTCACAAAAAATATAATAATATAATTTATTATATTAAATTACCATATATTAGTTTACATTCTATTATTTTAAATTGTATTAAATATTATTAGATAAATGTCATAATCATTTGTTAACAAACAAGTATTCATTACTTCAGTGAGCTCACTGTTTCTGCCTTAAATTATTACATTGTTTAAATTAATACATTTTTCGCTTATTAAAATATAATAATATTTAACGGTTGCTTATATGCAATAATTGAAAAAACTGTTTATAATATAAATACAATATTTGTACAGCTTTCATGCAGTATATTAAATCATATTTTAATACAGGCAACAACCATCCATTAATTGTTAATTTCAGACTCACTTGTAAATTTGATAACTTGTGCGTACTTTGATTCCTCCTTTAATAAAACTGATCATGTTTTCATCCTGAAATAAACAGAAGGCAGTGATGAATGTGATATTTGTCTTATATTTCATATTTATCTTTCTTAATATTATAGAAGCTTGTTTCCACAAAAAAATTGTGACTTTTTATCTACAAATTCTGACTTTTTTCCCTCACAATTGTAAGATTGTGTTGATTGACTTTTCTTCTCTGGTGGAAACCAGCTTCCATAAATCTTGATTTATTATTGCAATATATTATTTATTCCTCTGGCAAATATTTTGTTATTAATATTATTTTACTTCTCTGCATAAACATTATTTTCTTATAACTCGATACGTTTGTTGTGTTCTCCAGTGAAGCATCTAAAGAGAAGAAACACTGAGCGAAGAGTTTTTCTTGTTTCAAACATGAACTTCACTAAAACGTATTCGATTTATGCTTAAAACAAGATTATTTGCCAAGCAGGAATATTACTGTTACCTAAACATAAAACAACAAAACATTTCCACAACTTGAAATAAAATAAAACTGAACTGAAATAAAACACAACATAAAAAACTTTAAGCTAGTTGAAATATTAATAACAACTATAATAGTATTTCACTGATATTATGATAATTGAAATACATAGAAGACACATTCTTAGATTTCATATTTTAGGCATGGTTTAGTAATATGAACAGCCGTTCACATGGCGCATGCAGATGTTATTTTGGAAACACTTTACAGTAAGGTTCATTAGTTAACATTAATTAATGCATTTACTAACATGAACTAACCATGAGCAATACATTCGTTACTGTATTTGTTAATCTTTGTTAACGTTAGTTGATAAAAATACAGTCATTCATTGTTAGTTCATGTTAGTTCACAGTGCATTAACTAACGTTAACAAGACTTTAATAATGCATTAGTAAATGTTGAAATTAACATTAAGAAAGATTAATGAATGCTGTATGTGCAGTTCATTATTAGTTCATGCTAACTAATGTTAACTAATGAACCTTATTGTAAAGTGTTACCGTTTTTTTTTGTGTGTTTTTTGTTTTATTTCATTGGTTTGTGTGTGAGTGTGTGTTTTTGCTGCTGTAACATGTTCAGATTGGATTACTAATGAAGTAGCGTATCGTATTCTAAAACAAAACTGTTGCCAAGTTATTAGTCAAGCCGATGTAAACACAATGGACTGAAGTGAAACGGTTCACTGACCTGTACAAATGTTAGTGTGGCTTTCTGCAGCAAACACTCAGCGTAGCAGATCTCCGCATGCATCTCCTCTGCACACACACACACACACACACACACACACACACACACACACACACACACACACACACACACACACACACGAGTAAGAACTGACTGACAACATTGTGCCAAGTGTAAAGTTTGGTGGAGGGGGGGTTATGGTGTGGGGTTGTTTTTCAGGGGTTTCAACTCCATATTTAACCCTCATTAAAGTTCATGTGCACACACAAACGCATTCAGACCCGTACAGTGTCCAACACACTCACACAAACACACACACACACACACACACGGTTACCGTCTCTCAGACTGTCTGACGGCTGTCTGGACAACAGGCTGGAAATGGACCCGACCACTGAGTTTCTCTTCCTGAACCTACAGACAGACAGAGAACATCAGAACATCAGAGTCCGGAAGCTTCAGAACAACATGAGAAGAGTGTGTGAGCCGCACCTCTGGCAGGTCTGTAAGGCATCTTTGATGGTGGCCATTCCGGTCTGGATGTCTTTGTGCTCGAAGGTCATGGTGGCCTGCATGGCCATAATACTGCTATAGCCCAGCGCGTGATACATGCTGTCCTTAGACCTACACACACACAAACACACACACACACACACACACACACTTCAGCAAGTTAAACCTTGTAATTGTACAAATGTCCACCTTCAGCTCGAGCTTCAAACACTCGCACACTCACTCCCTCATTCGCTCTCCTCACTCGCACACTCACTCCCTCACTCGCACACTCAATCCCTCAATCCCTCACTCGCACACTCAATCCCTTACTCGCACACTCACTCCCTCACTCACACTCTCACTCGCACACTCACTCGCACACTCACTCGCACACTCACTCGCACACTCACTCGCACACTCACTCGCACACTCACTCGCACACTCACTCCCTCAATCCCTCACTCGCACACTCACTCGCACACTCACTCCCTCAATCCCTCACTCGCACACTCACTCGCACACTCACTCGCACACTCACTCGCACACTCACTCGCACGCTCACTCGCACGCACACTCACTCGCACACTCACTCGCACACTCACTCGCACACTCACTCGCACACTCACTCGCACACTCACTCGCACACTCACTCGCACACTCACTCGCACACTCACTCGCACACTCACTCGCACACTCACTCGCACACTCACTCGCACACTCACTCGCACACTCGCACACTCACTCGCACACTCACTCCCTCAATCCCTCACTCGCACACTCACTCGCACACTCACTCGCACACTCACTCGCACACTCACTCGCACACTCACTCGCACACTCACTCGCACACTCACTCGCACACTCACTCGCACACTCACTCGCACACTCACTCGCACACTCACTCGCACACTCACTCGAACACTCACTCGAACACTCACTCGAACACTCACTCACTCCTCACTTGCACACTCGTTCACATGCTCACTCAACTCACTCTCTCACTCTCTCACTGACTCACTCACTCCTCACTCGAACACTCGCACACCCACTCACACTCACTCAAACACTCACTCCCTCCCTCACTCACACACTCGCTCACTCGCTCACACACATACACTACACTCACACAGGTGTACCAGGGTTTGAGGAGGTCCAGGGCTTCAGAGAACTTGTTGTTGAGGACGAGGTTGAGGGCCATGGTGCACTCCTCTATAGACGTATGCAGGTCCATCTTAGATGCCCTGAACACACACACACACACACAAACACACTATATTCAGATACATAAATCTGACTGGTCCTGATTGTGAGGGATGACCTGATGTGATACTCACACTGGGATGCGATCGAACGCGTCTTGAAAACAGTCCTGAAACAAACAAACAGATAATGAACATAAACGTGTGTGTGTGTGTGTGTGTGTGTGTGTGTGTGTGTTTGAAGTAGAGCAGCTGCAGTGCAGACACACACACACACACAAGCTTCTCTGTCAGATCAGATGGTTCACTAACACGACTGTCTCTATTTATAGATCCTCAGTTATGTAACACAGTTTGTCCGTCGCTGACACACAAACCTGACGCCTTCATCACAGTATGAACATATACAATATCCTAAAATACACACGGTAATCATTTTCATAATAACACAC
>CM040837.1:34491396-34496396 GCA_022828995.1 Vimba vimba | reverse complement strand
ACACACAAACACACACAAGCCTATATATATATATATCAGTGGCGGCTGGTGAAAAATATCTTAGGTGGGGCTGTCATATTCAGCCGGTTTCAATAGTCTGGTAACCATGGGAGTATTAGGCCTACTTTCTGCCCTTGGTATGTGTATTGTGCTTTGATGTTTATTTTGTTCTATTCCTTAACCCAGTCCCAGTGGTTCTCAAACTTTTTACAGTTGTACCCCAAGAGGCTTTAATATCCTTCTGCTTACCCCCACTCTTCAGTCACACCTTTTTCAGTAAGGGACAATATTTGCCCCCTTAAATCGATTTTTTTTTCAAGTGCATTTTTACCTTTACAAATACCTTTATAAAATAAATAATGCTTTGAATAATAAAAAAAAAAAGTTAAATAGATAAATATGCAATGATGGTAAAAACGAAGTGATGCTTTTAAATATTAAATTAAAACTGCCAGTAGGTGATGAGTCATCGAGTCATTCAGTCATCAAGTGGCTGTATTTATGAATTAATCATTGAATCATTGACTCTAAAGATTCGTTCACAATCATTGCTGTGTGCTGCAGTTCTGCTGTGGCTTTCACTGGAGCTATTCATTTATTGTAAAAATACTGACAACTGTGTTGAAAATGAACATCACTTAATATGAATATTTCGTTTGTTGAACTGTTGTATAAAATCAATGTCACATTCGCTATCGTGTGGATCTTCATATAATGTGATCATCATTAAACACAGGAACTCACACAGGGTATGTCTTTGTATCGAAGAGAGTTTGAATTATAGCGATCTCCATGCACAGCCTGTGTCTGTATTTGTTCTTCATGCTAGTAAGTGCTTACTTAAATCCCTACTTTTACAAAGGTAACGTACATTGTCGAGAACGGCAGTATAGCGCGATTTGCCGAGGCAGCAATCTGCACGAGACCTGTCATAGCCTATACACGCTAAATGCAGAAAGTTTTGACCGCAAAAGATGAGGTTTGATCGTATGTCATGTATTTACAGCATTTAACCTGATAGAAATGCATGCTCGGTTTAAATCATAAAAGATGAGGTAGTATTAACGTTAAAGGAACGGTAAAATTCAGCATTTTGTTCCCGCACCCCCTTCTGTCACCTCACGGTTTGAGAACCACTGCCTTTACATATCTTTGTAAAACGAATAATAATAATATTACAAATAATTATTAGTATTAACCACCCAAACACAATTTAACACAAACTGCATGATACCAATGCTCTGTGAAAAAGTCAGTAATTATTTAATGCCATATTACAAGACTGAAGCATTCTTACACAAAAACAAACAAATTGCACAAACTTTCCATTTGCATTTGAAATTTAACTCAAAAAGTTTAGTTACTTTCTCAGACAGATCCCTCACTTCGGTAACTGTCCATGTTGGATCTGTCCCTGTTGTTTTAAAAAGTAATTACGGAAAGCAAAACAAGGCATTAGCAATAGCATCCAGCTAGCCAGGCCGATAGACCGCTGTCTGATGGAGATAGGCGCGCATGGGCGCGGGCGCGGGCGGGCACGCGCAGCTTGGGGCGCTAACAAAAGCGCCCATAGCTGACTAGATTTGAGCTCGCTGATTGGCTACAGTTTATGTCAAACATTTATATCTTAAATCAGCAATTGGCTAAGCTGCTCCACAGACCCGCCTCTCTGGGGCGATTTCTCCAGCGCCCCAGAGCTGATCGACGTGCACGCGGGTGGAGGAGACGTGTTGAAAAAGCAGACATTTTTAATTTCTATCATATTTTTCACATATACTGGGTGTATTTAATATCTTAAACACACAAATACTGACAATTTGTATGTATGATTTATATATGTATTTACTTATTTATTTAATGAGTGTGGCTCATAAACTGTGGTCTGGCTCATGGGGGGGCGGCGCCCTAGCGCCCTCTATTGGCCAGCCGCCCCTGATATATATATATATATATATATAGTGAGGAAAATAAGTATTTGAACACCCTGCTATTTTGCAAGTTCTCCCACTTAGAAATCATGGAGGGGTCTGAAATTGTCATCGTAGGTGCATGTCCACTGTGAGAGACATAATCTAAAAAAAAAAATCCAGAAATCACAATGTATGATTTTTTAACTATTTATTTGTATGATACAGCTGCACATAAGTATTTGAACACCTGAGAAAATCAATGTTAATATTTGGTACAGTAGCCTTTGCTTGCAATTACAGAGGTCAAACGTTTCCTGTAGTTTTTCACCAGGTTTGCACACACTGCAGGAGGGATTTTGGCCCACTCCTCCACACAGATCTTCTCTAGATCAGTCAGGTTTCTGGGCTGTCGCTGAGAAACACGGAGTTTGAGCTCCCTCCAAAGATTCTCTATTGGGTTTAGGTCTGGAGACTGGCTAGGCCACGCCAGAACCTTGATATGCTTCTTACAGAGCCACTCCTTGGTTATCCTGGCTGTGTGCTTCGGGTCATTGTCATGTTGGAAGACCCAGCCTCGACCCATCTTCAATGCTCTAACTGAGGGAAGGAGGTTGTTCCCCAAAATCTCGCAATACATGGCCCCGGTCATCCTCTCCTTAATACAGTGCAGTCGCCCTGTCCCATGTGCAGAAAAACACCCCCAAAGCATGACGCTACCACCCCCATGCTTCACAGTAGGGATGGTGTTCTTGGGATGGTACTCATCATTCTTCTTCCTCCAAACACGTTTAGTGGAATTATGACCAAAAAGTTCTATTTTGGTCTCATCTGACCACATGACTTTCTCCCATGACTCCTCTGGATCATCCAAATGGTCATTGGCAAACTTAAGACGGGCCTTGACATGTGCTGGTTTAAGCAGGGGAACCTTCCGTGCCATGCATGATTTCAAACCATGACGTCTTAGTGTATTACCAACAGTAACCTTGGAAACGGTGGTCCCAGCTCTTTTCAGGTCATTGACCAGCTCCTCCCGTGTAGTTCTGGGCTGATTTCTCACCTTTCTTAGGATCATTGAGACCCCACGAGGTGAGATCTTGCATGGAGCCCCAGTCCGAGGGAGATTGACAGTCATGTTTAGCTTCTTCCATTTTCTAATGATTGCTCCAACAGTGGACCTTTTTTCACCAAGCTGCTTGGCAATTTCCCTGTAGCCCTTTCCAGCCTTGTGGAGGTGTACAATTTTGTCTCTAGTGTCTTTGGACAGCTCTTTGGTCTTGGCCATGTTAGTAGTTGGATTCTTACTGATTGTATGGGGTGGACAGGTGTCTTTATGCAGCTAACGACCTCAAACAGGTGCATCTAATTTAGGATAATAAATGGAGTGGAGGTGGACATTTTAAAGGCAGACTAACAGGTCTTTGAGGGTCAGAATTCTAGCTGATAGACAGGTGTTCAAATACTTATTTGCAGCTGTATCATACAAATAAATAGTTAAAAAATCATATATTGTGATTTCTGGATTTTTTTTTTTAGATTATGTCTCTCACAGTGGACATGCACCTACGATGACAATTTCAGACCCCTCCATGATTTCCAAGTGGGAGAACTTGCAAAATAGCAGGGTGTTCAAATACTTATTTTCCTCACTGTATATATATATATAAACAGATTAATATATAATATAATATACATTATATACATGCTTTAGTAATCAATTTTGTGTAAACCAAATGTTAACCCAAATGAGACGCAGTTTCAGGGCATCAGACGCTCGGATGAATCATGACACAGGCAGCGGAGCGTATTGCAGATCAGTTTAATGCGATCGAGATCATACTGACTGTAACATCAACACAAGCAGCACATGCAAGTGCTATAATACAAATCTAGGGGCGTCGAGCGCAGCGAGTGTGTGTGACAGCTACATGTTTCCAAACACACACACACACACACACACACACACACACACACACACGGGGTAAAGGCATCGTCTGCCGCGTTAGCACCGGATTCAGACCAGATCAGTGTGTGTGAACGAGCCCAGTGTTACTGTACACTGATGATGATGATGATATAGCTGCCCTGTGTACACACACACACACACACACACACACACACACACACACACACACTACTGAACATCTTAATGCTTGCGTTTAACATCGTACAAACAGAACCGAGAACAAGCGTCCATCTGAAGTGTTGGAGAAACTCCAGCGGACTGCGAGATGTGTGTTAGACACTGCTTTAGGTAACGGCGAGAGGACTTCAGCTGTAGTGTCATGATGACGGACACAGTCTTCATGTGTGTGTGTTAATGCTCTGTGATAAAAGGGAAGCGTGTAAACCTGGCCATCAGCCTCACACACGAGATCCTGAAGCTGACGGGATAAACACGCTTTATTAGTGTGTCTCTCTCTCTTCCTGCAGAACGACGCTCGTCCACCGGATCATCTCTGACACATGAAGAAGAAGATCTAGAAGCAGCAGCGGGAGGACTTCCTGAAACACTGACGGCGAGGGGAACGTGTGATTTACACCAGACGAAACACTCTTCGTCTCAACGCCAATAAATAACTGCAGCGGCGATCCGATAAAACTCTCTCTCTCTCTCTCTCTCTCTCTCTCTCTCCCGATTCAGGAATAACAACAGAAAGAAGGTTAAAAACACTCCGGCGGGCGAGTCCTCGGGTCAGCTCCTGAGAACACAGAGGAGGTCAGTCACACACACACACACACACACAGGGCTGATACACAACGATGATGTCATGATGATGTCATACCTGTGCGGCACGTGTCCAGTGGTTTGAGTCTCTTCGCAGACGCCCGTCGGACTGATCACTGAACACACACAGAGACTCGGTTAGTACTATAAACCTTCAAATATTCCTCATTATAATAATTCATGCGCAGAATAAAGGGGCGGGGCCTAGTTGAGTTGGTCAGTAGTGTGTTAAACTGGCGGTTATGGTAAGGGGCGGGACTTTCCCAAACACATTCGAAGCGCTCGACCAATCACAACACACTGATCCAGCCGACCAATCAGAGCACAGTGTGCTTTTCAGAAAATCTAATTATTGGTATTAA
>CM040837.1:34473896-34486396 GCA_022828995.1 Vimba vimba | reverse complement strand
GGGGCCATGAAAGTTGAGGAAATGACCAAAAATGCTGCCGCTGACTGGCAACTTTAAAAAAAACACTGGCGAGGAAAGAGTTAAAAACAGGGTTTTTCCAAATCAATACAATGTAATGAGAAAATATATAAAAATAATAATAATTAAATATTTATATTTAGGGATACAAATAATAATATAACAAGAGCAATGTATTTCTGTCTTAATTCACTTTGAAAAGCAAGGAGTTATAAATTAAATCTACATCTCGGATCGGTTGCATTCTAACCTGATTCATGTTTCTAGCCTTATTTTTACATTAAAGAATTGAAAACATTTTTAAGAGTTTTTAAGGATCCGTGGACAAACCGTAAAAAGATTTCTGTCACTGAAAGCAAGACTTCAGATCACCTGCTGGGCCGGAGGGGGCGGAGCCGCTCGTCACCGCAAGAGAAGTGGGCGTGTCTTCCTTCACGTCAGAGTTCGTTAGCGAGCGTTTGCGTCTCAGAGCGGGCGGCCTGACCGGCGCGGCAGTGATGTCATCAGTGGTCTCCGTCAGATCTGCAGTAGAGCGCATGAAAGTTTTACGATTTTACTCAAAGGAATCAATAAAATGTTTTAACATGTTCTAACACATTGCTAACATGTTTTAACAAGTTGCTAAAATGTTTTATCATGATTTAGCATTTTTTTTTAAATATATATTTATTTTGGGAAATTTTTGCCTTTGTTATGATAGGACAGTATAGAGTGGACAGGAAGCGAGAGGTGGGAGAGAGAGGGGGGGACGGGATTCGGGAAAGGTCCGCGAGCCGGGACTCGAACTCGGGTTGCTTGAAGTGCAACGGTGCTACATGTCCGCGCTGCCCACGAGGCCATCAGCGCCGACTGTTTTAGCATGTAGCTTGCCTGATTTGGCATATTGTTAGCATTTTCTAACGTGTTGCTTGGATGTTTTACTACGTTGAGACATGTTTCAAGCATGATTTAACATTTTGTTAGCATGTTTTAATGTTTTGTTGTTGCTTGCATGACTTAGCACATTGTTAGCAAAACTTCAGATCACCTGCTGTGCCAGAGGGGGCGGAGCTGCTCGTCACAGGAAGAGAAGTGGGCGTGTCTTCCTTCACATCAGAGTTCGTTAGCGAGCGTTTGCGTCTCAGAGTGGGCGGCCTGACCGGCGCGGCAGTGACGTCATCAGTGGTCTCCGTCAGATCTGCAGTAGACAGTTTGAAGATTTTCAATAAAATATTTTAATAAGTTCTAACACATTGCTAACATGTTTTAACAAGTTGCTAGCATATTTTAACATATCGCAGACATGTTTTAACATAATTTAGCATATTGTTAGCATTTTTTAGCATGTTGCTTGAATGATTTAATACGTTGCTAACATGTCTCTAGCATGATTTAACATTGTTAGAATGCTTTAATAGGTTTCTAACATGATTTAACATAATTGCTATCATGTTTTAACATCTTGCTAGCATGATTTAACACATTGTTGTCAAAACTTCAGATCACCTGTTGAGCCGGAGGGGGCGGAGCTGCTCGTCACTGGAAGAGAAGTGGGCGTGTCTTCCTTCACATCAGTGTTTGTTAGCGAGCGTTTGCGTCTCAGAGCGGGCGGCCTGACCGGTGCGGCAGTGATGTCATCGGTGGTCTCGGTCAGATCTGCAGTAGAGCACATGAAAGTTTATGAAAGTTTGAAGATTTTACTCAAGGAGTCAATAAAATGTTGCAGGCATATTTTATGCTACTTATTGTTTTAGCACATCGCAGACATGTTTCTAGCATGATTTAGCATAGTGTTAACATGTTTTAACGTGTTGTTTGCATAATTTAGTACCTTACTAACATGTCTAGCATGATTTAACATTGTTAGAATGTTTTAATATATTTCTAACATGATTTAACACTTTGCTGGTATGTTTCTAACGTGAATTAGCATATTGCTCGCCTGATATACTGCGTGTTTAGCATGTTTCTAACATGATTTAAAACATATCTAACAAGTTTTAACATGTTGCTAGCATGACTTAGCACAGATCACCTGCTGGGCCGGAGGGGGCGGCGCTGCTCGTTACTGGAAGAGAAGTGGGCGTGTCTTCCTTCCCATCAGAGACTGTGTGCGAGCGTTTGCTTCTCAGAGTGGGCGGCCTGACCGGCGCGGCAGTGATGTCATCGGTGGTCTTGGTCAGATCTGCAGTAGAATGCATAAAAGTTTATGAAAGTTTGAAGTCAATCAAATGATTTAACATGTTCTAACATATTTTAACACATTTTTAACATGTTTTAGCATATTGTTAGCATGTTTTAACATGTTGCTTACAAGATTTAGTATATTGCTAACATGTCTCTAACATGATTTAACGTATTGCTAACGTGTTTAAACATGTTGCTAGCATGATTTAACACGTTGCTGGTATGTTTCTAACGTGAATTAGCATATTGCTCGCCTGATTTACTACGTTGCTAGCATGTTGCTAACATGATTTAGCATGTGTTAAAATTGTTTCTAACATGGTTTGACACACTGTTAACACATCTTAACATGTTTCTAGGGCTGGGTATCGTTAAAAAAAATGTCGATACCAATACCGATACAGATACCTTGATTTCGATACCGGTTCCTGAACGATACTTTTTTCGATACCAATTTTATGAAATCCATTTTAACAAGATTACATAACACATTACCTCAGAAAACTTTGGTTTTATTTTTTCAGTTTGACTCATGCTCCTTAGTCAGTGCACAAAGGAACAAAAAAAGCACAAAGGAACAAAATATTCCTTATACATATACATAAGGAACAAAATATTTTTTTATAAAGAGCTCATGCTCACCAAAGCTGAATTTGTTTGATCAAAAATACAGCAAAACTTGTAATATTGTGGAATAGTATTACAATTTAAAATCTTATTTGAATATATTTCAAAATGTAATTTATTCCTGTGTTGTCAAAGCTGAATTTTCAAAATCATTACTTCAGTGTCACATGATCCTTCAGAAATATGAAAAAAGTTTTTGGAAACTATATGATAAATTTTTTCATGATACTTTGATGAATAAAAAAAATCAAAAGAAAAGCATTTATTTGAAACAGAAATCTTTTGTAACATTACACATGTTTTAAGGTCATTTTTGATCACTTTAATGAATCCTTACTGAAAAAAAATTCTGACACATTTTTGAACAGCAGTGAACATTCAGTAGGTCATTATTGCAATATAAACACTGTCAGAGTGATCAACAAGGTATCTCTTCATTTACCAGTCAAAGACGGAGCCACTTTCTGCTCTTATGTTTACTCCGTGCACTGTCAAGGGCTTCATCATATCTGTCGTGGTACCGTCTTTGCAGCAATTATTTTACCGCAAATACTGCATCGCACGCAGTTGTCATCGCCTGGAGAAATGTAGCCACACTTTTGATCGACTTTTCCACAACTTTAGGGTATTGTGAGTGTGTGTGCTCGCGTCTCATTGAGTATGTGCGCGAGTTTGTGTGTGTGTGCTCACGTCTCATTTGAGAATGTGCGTGGACAGTTTGTGCGCGCGCGTCTCATATGAATGTGCGAGGAGAGTTCCGCGCGTCTCGTGTGTGTAGAGTTCACGTGTATGTGCGCGAGCGACTTTAGGCGTGTCGTTGTGCATTTCATATGTAGGCCTATTTGTTTGAGCACTGACGTTGACGAGTTAACCCCTTAGGTATCGAAATCTGGTACCGAAAAACAAGTCATTTTTCGATACTCGATAGTATCGAAGCAATTCGGTCGGTACCTAAAAAGTATCGAACTCGGTACCCAGCCCTACATGTTGCTAGCATGATTTAACATGTGTTAGCATGTTGCTAACATGATTTTAAAAATTGCTAACAAGTTTTAACATGTTGCTAGCATGACTTAGCACAGATCACCTGCTGGGCCGGCGCTGCTTGTTACTGGAAGAGAAGTGGGCGTGTCTTCCTTCCCATCAGAGACTGTGTGCGAGCGTTTGCTTCTCAGAGTGGGCGGCCTGACCGGCGCGGCAGTGATGTCATCGGTGGTCTTGGTCAGATCTGCGGTAGAATGCAAAAAATTTATGAAAGTTTGAAGTCAATCAAATGATTTAACATGTTCTAACATATTTTAACACATTTTTAACATGTTTTACCATATTGTTAGCATGTTTTAACATGTTGCTTACAAGATTTAGTATATTGCTAACATGTCTCTAACATGATTTAGCATGCGTTAAAATTGTTTCTAACATGGTTTGACACACTGTTAACACATCTTAACATGTTGCTAGCATGATTTAACATGTGTTAGCATGTTGCTAACATGATTTTAAAAATTGCTAACAAGTTTTAACATGTTGCTAGCATGGCTTTGCACAGATCACCTGCTGGGCCGGAGGGGGCGGCACTGCTCGTTACTGGAAGAGAAGTGGGCGTGTCTTCCTTCACATCAGAGTTCGTTAGCGAGCGTTTGCGTCTCAGAGTGGGCAGCCTGACCGGCGCGGCAGTGATGTCATCAGTGGTCTCGGTCAGATCTGCAGTAGAGCGCGTAATCCTCAAGGGCTGAATTATTTCAAACACAACACACACAACATTAGCAACTCATAAACCAGGTTCAGATGTGATGGAGAATGGCGTCACACAAACCTTTTGGCGATTGTTAGCATCCATCCGTTTGTTCGCCGTTGAAATGATCTTTCTATTCAGTGCGCGTTTCCTGTGAGCGGAAAGTGTCTTTGCCACAGCGGCTCGTCTCGCTAGAACAATCTTCCTGGACGGCAACATCCTCCTCCCTGCAGCGACCGTCTTGAGTGACGGCACTCTCCTCGCGGGCGCGACTTCTTTCGCCCGTCTTTCGTCGGGCGTGACGACCTTTGCCGTTGAATCTCTGGAGCGCGTCGACCTGGCTTCGGTTGTTTTATCATCCGTCGACTTGACAGATTCAGACTTTGCTTTGCTTTGAGTTTCTCTGCTACGTGGCGTCGCTGCTTTCAGTGGCGGAGGCCGATTCATCGGCAAATCAGCCTTCGCCTCCGAATCGTTACGGGATCCAGTCTGGTTTTTGGCTTCGCTCTGATTTTCTGCTTTCTTCTTCCTGTCTTTCGGTCTCTGTCGACTCTCTGACAGTCGCTTCACCAGCGCTGCTTTCTGTCAGGAACACAAAGCCCACGCATTACAGTCTTTCAGGCTGTTCACACCGATAACTATAACGATAACTTAATTACCGCTCACACAAGCGGACGATAACTATAACGATAACTATATTAGCGTCCACACCAGCGGACGATAACTATAACGATAACTATATTAGCGTCCACACCAGCGGACGATAACTATAACGCTAGCTATATTAGCGTCCACACCAGCGGACGATAACTATAACGCTAACTATATTAGCGTCCACACCAGCGGACGATAACTATAACGCTAACTATATAACGCTAACTATATTAGCGTCCACACCAGCGGACGATAACTATAACGCTAACTATATTAGCGTCCACACCAGCGGACGATAACTATAACGTTAACTATATTAGCGTCCACACCAGCGGACGATAACTATAACGCTAACTATATTAGCGTCCACACCAGCGGACGATAACTATAACGCTAACTATATTAGCGTCCACACCAGCGGACGATAACTATAACGCTAACTATATTAGCGTCCACACCAGCGGACGATAACTATAACGCTAACTATATTAGCGTCCACACCAGCGGACGATAACTATAACGCTAACTATATTAGCGTCCACACCAGCGGACGATAACTATAACGCTAACTATATTAGCGTCCACACCAGCGGACGATAACTATAACGCTAACTATATTAGCGTCCACACCAGCGGACGATAACTATAACGCTAACTATATTAGCGTCCACACCAGCGGACGATAACTATAACGCTAACTATATTAGCGTCCACACCAGCGGACGATAACTATAACGCTAACTATATTAGCGTCCACACCAGCGGACGATAACTATAACGCTAACTATATTAGCGTCCACACCAGCAGACGATAACTATAACGCTAACTATATTAGCGTCCACACCAGCAGACGATAACGCTAACTATATTAGCGTCCACACCAGCGGACGATAACTATAACGCTAACTATATTAGCGTCCACACCAGCGGACGATAACTATAACGCTAACTATATTAACATAGGTAACATTGTTGCGATTCAAATTATTTTTCTTTCCTCTGTGAAATTATCGTTAGAATTGTGGTGTGGACTCTGCTATTCTGTCCATTTAGAACAATTTTTTGAACGATATCTTTATCATTATATTTATCATGCCTTAACAGCAAACAACACTGACCTTGTGACCTCTGAGGCCCACGCCCGGGTCGTTCTCGATCTCCCACATGCCCTCCTCGAACCCGCCCCGTTTGATGGGCCGGCCGTACTTCTCTTTGTTTGGCCAGTAGGGGGCGATGTCTCTGGGGAAGAGAAATGTTCTGGAAGAGAATGCAATGCTAGTTATTATTAAATTGCAAGTGACAATGACTATTGTCTTAATCGGCTTAATATCGGAATACTGTAGTCCATGTAAACGTATTTGTCTGATTGACTATGTTTACATGTGCACCAATAATGCGATTATAATGGGATTTTTGCAATATTCCGATTAAACTTTACCTTGTGTAAACGCGACACTTTGATCAAACTAATGCAATTAAGCTCATAATCGTAGTGACCATATTCGCATTAAACTGTGGCGTATGGCGATTTTTGCTTGAACATGTTAAACATATCAAATCATATCTATAATGCATTTTCATTTTGCAACTTATAAAACGTTAAAATATATGTTTATATGTTAAAACTAGTGTAGTAAATAGCAAATGTAAATTATATTATTGAACTTAAATTATCATTTGGCTCCAAACGTTGCACATATGGTATGTAAAAATTAATAATAATTAATATTGCTACCCATAAGCTTTCATAGTAAGTGGACTGATCAACTGTTAATCCAACTTTGTGTTCTCATTTTTATGTCCTGAGGTGGTCTTATAAACACGTTAAGATGATTTATTTTATACATAGATTATATATTTCTGCATTATAATTCGAGTTTCTCTGTATATCAACGTATTACGCGGACAGTTGTACAATACATAGCAAACCTGTGGTTTAATGGAGGCTGTGCGTTTTGTTTTGATTGTTTCATCACGTGTGTGTTTGATCCGGGTTCACTTACGTGGAGTGTGTTCCATAAAAGAAGATGGGGATCTTATTTCTTGGGGCTTTTCCTTCACCAATCTGAGGGACAAAACAACAACAACACATAAACAGTCAGATTTCAACTTTTTTTTGTTTTACATGTGATGAATATGCCTGATATCTGCTGTACAGAAACTCACTCTGGCAGGCCAGAAAGGATAACCCTTCATCTTAGCAAACACTATATCGCCTGGAATAAAATCATCGGTGTTCTGATCAGATGTAATCTTCATCTGAGAAAACAAGATACAAATGAATACAAATAACACTCATCATGTGTCTTCAACACACCAAAACAATAAACAAAACACTTCACCGGCAGAGACACATCTTACATACATTAAATTAGCCGTGATTTTGCCTTTGTAAAACAATAATATGATTTTATTATCATTTCATTGCTATCGACATTTAAGTAAATAAAAAATGATAGCCGTGTTTAGCTAGCTTAGGCTAACACACGCCCATTGTTTGTATTGAACTCACCTTCACTCCCTTCTGCATATCTACCTACTCAAAGACTATTTTATTAACACTTTGATTTAAAAACAAACGGAAAATACACCAGTAGTTAAAAATATTATCACGCGATGAATGAAAGGACATGAAGACTTGCGAGAGAGTGTGTCTCCCCTCAGCACCGGTGGAATAGTTCAGTCCGCCTCCCGCTCTCAGAAGCATGCCTGAGGAATGTACCATTACACAGAGAGAGGGAGGTTTGGGTTAATATTTATTCTTAATATAATTAATAACATTGGTTTCTTCTCAATGTTAAGCATAATTACTAAATATGTTGTGCTATATTTAACTACGTAGTGATTTAAATTTATTTTCCAGGATTGAAAAACAAAATTACGTGATTGTTTGTCAACAGCAGCCGTTAAAGAGTTAAAATTAAGCGGTAAAAAATAAATAAAGTTGTTTAAAATATTCTAACGCTTTATTTAATAATTTAACAACATAAAAACACATATGTAAAAATGAAAAGTAAGAAACGAGTGCACACGTGTTTTGATTAATATTTCGCGGTGTTTTTCGTTTATCGTTGTTGTCATGGTGAGAGGAGGAAACACATGGCGTCAGATTCAAACAGACGCTGAGGAGTGTTTACAACTACACGGATTTATATTTGAATGTCCTTTTACTGCAATATTTAACGAGAAACGCTCGCACAAGAGTAACACGCCTGTTAAAGCTGGGTTAGTCTTTAGTTTGACTCATGTTCTGGTGAATTGACCGTTTATCGCGTTTAGAAACAAACACGTGAATTTGATTTAGTTGTAGTTTTCGTAGATCTTTATTGTGTCATGATTCATGTGCTTCTTTTGCATGTTGATCAATTACGTGTATATAAACTAGTTTTTTGTCGAATTGCCATCTGGAACTCGATGTACACTGCAAAAAAAAGGCTTTTACGTAGTGTTTTTGTCTTGTTTCCAGTCCAAATATCAAAGATTTCTTCAAGATTCTTCAAGCAATCAAGATGCACTAAAGTAGTAAAATGACGTAAGATATGAAGTCTAAAGTCTAAAAAAAGTAAGAAAAATAATGTTGTTTCTGTTTGAATTAAGATTATTTTTATGACCCCATTGGCAGATAATTTTGCTTTTTTTAAGCTTTAATTTTTATTAATTCCCCCAGAAAACAGGACATAATATCTTATGTCATTTTACTCATCTAGTAAATGCATCTTGATTTAAGAGTTTTTAGATATTTGGACTGGAAACAAGACAAAAATACTAAGTAAGAAAAGCATTTTTTTGCAGTGTAAATGCACATATAAACCGCTTTTCTTTGTTATGTTAAGGCTATAATGTTCTGTTGTTGTTTCATGTTTCTCCTTCTCTCTGTGTTTGTGAATCCCCCTGAAACATGACTGTATTTCTCGTGTGTGTGTGTGTGTGTGTGTGTGTGTGTGTGTGTGTGTGTGTTTTGTTCTCGGGCGTCAGCAGTGTGAGGACCGGTTGACCTCATGCCCTCTGGGATGCCCTCGGCCCGGCTTCGGCCCAAGCGCGGCCCGGTTCCCTCCTCTTGTCTGAGGGCGTCTCACCCGGCCGCTGCACAGAACCCACAGGAGGAGATCCACAGGTCCATCTCACGCTTTACAACATCTGACCACCACCATTTACTACACGCATGCTTTGCTTGATTAGAATTATGACATGAAATGTAAAAGTTATGACTTTTTAAGTAATTTGACTTTTCATGCCATAATTATGACTTTTTAAGTCATAATTTTGACTTGGTGTGTCATAATGTCGACTTTTGGTCATAATTTCATTTTTGTGTAACAATTTTTGACTTATAATAATGAAATGGAAAAGTCAGAATTATTATTTTTTAAGTAATTTGACTTTTTATGTCACAATTTCAACTTTTTGTCATCATTTTGACTTCGTATCGTCATTATTTTGACTGTCATGATTAGACCTTTTGCAATCATTTGGTCATAATTTGGACTTTAATGTCATAATAAAATCATAATTTGGATTTTTTTTCTCTTAATTTCGATTTAGTATGTCATCATTTAGACTTTTTATCAATTAAAAAAAAATGCAATTTTTTTTTTACTTTTTTTCACAATTTTTACTTTTTGTCATAATTTTGACTTGTCATAGTTTGTCATAATTAGATTTTTTTCTTCTTTTTTTCACAATTTTGACTTTTGGTCATAATTTCGTCTTTTGTCATAGTTTTGACTAACTATTTCGAAATTATGACTTGTCATAATTTGGACTTGTGCCATGATTTTGACTTTTTAATGTCTTGATTTAGAATGTTTGTGTTTATTTTGACCTTTTAATGTCATAATTAAGTCATAATATTGACTTGGTATGTCATAATTTTGACTTTTCCTTTCATAATTTAGATTCTTTTTGTCATAATTTTGACTTTTTGTCAGAGTTTTGACTTTGTTCATTTTGAATTTTAGTCACAATTTCGACTTTTTGTCTCGGTGTCGATGTATACCCCCAGTTTCACAGATGATGCTTAATCTAGTCTAAACTAAAATGCATGTTTGAGCTGTTTTAACTGAAAGCATATCTTAAAATATATCAGTGCCATTGTTTTGTCTCAAGATGCACATCAGTAATGTGTTTTTTAAAGGTCCCATGGCATGAAAATGTCACTTTATGAGTTTTTTTTTTACATTAATATGAGTTCCCCGAGCCTGCCTATGGTCCCCCAGTGGTCAGACACTGTGATCGGTGTAACCCAAGCCCTGGGTGTCCTGCTCCGCCCTGGAGAAAATGAAAGCTCAGACGGGCGAATCTGGAATATTCCCCTTATGTCGTCATAAGGGGAAAGGTCAACTCCCCTTTCTCTTCTCGGCCCGCCCATGAGAGAATGAGCTGCGCGAGCGCGATATTGGATTTTCCTCGAGAGACATCATGACTTGCGAACGAGCGAAGCATGGCAGCCCTAATGGCAGGTGCTCAGTGTTTGGATGTACAAATGAACACAAAAGTATTTTTTTAGTTCCTCTGAAGAACCAGCGGGTTATGTGGATTTCTGATGTGGAATTGTTCAAGTTCAGACAGATAATCTTTCTCTCAAAGTCGTTCAGTACTGTTTATGCACCAGTAAATCAAGCCAGTGACTAAACGATCAACTTCACGACGTTTCTCTTAGTAGGATGAAAATAATCTGGACGAGTGCGAATTTATCTGGACACTTGCCAAAACTCGTTATGAAATCAATGACGTGGTTTCACTGCACAACAAAGCTCTTACTGTACTGACCTCATGTTTGCATTGGTGAAAGCATTAGTGAGAGTGCAGAAACTGCGTTGCAATGATACGATCTTCATTCACGTGATCAACAGACTGTCATCTGCTCAATGCTCATCACTGCAACCTTTTATGTGATGGGAATAGATCTAAATACTTAAACTTCTCACGATTCGTTAATCTCGACAGCTGTAATAGTAAAAACGTATAATAGCTGTAATAGTAAACGTTTTCGAGAGAGTTCCACATGTAATGCTAGATATTCCATATGCAAGCATGTCAGCCAATCACAGCAGTGGGCGTTTACACTGAAGTCTCACAGCCAATCACAGCAGAGGGCGTTTACACTGAAGTCTGGCAGCCAATCACAGCAGTGGGCGTTTACACTGAAGTCTCACAGCCAATCACAGCAGAGGGCGTTTACACTGAAGTCTGACAGCCAATCACAGCAGTGGGCGTTTACACTGAAGTCTCACAGCAGCCAATCACAGCAGAGGGCGTTTACACTGAAGTCTGACAGCCAATCACAGCAGTGGGCGTTTACACTGAAGTCTCACAGCCAATCACAGCAGTGGGCGTTTACACTGAAGTCTCACAGCCAATCACAGCAGAGGGCGTTTACACTGAAGTCTGGCAGCCAATCACAGCAGTGGGCGTTTACACTGAAGTCTCACAGCAGCCAATCACAGCAGAGGGCGTTTACACTGAAGTCTGACAGCCAATCACAGCAGTGGGCGTTTACACTGAAGTCTCACAGCAGCCAATCACAGCAGAGGGCGTTTACACTGAAGTCTGACAGCCAATCACAGCAGTGGGCGTTTACACTGAAGTCTGACAGCCAATCACAGCAGAGGGCGTTTACACTGAAGTCTGACAGCAGCCAATCACAGCAGAGGGTGTTTACACTGAAGTCTGACAGCCAATCACAGCAGTGGGCGTTTACACTGAAGTCTGACAGCCAATCACAGCAGTGGGCGTTTACACTGAAGTCTGACAGCCAATCACAGCAGAGGGCGTTTACACTGAAGTCTGACAGCCAATCACAGCAGAGGGCGTTTACACTGAAGTCTGACAGCAGCCAATCACAGCAGAGGGCGTTTACACTGAAGTCTCACAGCCAATCACAGCAGAGGGCGTTTACACTGAAGTCTGACAGCCAATCACAGCAGTGGGCGTTTACACTGAAGTCTGACAGCAGCCAATCACAGCAGAGGGCGTTTACACTGAAGTCTGACAGCCAATCACAGCAGTGGGCGTTTACACTGAAGTCTCACAGCCAATCACAGCAGAGGGCGTTTACACTGAAGTCTGACAGCCAATCACAGCAGTGGGCGTTTACACTGAAGTCTGACAGCCAATCACAGCAGAGGGCGTTTACACTGAAGTCTCACAGCCAATCACAGCAGAGGGCGTTTACACTGAAGTCTGACAGCCAATCACAGCAGTGGGCGTTTACACTGAAGTCTGACAGCCAATCACAGCAGAGGGCGTTTACACTGAAGTCTGACAGCAGCCAATCACAGCAGAGGGCGTTTACACTGA